>CM028333.1:35917767-36300267 GCA_016647705.1 Eucommia ulmoides | reverse complement strand
AAAACTAAGGTATAGTCGAGAAAACCAAATTGAAAACTCATTCCCCTAAAAGAGCGATATACCAAAATTTACAAGCCCATCTCACTTTGGAGAAACATTTAATTATGAATATACTATAAGAGCAAACAATGATATTTCTAGAGATAATTAATTAAGTAAATTATACTATTAATCCGGTGTAATGAAAGATGATATCCAAGACTCTCAAGTTCCAACATACAATCTACAAGCCTTGGCACTATAGGTAATTCCTTTTTCAATACATGTCTGCACTAAATAAATAATTACATAACCCATGTGATATACCAACGGACAAAGTCCCAGAAAGATTAAGATTAAATAATAATAATAATAATAATAATAATAATAATAATAATAATAATAATAATAATAATAATAATAATAATAATAATAATAATAATAATAAACTTGTCGACAGGTATATTCAAGGATTTAAATCAATCCCAAATTTATTTTTATCACCCCGACAGATAGCGAAACCGAATTATCTTCTCAATACAGTAGCTAATCAGTATCCTCCCCAGCCTGTGGGCTGGGACTCATTATCAGTGATCATGGATAGTACAATAGGAAGCGTTGAATTAGATTCCCCCATGGAACTTATCCAGTAACTGCCCCAATCTATGACTAGGGCACATTTCATTCTATTTATTGTTTTCCTTATTGAAACAATGTTAATTTCATCTCACGACGTAAAATGAAATGCCCAGATCATAATAAACTTAATTTATAAAACCATGTACATTAAACTACGTGCCGACCTGATTCTCAGTTATTTGAGATACATAGGCAACCCATATACGGGTTTGGTCGCCCTTTAAAAAATAAAAAACATTCATGCGCATTGAATTAGGCGTCAACCTGATTCCTTGTGAAAACAAAGATACCTAGAAAACCTTTACAAGGTTCGGTTGACAACCAAGAATACCAAGTTAGATTTCGACCTAATCCTTGGTAAATCACCAAGGTGTGTAGGAAATCCAAGTGGGTTCAGTCAAAATGGAAAATGAGAGAGGAGTATCATCTTTATGATACTCTCTCAACCCTAGACTAGGGTGCATCTCTAGGGATTGTCGTTTAACTCTCCTGAGAAAATCCATATGCACTCTCCTTGTTTACTAAACAATAGAGGAGGCTTAAACAGGAACTACACATCAAGCTGATTCCCGGCGAAGTGCGAGATACGTAGGAAACCTTTGTGGGTTCGGTTGACAAACCGAAAGGCACCGAAATACATTCCAACCTAATTCTTAGTAGATTACCAAGATGCATAGGAAACCTTTTTCAGTTGCCATTAACAAAAAACCCACACCAATTGTAACTTCATCATGTCATCAAACAATAAAATCCCCACCATATCGCTCAGTAATAAAAATCCCCCAATCAACCGAGATTGAACCATTCTAAATATAAATCCAGATTTAAATCATGTTAAATCCCCCAATCAAGGAAGAATTAGGTGTCAACCTGAATCCTAGTAAAGACTAATATACGTAAAACCTTTACGGGTTGGGTCGTCGCCCTAAACAAAATTCCTCTATCCCCAATAAACTACGTTCGACCTGTCCTTGGTAGATCACCAAGGTACAGAGGAAACCCAAGTGGGTTCAGTCGAAGATTGAGAGATGTTAACATCATGACATTCTCTCAGCCCAGTATCAGGGCGTATCTCTCGAGAAGTCCCTTGATTTCTTTGAGAAGCCGACTTCCAATCCTTTTGTTAAGTAGACAACAAAGAATGTATGTGCTCAAACTACGCATCGACCTAACTCTTGGTATATTACCAAAGGTATGTAAGAAGCCCAAGTGGGTGCTATTGATAATTTTAAAATATCACAAGAAAGGTCGAACCACATTTCGATTGGATTCCTAATCAGTATATGTAGATAACCCAGGTAGGTTTCGGTCATCCAGAGATCATTATCTAGAACACTAATATTAATATATGTAAACAACCCAATGGGGTTCTCAAACTAAATCAAACATTATAATCACACGCTCAGTTCAGGATATAGGAGCAACCCATGTGGGCTCTGCCATATCTTTTGAACGCTCAAGAGTTAGTCATATTCCCCAACTAGAGTTGGGGCACATTATACCAAGGTTTTTTCATTTAGAATCTGTGGTGGGACTCGCCCCTGCTAGAGCTAGGTTAAACTATATCCAATTTCTTCGTTGAGATTCTATGATAAGACTTACCCCAGCTAGAGTTGGGGCATATTATAATAGATTTTCTCGGTGGAGAATTTCTTCATATACGACTTGCACTAATCACCAACCAAAATCTCTAATCCCAGAAAATGAATAAGCATCATCAAGCCCTTGTCTACGACTAGGGCATATTTTATATAAGGTTAAAAAATTTCCAGGAATTTTTCTAGTCCTCGTCAGGTAATCCCAGGTAGGATGTGGCTAAGAAACTCCACTAGGTGTTGAGTATCCCCGAGGGTCTTCGCCCGTGTGAATTCTCTCAATCATTTTCAATCATGTATTGATATGATGACCCAGGAATTGATTTCTCTAATCAAGAACCTTTTCCACTAAATATTGATGTACTTTACCAATACGAACTACATATGACCTGATTCTCAGTTAAGTCTAAGATATATGGGGGCCCTAATGGGGTTCGGTCAAGCCAGTTATAAATATATCGTCAAACTGAGTCTCGGACTGACAAGACACCTCGAAATTAGTTTCTCCAACCCAAAACCATTCCATCCAGTCTCGATTTACTTTACATGTTAGAACTATATGTGACCTGATTTTCATTAATTTGAGATGTGTAGGAAAAACCTTTGGGTATGGTCACAACTAGGAGTCGATTGATCGAGTATCATCTTCTCCACATCCTATAGGATGGATTATTAATCATCATTTAGGAACTATATTTTCATAATTCTGACCAGTGTATTTTAATTTCGTATTGTAATCCCAACTAGCCAGCTAGTTGCATTTTAATAATTTCGGTCAATATATTTTAATTTTGTAGCATAATTCTAGCCAACTATCCAGATAGACTATATTTTAATAATTTCGGCCAGTAATATAGAAGTATGATTTACTTCAGTTGCTAGAACTACGTGTGGCTTGATTCTCATTAGTTTGAGATATGTAGGAGAACCCTTTGGGTAAAATCACAACTAGTAGTTGATTGACCGAGTGTCATCTTCTCCACATCCCATAGGATAAATCGCGCAATCATCCTTTAAGAGTTGTATTTTAAATTCTAGCCAGCTAGTAGTATATTTGTATTTTAAATTCCGGTCAGTCAATATATTAGTATAATTTTATAATTCCAGCCAGCCAGTAGTATAATATAATAGTATAATGCTTTGGAGAGCTTTTACAAAGTGTCGTCTTTGCCAAGACCTATAGGATAGATCGAGGGTCATCCTTTAGGAGTAGTATAATATATCATCGAGAGGGCTCGTATAGAGTGTTGTCCTCACCAAGACTTAAAATCAGGCATGTCGTCGTTCTATGGTATAGTATAGTATAGTCATCAGGAGGGCTCGTACAAAGTGTCATCCTCACCAAGTGGTATCGGAATATTACGTCTCTACTTTTATCCCAAGTGTACGGGTCAAGTTTTACTATGTAGTAAGAGTAAGGGTTGCCGTATCCATAGAGATTGGATTAAATCGTAGCTAAGTACCGCGATTTCCATAACCTAAATTTATCTTGGTGACTCAATGTTTTTTTTATAATAATTATCAACTAAACTAAATTAATTATTAACTATAATACTACTATGATGTTAATGGAAAAATATTGTCTAGGGATTAACTTTGTTCACTTAATCGTGTTTAATTTAATCTAGTTTATATTAACTACATTCACACAATCCAACAATCTAGGTATCGGAATATCACTCACTACCTCTCTCGAGTATAAAGTGAATGAATATGCGACTTCGCATCAATGCCGACATCCCCATCTAGCGTCTATATAAAACTGATCACATAAGTCTCGCCCCAACCTCATGGATTGCATACTTTCTAATACTCTCTCGAGTCATTAGATTGTCACGTTGTGTTTGAACCCTAGTTCGAATTCGGGGTTACCTCTCCCAAGTGTCAAATCCCGTATTCTCAAACCAACCAGTATATCGTAACTAGCATATAATGGAAGTAATAAAATGGTAAACACAATCAGAAAAAGATAAAAAAAAACCGTTAACAAAACATCGATTTATTCAAAGCATGTTTTCATGAAATACATCAACCCCTAAACAATATATGTTTAGCTACACATGGCTATAGCCCAATATTCAACAATATACAACCTAAATATGAACAAAACTACCAACCAAACTAAGAAATAAAGAGAGAAACAAATGAGATTAGCCGTTATCTAAAGAACGTCCCCTAAAACTGCTCCGAGATCATTTCCTCTTCTTGAATTTGTGATCTCCTCTTGGTTGATATGTCTTGGAGCTCCAAAAAACACTCACAAAAACGTCCTAAGGCTGTTGGGAAAAGAGATGATCAACTAGGGGTCCAAAATATCTCAAAAATACCAAAGAAATATCTAAGCCATCTAGTTCTGGACTGCTACAGCGATGGGAATCACCGCTGCAGCGGTGGGAAGTCAGTAGGTTCATTGACTCTTCACCGCTGCAGCGGTGGTCTTTTAGCAGTAACGTTCTCATCCAAACTTCAATTAAAATAATTCAAAAACCTATGAAAATATAAGACAAATATATACAAATTCCATGTTTTAAGGTTTTCCAAAATCGAATTGCATCATGTCCAAAATTGACCTTGAAGTTACTGCACCTAAACCGACTTTGCACCTTTTCACCCATTTATTCAAAAACCTATAAAACAACACAAACACATATTAAACTAACAAAAAATTCTTGAAAACACACAAATATTTGAATTTAAAAGTATTTGATTTGTTGGTAAATAAACTACTCATCAAATACCCTCAAACTCAAACGTTTGTTTATCCTCAAGCAAAAACACTCACACAATAAAACGAACTACTGCAACTAATTAATGAACTTAAATACTAAAAATGAATAAAAACACAAACAACCTAAATATAACAACATGCGAGTCTTGAATTCAATAATTTCAACCAAAATGTTTTCCCTCAACGGCCCCCACTCATATCAAGTTCAGGAGTAAAATGTACCATGTAGTGTTCTAGAATTTCAACATTCAATAATGGTAAACATCATTCTATATCCTGTTCAAGTGTATGTGCGAAAACTCAATTATACAACTTTCCAATTATTGGATTGGGTTATCCACCAACAAAGTTCATGACTTAAAACCGATAAGGTATAGGATTTCCATATACAAGACTGGGTTCCACTCTCCACTAATGTTGGCTTGGAAGTTCAAAAGGGCTTGGTTTAGTTTTTGTCAAATGGCCAAAGGTATATCGGGAATATAAAACAAGTTAACGCTATTAACTTAACGATACCCGAGGCACAACGCTTGGCTCAATCACACTCGGAACCCCAAATATTAATTCGAAACAACCCTGAACTTATATTTGAAAACTTAGTACTCACTTGTCTAAACAAACAAAAATAAAACCGTATATACACATGTTTTTTTTTTTTTTTGTTTTTTTTTTAAATTTTATGAAACACACCCCCAAACTTATTTGATTTTTACAATTTTATGAGTGTGTAAATACAATAGAAAAATGACGAGTGAGTACTCGAATACCGAACCAATCAATAGTTCGCCCAATACCCAACCGCTCACTTCAAGTAGCATAACAAACTCTAACTTAATTTCACTCAAATTGTGCCTTAGGTTTAACAATAAAGGTTAGGAAAAAATTTAATTGGCTAGGGAATTTGTTACGTGTTCAGAATTGAAACGGTTAACAGGCTTCGATAGGGTAACGAGAGATAAACATATTACAAAGTAAGCTTCAAAGGCTCAAGCGATAAAAATGAATGCCTAAATCATGTCTCCTGAACTATCTCGCCTAGGATTTCGCCTCAAGTTTCCCCCAATTAGGTTCTAAAATCTCTATTGTCATAAACTTGGTTAACGAATAATCGGCTTCAAATCAATTGGATAGCAAGTACATTAAGTTTAAGTGCTTGTGCAAGTTAGGATCCACAATAATTTTTACCACAACGAAATGTCAAGTACACAGAACACACATGAATGGGCATTATGCATGACCTCGATAAACAACTAGGGGATAGACTCATCATCGGGTAATGGCCCAGATGAACTACAAAATTCAGCACACAACAACTACAGACATACAATACTTATACTAAACTAAACAAATATGCATACAATTAAACAATAAAACTTTTAAACTTAAACTAAATAACTAACAAAAGAAAACATACTAACATACTACACATTACCCCCGAACTTAAAATGGGCAGTGTCCACAATGTCCCAACATCCAACTCAACAAATAGCATGCATTATAGTGACGAATGAGGTTTTGAACACGTACTTGGGAGGCTAGACAATCTCGCCTCCGAATGAAGTCGGTGGTGATAGAATAATTTATTTGAAACCTTGGTTGCCTCCCAAGAAGCGCTTGGTTTATTGTCCATGGCCTAACAAGGAGAAGGGCTCGTCAAAGAATGGCTTTCGCCCGTAGTATATGTTATACTACACAATATGTGGGTCTTGGTTCAGAATACCCTCAAGATTGGCGAGATTTGGCATTGTTTGGCCTGTACTTTCAACTTGACTCTACTTCGGTATATGTGTTTGGTTCCCCTGGATGAATGGAGTTGGAAGTGGAGGAGAACAGGTGAGCCACATCGGATCCTCATAGATGTGATGGTCTCAGATTGGGGGTAGCATCACAACATGGATCTCATGAGGTGAGTATTCAAAATTATCTTTTGATTTATCATCTATGAATAATTCTTGAGTCTCGACCTTTTTCGAATCATCTTCAATATACGAACCCAAGTTCCTCCCACTTGTATCCGGTTCCTCATGGTGGCTTTCTCTAAATGTGGCGTGTGTGTCGCTCAGTGCCACCACTTATGACTTAGCCTCAATGTAGCAGATAAGCTGACCGATTTGCGTTTGAAGAGACTTTACGATCGCATCAATTTCAGCGCAGGTCGTCTCAATATTATCAAGACGATCCTCATACTTGTTGAGACGGTCGTTCATTTTCCTCCAGAAAGCCTGAGTTTCCCCCATAAATTCAATGAACATCTCGTCCAGGATGGGGGAAGACTCCACATTTGGTCTGGGGTGTCAATCCATGGCATCAAAATGGTGGAATTATCCCTTAAGAATAATTCCAATTCTGATAATCAAACTCCACCATGTCTTCCAGCAACCAATAGACTTCATCCGCGATTAGTTGGTCAAAAGAGGTAGTACCTTTTCATCTTTCAACACAATTTCTTGTTGCAGCTAGTAACCCATCGATGAAGTTCAGTAGTTGACACTTCCTCGAGAAACGATGATTTGGGAACCGGATTAGCAACTCCTTGTATCAATTCCAAGCACAATAAAATGGCTCAGAATCCTGTTGAAAGAAATGCAACAATACTTGTTGATCTAACATCTTCAAGTACCTCGCAAGACAAAACAAACTAAAAACAAAAATTATAAAAAAAATAAATTCCTAAATTAAAATCAAGTTACTTACTCACAATATCAACAACAATCTAAAAACCAATCCCTGACAATGGCGCCAAAAACTTGGTAGTGGAATATTATGTCGCTACTTTTACCGCAAGTATACGGGTCAAGTTTCAGTATAGTAGAAAGAGTAAGGGTTGTCGTATTCATAGGGATTAGATAAGATCATCACTAAGTACCGTGATTGTCACAACCTAACTTTATCTAGACGACTAAAATTTAGGGTTTTTTTATAATAATTATCAACTAAACAAAATTAATTATTAAACTATAATACTACTAAGACGTTAATGGGAAAATATTGTGTAGGGATTAACTTTTTTCACTTAATCGTGTTCGATTCAATCAAGTTTATATTAACGGCATTCACACTATCCTACAATTTAGGTATCGAAATCTCACTCACTACCTCTCCCGAGTATAAAGTGAATGAATATGCGACTTCGCATCAACGCCGACGTCCTCGTCTAGCATCTACATGACATTGATCACATGAGTCTCGCCCCAGCCTCACGGATTGCATATTTTTTAATACTCTCCTAAGTTATTAAATCGTCACGTTGTGTTTAAACCCTAGTCCGAATTCGGGGTTACCTCTCCCGAGTGTCAAACCCCCTATTCTCAAACCAACCAATATATCATAACAAGCATATAATGGAAGTAATAAAAAGGTAAGCACAATCGCATAAAGATAAACAACCGTTAACAAAACATTGATTTATTCAAAACACGTTTTCATGAAATACATCAACCCCTAAATAATATATGTTTAGCTACACATGGCCATAACCCAATATTCAACAATATACAAGCTAAACATGAACAAAACTACCAACCAAACTAAGAAATAAAGAGAAAAACAAAAGATACTAGCCGTTATTTGAAGAACGTTCGCTAAAACCACTCCTAGATCGTTTTCTCTTCGTGGATTTGTGATCTCCTCTTGGTTGATATGTCTTTGAGCCCCCAAAAAAAACTCCCAAAAATGTCCTAAGGGTGTTTGGAAAATAAGTGATCATGTAGGGGTCCAAAATATCTCAAAAATATCAAGAAATATCTAAGCCACCTGGTGTCGGACCACTGCAGTGGTGGGAAGTCAGTAGGTTCACTAACTCTTCACCGCTGCAGCGGTGAAGGCCACTACTGCAGTGGTGGTCTTTTAGCCGTAAATTTCTCGTATAAACTCCAATTGATGTGATTCAAAAACTTATGAAAATATAAAACAGATATCTACAACTTTAGTGTTTAGAGTTTTTCCAAAATCGAATTGTATCATCTCCAAAATTAGCCCTGAAGTTACTATACCTAAATCGGCTTTGCACATTTTCACCCATTTATTCAAAAACCTATAAAACAATAAAAACTCACATTAAACTAACAAAAATACTTGAAAATACACAAATAGTTGAATTTAAAAATACTTGATTTGTTGGTAAATAAACTAATCATCACCAAGTCCTATAGGTTTGATCGTTGGTCATCCTTCAGGAATATAATATATAATATGTAGGCACTAGGAGGGCTTGTACGAAGTATCATCCTAACCACACCCAATAGGATCAGATATTTCACCATCCTCTAGCAATGAAAATAGACATAAATCAGATATGTCACCATCCTCCCAGTAGTACTCTTCTAAGGTTGATTGTTCGTCATCCTTTGAAGTACACAATGGTGGAAGTGATCAATCGTCATCCTTGTTAAATCCTCAAGGATCCAGTATATCTCTATCCTTTAGGATAGATTTAAATACCTGTCCTTATATTTTATGTCTAGCGGAACAAAATGTCTATGTATTCTTCTTTGTCATTACGAGTAAACTCACATGACAAAAAGGGACAGTTGTAGGCATCACATTTTGTCCCGCCCTGCCAGTGTCGAATCAAGTACAAATTTAGGTAAACTTTAAACTTGGGTTTAAAGAGAATAAATTTCTACATGGGATAATGTTGGCCCAGTGGAATACCCAAGAGGGGGGTGAATTGGGTAATCAAAAAATTATGAGAATAATACTTCAATAAATCAAATAATTAATTTTAATCCTAAATTAATTATTATCTTTATAACACAACGGAATTATATAATCAACTAAGTGCACACCAAATAGCAAAAATAAACAAATCAAATATTGTAGCATACTAGAGATTTATACTGGTTTACCAAGCTACTCTTGGCTAATCCAGTCCCCCGAGCCCCACGGAGATTCGCACCTACTAATACTCAAGATCCCTTTAAAGGTAGGAACCAAACCCTCACAACGATTCTTTTACAGGCTCATAATCAACATTTACAAAAATCATTTTCACAAGCTAAGGAAGAACCTCTACTTTTTATAGGTTAAAGAATAACCTAATTCTTTTCAACACTAAGGCAAAAGAATCAAAATCTCACCAACACTCCAAATATCCATTTACCCGGTAAGGATTGAACCGTTACAAAATTCACTCAAACTCAATTCTATCCAGGAAGAATTACTACCTCAATCTCTTTACAGGAAGAGACAGAAATCGGCTACCCTTTGATTAAATACCCCTAATAGTATTTAATTCGTCACAGTACTTACCAATACAATTTGATAAGTAAATTATCTCACTCGAAATTTCTACCACCCCAGATAAATTAACACTCGATTAATATCCCAAATCTAGTGATAAAAAAGTGTGAGATTTAAAATCTAATTTTCAATTGAAGAGGGGTAGTAAATAATTGAGCACGTAATCAGATTCAAGAAATTATTTATTAAAATACTTTCTTCAATAAAGAATCAAAAACAATTTCTAAAGATCAATTTCCAAATTTAAACAAGCAATGCAATAATAGAAAATAATTGGAAAAATCTCAACCGGAATCCACAGAAAAAATAAATAGAGTGATGTTACTTCAGATCGGTAGTAGCAAAGATTACTAGCAACGATTCTCAAGATCGTCTCTTAAAATTGCTCTCACAAAATCTCAGAAAGATAACTCTTAGAATAGCACAATATGATCTCAACTCTTTAAGCTTACTTCTCTTGATTAATTACATATGAAAAACGCAGGTCTATATATATGAAAAATAAATCAGCTCTCTAACGGCTAGTTCCCATGTATCATGACACTTAAATGCTCTCTTAGACCCCTTATATCATTATGACTTCATTTTAGTTCAATTCACTTAATTATAGCTTTTAAATATTTCAATTAAGTCTCCCAAATATTTCTCAATCTTAATTAAATTGAATAGAAAGAATTTTATGTTCTAATTTGAGAAAAATTAAAACTTAATGAACGAACTTAATAGGATTTAAATAATATATGAAGCATATCTTAAATATCATAAAATCCCTAAAATCTCTCACAAATCCCAATCAAAAATGGCTATTTTTAGATATAATTTCGGAATGCACAATATCCGGAAACAGCGCCCTCAGTCGATCGACCAATTGACTGCTCGATTCAAGAAGTAGCCAAGCCAAAGCCACTGCATTCATCGGTCGACCTATTTGTCGACTTGGAGATTTAGAGAGTTTCATTTCTCTTCACCGGTCGACCTACTTGTCGACTTAGAGATACAGAGAGTTCATCTTCTCTTCACCGGTTGACTTACTTATTGACTTAGAGATACAAAAAGTTATGTCTGTTTTGTTCGGTCGACTTACCAGTCGACTTATGTACGTTGGATCTCTTTTCTGAACTTGTTTTTAACTTATTCTTTTTTTACGTTTTCGCCCCTTTAACCATTTTCTTTTTTAAATAAGCTCCACTAAATTCTTAATTTCCATTTTAGTTAATTATAAATATTTTTTTTCAAATACACATAGCAGCAAATAATTTCATCTTATCAAAACACACATAAACAATAAAAACTTTTTATGCCGTCTGTGTTACTAATTGGGATATTAAGAGTTGAAATTCATCTGAGTTGTTTTTCCTAATTTCTTCAAACTCTTAATTCTTCATTATTTTTGTCATCATCATTTAGCATCCTTTCATAATTTGTCATCGCGTCTTCATCACTGGAACTTAATTAAGTGAAACACTCAATTAAACCGTTAGTTCCACCAAAATATCAACACTTAATAGTCCATCAAAATTTTAGGATCAACAATCTCCCCCTTTTTTATGATGACAATTAACTTTAATGTTTTCTTCAAAACAAAAATATAACCACACTCCCCCTGAATTCGATGACGGGTTTTATAACTCATTTAAACATCATAATGAAGATTTTAAAAAATATAATCAATAAAGCACAAATTTAAAAATAAACTCAAACTCCCCCTTAATAAAAACATCAGCTAATTCTTTTCCTTTGTCATCTTCAAAAACAAAATTTAGGGATGGGGGAACACACATATATAATTCACTCTAGGCAATCATATAATAAAAGCACATTGAATCAACTTTAAAAATCAAAACTCATTTTAACAAATTACTTTTTAAGCACAAAACATTAACACTAGATAAATATCAAATCTACTCAATCTTTGAAAGAAATAAGATCGATTTTAATAAATCAAGTTTACATAAATAAAATTATTTTCAACAAATAGGATGTAGATCATCATTAAAAATAAAAATAAAAATCTAACCAATTAGATCAAATCTAGGTAATTCATCAAAATCCAAACACTAGAAGTCAATTTAAACCAAATAACCTAGATTAACAATTACATGACAAAAGAGTAAATATGGATCTTGTCTGAATAACAACACAAAAAAAAAAAAAAAAAGTCTAGTGAGGGCTCTGTCCAGAAAAGTATAATAAAGTCCCATCGGACTAGTAGCTGGCTGCTGCGGATACGGAACAACTGACTGAACAATTGTTCCTAGAGTCATTTGTTGATGAAATGGCGTTGACGGTCCTACTCCAGATGGCCCTGCTCCAGATGGTCCTGCTTCAGTTAGTCCTTCAAAGGACTGTTGTGCTCCAAACATAAGATGTCCTGCAAAATGTGGTTGAGCACTATACTGCTGCTGGTATCCGTGATGAGATGACTGTATAAACTGAAACATTTGTTCCAAATTTTCTGTTATTTTTCCAAATCCGGCTTCCATGTTCATATTCATCTAAACCATTTAATCTTCTAGCCTAGTCATCCGCTCATCCATTAAATCTGTATGTATTCTTAGATCATCAATACGATCATGAAGAAAATCCATCTTCTGATCTATGCTCATTTCTTTTTCATTTTCTTCTTCCTCATCTACAGTCTCCATTCTCTGGCTTTTCTGATTCCTCTTCTTTACCCATCTATTTCCTCTGTACTTATACCCCATTAACGAATCATTCCCCACATTGATCCATCCAGGTATGATTGTCATAAACTTTTGCACATCAGGATCAATTATAACTCCAAAGTGATCAAACAACCTTTGGAGCGCATCAGCATAGGGTAGTATTCCAGAAGGTTTCTGAACATGATACTTCATGTGATCCATCATGATATGAGCCAAATCCAATTTTCTCCCTTCAACAATCTTATTCATCAAATACAAATCAAAATCATTTACATTAGTATGGCTTTCCCCTCTAGGCACAACCGAATAGGTTAGCACCAAATGAAGGAATCAATGCTCAATAAACAATGATCCAGCTTTGTCTCCTTCTAAATCAAATTTCTCAGTAATTGCCCTTCTATTGAAATTTGTCGAAAGCCAGTGAGGGGTATTGTACGGAACTACATTTCCTATAGGTAATTCTAAAATATGGCTTAGTAATACTGCATTGAACCGAATCACCTTTCCTTTAACAAAATAAATAATCTCATGATTATTGTGGGTCAGATTTCTATAAAACATCCATACCCATACCGGCATCCACTCATGTCTTTGTGTAATAAAATCAATCCATCCCAAATTCCTAAAATATTCTTCAATATCGATATTTTTATCTTTCAAACTCTCAAAATCTATAGGTTTGCAACCTAAAACTCTACGATTAACAAAATGTTCATTATATCTATCTTGATCTTCCTCTTTTCGAAAATTTTCATTGTCAAAATTGACTCTTTGAGCACGCACCATGACTTTTGGCATATTTCACACAATCTTGAAACAAATCAACCAAAAATAACCTAAGAAACTAAGTCCAAACAGAAAACTAACCAAAATCCTAGAAATTAGAGAAAGAACCAACATTTTTCGCAAGAACCAAGTCACCAACACTCAGATCTGAGCCTTAGACCTTTTGATTCAACTAGAAATTCTTCGAATCGGGGCCAAAACGAACTGATTTCTTGAGATTTAGGTTTGAACGAACTTGGGAGATGATGGGTTTTAGGTTTCGGATAAAATGAAATAAACAAGTCAGGGTATTTATATCCCGACATGATCAGTCGACAGCCCAGTCGATAGATGAATACAGCGTGACTCTCGATATTTCAACCTAAAACTGTCGGTCGACTCATGAGTCGACTGCTCGCTCTCATTTGTTTGATTTTATGCATTTAAACCTAATTTGATCTACTTAGCTCAATTTTTACCTCTTATTTTGATCCACATATATTTTAAAAATAATTATTTACTCACACATTTAAACACACACAAACACACATATATTGCAAACATCTAAATTTTAAAATGAATAGGCTCAGTCTCCCTAACAAAATTAATAAACTTAAACTTTAAAAATTTTGACATACCTGGATCCTCTTTGGGAGCAAGTGGTATGTGTACCTTTGGTGGATTAGTAATTTCTGACTTGGTATCCTTTGACTCCACCAATGCTTGATTTTTCACCTTTATTTTTTCTTTCTTAGGTATAGCAATTCTTTGAACTGATTCAGGAAGAACTTTTTTGCCTTTGTTTGGTGTTTGATGCTGCTTTGGCACAACTTTGTAAATGAATTTTTTCTTATACTAGTATCTTGTCGTTGGTTGTGGATAAGCTTTGTCAGCTCTCCCTACCGAGTTTTAATGTAAATTCAATCTCAAGCCTCGAACCAAAGACCTTGGTTAAGATAGAACAGCCCCTCACCAACTGATCTACACGCTTGATGGTACTAAAAAATAATTAATATTAACTAATTAAAGTTGTTATTCAGGTTGTTCACAACTAAAACCAACTAACCAGACCAGTTTTTAACTAATAACGAGACCAGTTTTTAACCAAAACGAGACCAGTTTTCAACTAAACCAGACCAGCTTTTAATTAAAACCAACCCAGCCCACCAGTTTTCAACTTAACCAGAATGAACTACATGATGACTTGATCTTTGGTTACCATCCAAAGTACGTAGGCAACCCACATAATGGTTTAGTCACCAATAATAATAAAATCAATTTAACCCTTGCATAAACGAACTACGTGAGAACTTGATTCTCATTAATCTGAGATACGTAAGAAACCTATATAAGGTTCGGTCTCATAAAAAATACAAAAAGATGTTCATTTCATTTAGTGTAGCTTGCATACTTATATTCCTGTCTATTATAAACTGTTATTGGGTGTCGCTGACTAGTATTAGCTATAGTATTTACCTACTTTCCATTACATCATGTAAAATACCATAAAAGAGGAAAAACGTCAAAAAGGGAAATTATTCTTGTTTAAGTAAATAAAAGTAAACTTCTTGGATAATATTTAATAGTGAATATCTATTTAGACCAAGGTACTATTTATGGACGAGTGTCTTAGGGTACGTAAAACCTTCCCCGAGCATAACCGAATCACGAACTTACACAGACTTTTGGAAGTCAAAACACGGGCCATTTAAAAATGAAAAACGAATTTCTAAAATTTCGGTGACCTAGCACACCATTTAACCCCATGCTAGGTGACTACTTTGTTTTCAACATAAGATCCATGCCCAAGAAGTTTTTCAAAATCGAAACCTAGAAAAACCCTTGAAAAACCATTTCAAAATTAACGGATTTGGATGACTTAGAGAAGGAAGAATGAAACTTGTTTCCTCTTCTTCCTGATTCTTCACTTCTTCAGCTATCAAAATCTGGGGTGCGTCACTATAGTGTATGTACATATGTGTATCATACATGTATTATCATTTTGCTTGTTCATTTTTTATTACATTTGAACTTCATAGTTTATACATTGGTTTATGTTTGGGATGTATATTGTAACAATTAATGATTTGCTAATTTGATTTTGATTTTGTTTGAATTTATGTTTTATATTTTAGTTATGTTTGTGTTTACAATTTTACGGATTTGCATTGCTAGCAAATAGTAATTACAATAGAGGAATATATATATATATATATATATATATATATATATATATATATATATATATATATATATATATATATATATATATATATATATATATATATATATATATATATATATATTAACGGGTAGCAGTTTTGGTTTAAAAAGTTCGGTTTAAACACCGACTTTTAAAATTGGTCATTTATGTTTCGTTTTTGGGTTTGATATAAACCTAATGGTTAGGGTTTGGGTTTCTAGTAAAAATGCCCCAAAACAAACTACTAGTACCAATGAAAAGAGCCATAACATTATTGGCATGGGACTCTAAGGGTGCATTTGGGTAAGCTATTTGAAGAACGTATTTAATTTTGAGATAGTTTGTAATTGTTTTAGACCCATGAGGCGTAATCTGTTTGGTATGGAAATGTATACCATTTTTTTTGTCAATCAAGGTTTGATCATCTCAAAGAGCACTTTAGGAGTAAAATTCTAAATGTACTAGACCGATATATTAGAATACGGCTTTAAGGTTGCTCGAAAAGATAATTAGTTGAGAAATGCGTAAAAATTCGTCCGAACATACCTTACGCCCAAATAAATAAATAAATAAATAAAGGGAAAATTATAATTTTGGTCCTCCTATTTGTAGCGTATTTTCTATGTGGTCCTCCAATTTTTATTTTTTTTAATGTGACCTTCCTATTAGCACACGATTTTTTGTCTCACCCTTTTGTAAAAAATAGGAGTTAACTTTAACATTTGTCCATGTGACCAAGAAATTTTTTTCTATCAATCTTCCAGCTTCTACATCTTGTCGCTAACCCTGGCTTCTTTATCCCTCATTCTGATGCCGTTTTCCCCTTTGCAAGACTCCCCTGACACCAAAACACATCCTATTTTAGAGAGAGAAATAGTAGAGAAAGAAAGGTTTAAGAAAGAGAGAGTAGAAAGAGAAATGACGGTTTAGAGAGAGAGTAGAGAAAAAGGCTGCCAAAGATGTCCTAGGTGGAGTCTAGGTTGGACAGCAGGAAGCCGTCGGAGATGAAGAGTAGGGAGGGTAGGACTACGGATGCTTACTATGTCGCCATGTTTGGGAACAAATGAGTTCGAACTAGAACACTTCTTAAGACTCCGTCTCATCGCTAGAATGAGCAGTATACATGGGATGTTAGCGATCCATGTACAATGTTAAGATAATTGAGAAGTGGGGAACATGAATAATATATTGATTTTGTGAAAATGATATACACAACTATTTATATGAGAAGTGAGAAACATGAATAATATATTGATTTTGTGAAAACGATACACACAATACAATGATATACACAACTATTTATATGAGAAGTGGGACACCCTAGGGTTAAGGTTTTACCCTAATGGGCCAAGTGGGATAAGGCCACATATTATATTAACGTCCCCCCTCAAACTCAAGGCGGTAAGTGAGAAGTAAACTTGAGTATGAAAAACAGAAAGTGAAGGCGCCCTGGTGGATGAGCTT
This sequence comes from Eucommia ulmoides, assembly GCA_016647705.1. Taxonomy (NCBI): domain Eukaryota; kingdom Viridiplantae; phylum Streptophyta; class Magnoliopsida; order Garryales; family Eucommiaceae; genus Eucommia; species Eucommia ulmoides. Next base: position 36,282,987 of record CM028333.1, on the reverse strand, counting down.
TAGTGAAAATATTTGTCGTCTGATCGGCTAAACTGATGGATTGTAGATAAACCGTATTCTAGAAATTGTGATAACGGATAAAGTGACAATCAGTCTTGATGTATTTTGTATGCTTATGGAAGACATGATTGTGGGCGATTTGAATAGCACTCTTATTGTCACAGTGTAGGGTAGTGGTAGTAGAAGAACAGATACTTATGTCAGTGAGTAACCATCGAATCTAAATAAGTTCTTGAGTTGTATTAGCCGTGGCACGATATTCAGCTTCAGTGTTGGAATGAGCAACCACAATTTGTTTCCTACTATGCCAGAAAATGAGAGAGTTACCCAAAAAGAAACAGTAACCAGTGGTTGAATGTCTGTCGGTGGGATCTCTGGCCCAATCGGCATCAGAATATGCTTGTAAGATGGGAATAGACTGAGCTGATAAATAAAGTCCATGAAATAAAGTACTCTGGACATACCGAAAGATACAAAGAACAGTTGAGTAATGAGTGGTCCGAGGAGTGGACAATAATTGTCTAACCTGATGAACGATATAGGTAATGTCAGGACGAGTGACAGTGAGGTATACAAGACTTCCAACCAGTTGGTGATGTTGATCCTAAGATTTTGATGAACAATTAAGTGTTGATGTTTTGGTGGAACTAATATTTTAATTTAGTGTTTCAATGATTTAAGTTCCAGTGATGAAGATACAAATTAAATGAACGCCAAACGATGATGTTGAAGATATTGAAGATTTAAGAGTTTGAAGAAATTAGGGAAAACAACCCAGGTAAAATTCAACTCTTAATATCCCAATCAGGAACACACACATTGCACAAAAGGTTTTTATCATTTATGTATATTTTGATTAAGTGAAATTATTTGCTTCTATGTGATTTGAAAAGAAATAATTTTAAATGACTAAAAAGGAATAGAAGAATGTTAGTGGAGCTAGTTTAGAAGAGAAACTGGTTTAAGGGGCGATAACGTAAAAAGAATAAGTTAAAAACAAGTTCAGAACAGAGATGCAGAAGATGGCAGTTGACTGATGAGTCAACCAGATAAAGTAGCTGAAAGATTATGTATCTCTAAGTCGACCGACCAAGGAAGCTGAACTCTCTGAATCTACAAGTCAACCGATAGGTCGATCGGTGAAAGTAAGACGAACTATCTAAATCTACAGGTCGACCGATGAACTTCATTGGCTACAACCTGAATATGCAGTCGACTGGGCAATTGACCTGAGGCGCTATTTCAAGATTCTGTACTATCTGAGATTATATCCAAAAGTAACCATTTTTATTAGGATTTGAGAGAGATTTCAGGGATATTATCTATATTTAATATATGGTTCACATATTAATTAAATCCTATTAATATGGTTCATTAAATATTAATGTTTCTCAATTTGGTACTTGAAATTGATTCTATTCTAATTAATTGATATTGAGAAATATTTGAGGGGTTTAATTGAAAGATTTGAAAGCTATGTTTTAAGTGAATTGAACCTAAATGAAGTCTTATGATATAAGTGGTTTATAAGTGCTATTAATTATCATGACACATGTAAACTAGCCGTTAGAAGGCCGATTTCATACTCCTATATATAAACCTGCAAATTTCTTATGTCATTACAACACATTATCAAGAGAGATCCGAATATATCATTGATTGAGCTTTTCTAAGAGATATATTATTGAGAAATGAGAGAGCTTTTCTAAGAAAATCAATTGTTGATCATTGATATTACTAGATTTAAAGTTACATCGTTTCAATAATTCTTTCTGTAGATTCTGGGTGAAATATTTCCAATTATATTCTTTCATTGTATTATTTGATTATTGTTTGAAAATTGATCGTAGAAATTGTTTCTGATTTTTTAAGAAAATATTTTTACAAACAATTTCTTGAATCTGATTACGTGCTCCAATTTTCTACCCATATCTTGTTAAAATCAGATTTTTCTATCTCACATTTTTCTATCACTAGTTGGAATATTAATTGAGTTATTATTTATCTAGGGTGGTAGAAGCTCCGAGTGAGATTTACTTCTTATCAATTTTTGTATTAGTGAGTTGTGACGGATAAAATACTGTTGGGTTATTTAATCAAGGGTAGCCTGGTTTCAGTCTCTTTCTGTAAAGAGATTGAGGTAATGATTATTCCTGGATAGAATTGCGATTTTAGTAATTTATAAAGGTTTCATCCTTACCTGTGAAAATGATAGTTGGAGTGTTTTGTGAGGTTTTGATTCTTTGAACCTTAGTGTTAAAAGAGAATTAGGTTATTCTTTAGCCTGTAAAAAGTAAAAGTTCTTCCTTAACTTGGAAAAATGATACTGTAAAGGTTGATTCTGAGGCTGTAAAAGAATCGGTGTGCAGGTTTGGTTCCTACCTTTAAAAGAATCTTGGTTTTAGTTGGTGCGACCTCCGTAGAGCTCAGGGGACTGGATTAGCTAAGAGTAGATTGGTGAACCATTATAAATCTTTTGTGTGCTGCTATATTTTCTTTGCTATTTTTATTGTTTGTATGTGCACCTAACTAATTATATTATTTCGCTGTGTTATAAAGATAATAATTAATGTAGGATAAAGATTAATTATTTGATTTATTGAATTTTATTCTGATAGTTTTTTAATTACCCAATTCACCCCCCCCCCCCCCTCTCTTGGGTATTCTACTAGGCCAACAATTGGCATCAGAGCTGGTTTAGCTCGAATTTTATAGCTAACAAAGATCACATCGTGCACATAGTAGGTACACTAACTGAGGGACAGTCCATGCACCGACCACCTTTGTTTGCAGGTGAAAGTTACTCGTTTTGGAAAGATAGGATGATAGTCTTTCTTCAGACTTCAAATTACGGCGTATAGCTAACAATCGAGGATGGTCCATTCATTCCAATGGAAAACAGAGTTAAGAAGAAGAAGGAATAACTCACTACTTCCGATAAGTAGAAACTCTCCATTAACTCTCAAGCTATCAATTTCTCTTTTGCTCTTTAGACGCTAATAAATATTCTAAAGTTTGAGGTTGCAAATCTGCAAAGAAGATGTGGGATAAGCCATAAGTCACCCACAAAGGGACAAGTCAAGTGAAGCAGTCAAAAATCAATCCTCCTGTGAGAAAATTTGAGCTCTTTAGGATGGAGGAGAATGAATCGATTTATGAGATCTACACTCGCTTCAACAACATATGCAATAATATGAATCAACTCGGAAAGCCATACTTTATGGAGGATAGAGTACGAAAGGTCCTAAGGTCCTTGACAAAAATATGAGAGTCAAAGGTAACGGCAATAGAGGAAGCCAAGGATCTTGGCAAATATGATATCGATGATCTCATTGAAAATTTGATGACTCATGAATCGGCGATTAAAGGTTATGAGAATGATACCGGAAATGGCAAAAGAAAATCCTTGGCTCTAAAAGTTCAAAAAATTGAAGAAGATGATGACAGTGATGATGAAAGTCTTGATAGTAAGCAAGATAAGAATGTATCACTTCTCACAAACAACTTCAGAATAATGACTCGGCTCACATTCTGTGGGAAAAAAAATCTCAACATGTCCAAAGTGGAATGCTACAACTATCATAAAATCGGTCATTTTCAAAATGATTGTACCGAACCGAAGAAGGATAAAGAAAATGAGAAGAAGAAGAAAGAAAAGAAGAAAACAAAGAAGACTAAAAAGAAATCGATGAAGGCTACTTGGGATGATACCGATTCAAGTAGCTTAGAAAATCAAATAGTGAGGATACGTCCATGCTTGCATTAATAGCCACTGGTGGTGAGGTAACCGATTGTTCAAGTTCTTGTCCTTTAAATTTTGATAAATTATTTGATGTTTATTAAGAACTTTCACATGATTATAAAAACCAGTGTTCTAAAATAAATGCCCTTCAAAGTACAATTAACACATTAAACAACTAAGTGGTAGACTACGAATCTGAAAACAATAGATTGAAATCTAAATTAATGGATTTGCAATCAATTGTTCTCAAATTCACCGGCGGTGAAAATGATTTGAAAATGCTTTTGGGAAGTTTACGTGGAGTTTTTGATAAAGCCGGTGTTGGATTTTAGAAAAATCTTAAACAAGAACGCTTTCATAAATTCTTTTCTGAAACCAAGGATCTTATTAAATGTTTTAAATATAACATTGTGGGGCATACTATTCGTAGATGTTTTGCTAAAATATCTAACTTTTGACAAGTTTAGGTTCCAAAAGGAACTAAAATTGTCCCGACTAACAAGATCGAACCCACTTAGGCTGGGTACTACTTAGGAACTATTTGAGGTACTCCTTGCAGGTTATTCTAAAAGTAGAAATAAGTAAGGACAAATGGTTCTTGGATAGTAGTTGTTCTTGACACATAACGAGAGATAAAGGAAAATTTACATCTTTGACACCCAAAGATGAAGGTCATGTGACTTTGGGAGACAACGCAAAGGGTTTTATTATCAGTAATGGTACAACTATGATTAAAGATATGTTACTAGTTGATGGACTTAAACATAATTTGCTTAGTATTAGTCAACTATATGATAAGGGCTACAACGTTATATTTGATCATGATAGATGCATCATTAAGAATAGTCATGATAGTAATATCTTGCTAATTGCATCACATTTTGAGAATGTTTATACTTGCCCTTTTGATAATTTTAATTCAAAAAATTTATCTTGTTTGAATGCTTTATTTGATAATAGTTGGTTATGGCATAGAAGACTTAAGCATGCTAGTATGGAGTTAATTTCTAACTTATCTAAGAAGAGTCTTGTACGTGACCTACCTGATTTGAAATATGTGAAGGATAAAGTATGTGATGTATGTCAATTAGGCAAGCAAGTTAGATCGTCATTTAAGAAAAAGATGCACACGTCCACGTCTAGATGTCTTGAATTATTGCATCTTGAATTATTTGGACCTAACTCTGTTGCTAGTTTTGGTGGTAAGTTTTATGCATTTGTCATAGTTGATGATTATTCTAGACTTACCTGGGTATATTTTCTTGCTAAAAAAAATGAGGTTGCTTCCGTTCTTACTAAATTTTGTAAACGTGTTCAAAATGAAAAGTAATGTTCTATTATTAACATTCGTAGTGACAGATGAAGAGAATTTAAGAATGATAAAGTGGTAAGTTATTATGATGAGCATGGTTATGCTCATAATTTTTCTGTACCAAGATCATCGCAACAAAATAGTGTAGTGAAAGGAAGAATAGAATGCTTCAAGAGATGGCCAGAACGATGCTCAATGAAAATTGCTTACCAACCTACTTCTTGGCCGAAGTAGTAAGTACAACTTGTCATATGGTAAACTGAGTATCAATTTGTAGAGGGTTTGACAAAACCCCATATGAAATTTGGAATGGTAATACTCCTAATATTTCCTATTTTAAAGTTTTTGGATGCAAATATTTCATTTTGAATTACAAGAATAATCTTGGTAAATTTGATGTTAAATCTGATTATGGGATTTTCCTTGGATATGCTACTAACTGTAAGGCTTATAGAATTTATAATAAACGCACTTTAGTAGTAAAAGAAATAATGTATATTATTTTTTAGGAAGCTGATCCATTCCTGTCGAGAAAAGTTTTGGATGATGATGATGATGCAGGTATCTCAAATAACCAAAACCAAGGTAATGATATACCAAAGGAGTCTCAACAAGAGGAGGAACCTAAGGAGAAGGATTCGGCTTTACTAAGAGTTATAAAGAAAGTACCAGGGCATTCAATTAAAGAAATCATCGGTAATTTCGAAAAATGTGTAAGTACTTGATCTTCTCTTAGGGATATAATTAATCTTGCTTTCTTATCTCAAATTAAGCCTAAAAATATAAATGAGATGTTAATTAATGAATCTTGGATTTCCGCAATACAAGATGAATTAGTTCAATTTGAGCAGAACAAAGTGTAGTGTCTTGTTCCAAGACTGGATTTTCATCCAGTTATTGGTACTAACTGAGTATTTAGAAACGAAAAGGATGAATCTAGTATGGTTATTAGAAACAAAGTAAGATTAATGGCACAGGGCTATAATCAAGAGGAAAGAATTGATTATGATGAAACTTATGCTCTTGTTGCTATACTAGAAGCAATTAGAATGCAACTCGCCTTTGCATGTTCACGTAATTTTAAGCTATATCAAATGAATGTAAATAGTGCATTTCCAAATAGCTTTCTAGCTAAAGAAGTTTATGAGGAACAACCCCTGAGATTTGAAAGTGTTAAATTTCCCGATCACATATTTAAACTTCGCAAGTCTTTGTATGGGCTCAAACAAGCTCCGAGAGCTTGGTATGAGAGACTTAGCCGATATTTGATCGAAAATGGTTTTCGAATGGGTATTTGTGATATAACACTGTTTATAAAGCAAACTAATTCTGATATCCTATTAGTACAAATATATGTTGATGATATCATTTTTTATCTACTAATGAGAATCTTTGCCAAGAGTTTGCTAAGATAATGCAGGTTGGATTTGAAATGAGCATGATGGGATAACTGAATTTCTTCCTTAGATTGCAAATTAAGCAAACCAAAGAAGGGATATTTATAAACCAAGCTAAATACACCAAGGAGCTGTTAAAGAAATATGGCTTGGAAGGCGCTAAAGAGTACAAAACTCTCATGGCAACGGCTACAAAGATTGAAAAAGACGATACGGGCAAAAGCATTAATAAAAGAATGTATCGAGGTATGATTGGTAACCTGTTGTATTTAACTGCTAGTAAACCTAATATTATATATAGTGTTTGTCTTCGTGCTAAATTTTAGTCTTGTCCTAAATAATCACACTTGACTGCGGTTAAGCGAATTTTTCAATGCTTAAAAGGGACGGCTAACCTAGGATTATGGTATCCTAGGGGGAGTGATTTTAAATTGGTAAGTTACTCCGACGCTGATTTTGCCGGTTGCAAAGTTGAGCGAAAAAGCACAGGTGATTCATGTCATTTGTTAGGACATGCTTTGGTTTCTTGGTTAAGCAAGAAACAGAATTCGATAGCCTTATCCACTACTGAGGCTAAATACATAGCAGCTGGTAACTGTTGTGCTCAAATTTTATATATTAAACAACAGTTAAATGATTTTGGAGTTTGTATGGAGGAGATCCCGATCTTTTGTGATAATAAAAGTGTTATATGTCTAAGTAAAAATCCTACATAGCACTCACGAACTAAGCATATAGAGATTAGACATCACTTCATTCGTGATCACATTCAGAAAATGGATATTGTTATTGAGTATATTGATACCTCCAATCAGCTTGCTGATGTTTTTACCAAACTACTAGCGGAAGATCAGTTTTTGAAAATCATTTGCGGTTTGGGTATGGTTAGGCATAATGATGTTTGCCTAGAGTAGAGTTACGTGTGTTCCTCCCTCTCTAAATTTGTTTTTGAAGATGACAAAGGGGGAGAAATTAGTGATATTTTATTAAGGGAGAGTATTACTAAAATTGTGTTGAATTGAGTATTTTTTAATTTGTGAAAATGGGGAGAAATTAATGATGTTTTTATTAAGGAGGAGAATTTTTTAAAATGTGCTTTAATTGAGTATTTTTAATTTGTGCATTATTGAAATCTTCATTATGATGCTTTAACGAGTTAAAGAACCCATCCTCAGATTCAAGGAGAGTGTGGTTATATTTTTATGTTGAAGAAAACATTAAAATTAATTGTCATTATAAAAAATGGGGAGATTGTTGATCCTAAGATTTTGATGAACAATTAAGTATTGATGTTTTGGTGGAACTAATATTTTAATTTAGTGTTTCAGTGATTTAAGTTCCAGTGATGAAGATACAAATTAAATAGATGCTAAACGATGATGTTGAAGATATTGAAAATTTAAGAGTTTGAAGAAATTAGGGAAAACAACTCAGGTAAATTTCAACTCTTAATATCTCAATTAGGAACACACACATTGCATAAAAAGTTTTTATCATTTATGTATGTTTTGATTAAGTGAAATTATTTGCTTCTATGTGATTTGAAAAGAAATAATTTAAAATGACTAAAATGCAATAGAAGAATATTAGTGGCGCTAATTTAGAAGAGAAAATGGTTTAAGGGGCGATAACGTAAAAAAAATAAGTTAAAAACGAGTTCAGAACAGAGATCCAAAAGATGACAGTCGACTAATGAGTCGACCGGACAAAGTAGCTAAAAGATCCTGTATCTCTAAGTCGACCTACAGGTCGACTGACCAAGGAAGCTAAACTCTCTAAATTTACAAGTCGACCGATAGGTCGACCGGTAAATGTAAGACGAACTCTCTAAATCTACAAGTCAACCAATAAGTCGACCGATGAACTTCATTGGTTACAACTTGAATTTGGCAGTCGACTAGGCAGTCGACCTGAGGCGCTGTTTCAGAATTCTGTTGTATCCGAGATTATATCCAAAAGTAGCCATTTTTTGTTGGGATTTGAGAGAGATTTCGGGGATATTATCTATATTTAAGAATTATGGTTCTCATATTAATTAAATCCTATTAATATGGTTCATTAAATATTAATATTTCTCAATTTGGTACTTGAAAATGATTCTATTCTAATTAATTGACATTGAGAAATATTTTAGGGGTTTAATTGAAAGATTTGAAAGCTATGTTTTAAGTGAATTGAACCTAAATGAATTCTTTATTATATAAGGGGTCTATAAGTGCTATTAATTGTCATGACACATGTAAACTAGCCGTTACAAGACCGATTTCATACTCTTATATAGACCTACGAATTTCTTATGTCATTACAACACATTATCAAGAGAGATCAGAATATATCATTGAGTGAGCTTTTCTAAGAGATATGTTATTGAGAATTGAGTGAGCTTTTCTAAGAGAATCAATTGTTGATCATTGCTATTACCGGATTTGAAGTTACATCATTTCAATCATTTGTTTTGTGGATTCAGGGTGAAATCTTTCCAATTATATTATTTCATTGCATTATTTGATTATTGTTTAGAAATTGAACCTGGAAATTATTTCTGATTTTTGAAGAAAATATTTTTACAAAAATTTTTTGAATCTGATTACGTGCTCCAATTTGCTACCCATATCTTGTTAAAATTAGATTTTTCTATCTCATATTTTTCTATCACTAGTTAGGATATTAATTGAGTTATTATTTATCTGGGTGGTAGAAGCTCCGAGTGAGATTTATTTCTTATCAATTTTTATATTAGTGAGTTATGATTAATTAAATACTGTTGGAGGTATTTAATCAATAGCAGCAGGATTTTCAGTCTCTTTCTATAAAGAGATTGAGGTAGTGATTATTTCTAGATAAAATTGCGATTTGAATGATTTGTAAAGGTTCCATCCTTACCTGTGAAAATGATAGTTGGAGTGTTTTGTGAGATTTTGATTCTTGAGCATTAGTGTTAAAAAAGAATTAGGTTATTCTTTAACCTGTAAAAAGTAGAGGTTCTTCCTTAGCTTAGGAAAATGATACTGTAAAGGTTGATTCTGAGCATGTAAAAGAATCGGTGTGCGGGTTTAGTTCTTACCTTTAAAGGAATCTTGGTTTTAGTGGATGCGACCTCCATGGAGCTCAGGGGACTGGATTAGCCAAGAGTAGCTTGGTGAACTAGTATAAATCTTTTGTGTGCTACTATATTTTCTTTGCTATTTTTGTTGTTTGTGTGTACATCTAGTTGATTATATTATTTCTGCTGTGTTATAAAGATAATAATTAATTTAGGCTTAAGATTAATTATTTGATTTATTGAATATTATTCTGATAATTTTTAATTACCCAATTCACCCCCCTCTTGGGTATTCTACTGGGCCAACAGATGATATAGAGTGACATCTTGAATAGGTGAACCATCAAGTGAAGCAAGTCTATTGTTCAACTCGAGAAGAGTAGTAACAGTGGTTGAGTCAGTGATCCTAGCCTTGGAAATGAGATCCGAGGCATATTTGGTCTAAGAGCAAAAATATCCATCTGAAACGGATGAGACTTCGAGGCCAGGAAAATAGATGAGCATGCAAAGATATTTCATCCTGAATTGTCCACTGAGAAACTTTTTAAATTCAGAAATACCGCGTAGATCATCTCCAGTAATAATCATATCATCCACATACAATAAAATAAGGATAATACCATTGGTAGTATGGGAAATAAACAGAACCGGGTTATGAGCACTGGATGTGAACCCAAAATGATAAATGGTAGTGCTAAATTTGACAAACTAGGCACTTGGAGCTTGTTTCAAAGCATATAGGGCACAACGCAGGCGACAAATTTTATTTTGAAGGGCAACTAGGGCAAGAGGGATATGCATATAGACTTCCTTAAGAAGATCGCCATCGAGAGATGTATTTTTTACATCCATTTGAAGGAGATTCTATTTTTGAATAGTAGCGATGGCAAGAAGTGTACGGACAGATGCAAGTCTCGCCACTGGAGCAAATGTCTCTTCATAGTCAATGTCATATTCCTGAGCAAATCCCTTGGTAACAAGTCGGGCTTTATACCATTCAACAGAGCCATCAGAAAATGTTTTGATCTTAATAACCCATTTGTACCCTATAAGAGTTTTTCTAGGGGTAGATCAACAATATCCCAGGTATGAGTTTTGGCTAGGGCCCGAAGTTCTTCGTCCATTGTTTTCTGCCATAGCAAATTAGTACTTGCCTCTTTATAGGATTAAGGCTCATGCAGATGAAGTATAGTAGAAAAGGAATAAAAATTAGTAAGGTAAGGTGGATGAATTACCCTGGTAGAGCGGCGGGGGTGATCTGGAGTATAGGTGTCAGAGGCAGTCGGTACAAAATCATCGACCACAGGATAAGTCTCAAGCATGGTCGCTGCAGTTGGAGGGGTGAGATAAGTTGGTGATTCCAAAGTGGGTTCAGCTGGTGGTTCTGGGGTAGACTCAGCTGGTGGTTCTGGACTCGGCTCAACTAGTGGTATTGGAGTGGACTCAATAGTACCTGGAATTGTATCCTCAGAAAATAACTCAATAGATGGGTCAGTAAAGAATCTGGAGTTTGTGATGGTTGATATGTTAAATGACCGTAAGAAAGAAAACATTTGATGTTTCCAAAAAACGACATGTCGAGAGATACGAAGAGTTTTCGAAATAGGATTCCAATACTAATACCCTTTATGTTCAATGCTATATCCAAGAAAACAACACACACAAGCCCTTCGTTCTAGTTTATTGTGTTCATGTGGTTTGAGAAGAACAAAACAAGTGCAACCAAAAACTCTGAGTTCAAAGTAATCGGGAGGTTTACTGAAAAGACGCACAAATAGAGACTGGTGTTGGATTGTAGCGGAATGGATATGGTTTATTGTATAGACGGATGTGAAAGAAACATCACCCCACAAATGCTCAGCACATGATGAGGAAATAAGGAGAGCATGAACTGTATTAAGAATATATCTATGTTTATGTTCAGCTCATCCATCTTGTTGGGATGTACTAGGACACGAGCAATGGGGGAGTATACTATTTTTGCGAAATATGTTAAGAAAGGCACGATCCTTGTATTTCATTGCATTATCTGAGCGAAAAACTTTGATATTTCTAGAAAATTGGGTTTGAACCATAGAGAAAAACTCAGAATATATTTGGAATAGTTCAAATCGATGTTTCATAAGAAACAACCATGTATATCGAGAGTAGTTGTCCACAAAGATAACAAAGTAACGAAAACCATCTATCAAGGCATGAGGAGAAGGCCCCCAAATATCATAATGAATTAGATCAAATGGTGTAAGGGAAATAGGCTGACTTTCTTTGAAAGGTAGGCCTGGTTGTTTTGCAAGTTGGTAATGGATAGATTTGAAGGACTCATGCTGAACTGAACCAGCTGACTGTTAGAGATAAGCGATTTGAAGTGATAAGATGAAGTGTGGCCTAACTGAGAATTACAAATTTGGGATAGTGATAGAAACACTGGTGGCTGTGGAGATAATGATAATGATAAGGAAGATGATACTGGTGGTGGTGGTGAGGTTACACAAGTTGATGAAAGGACGTGTAGTTGTGGTGGAGTTGGAGATGGAAGGTGCAAACTACCGAGTTCAAATAGATGTCCAACTTTACGACCAGTCCCAAGGGTTTCTCCTGTCCGAGGATCCTGCACACGACAGTTACTATTAGAAAATATGACTTCAAATCCTAATTCACAAAGTTGCCCAACAGACAAAAGATTTAAGATGAGTTTCAGAATCAAATACGTGTCAGGAATAGAAAAATAAGAAGTAAAAACCTGACTAGTATGAGTAACACGCATTTGAGAACCATCAGCAGTATGAATACTAGGGGTATTCATAGCGGAGAGTTTAGTTGAAAAAATATTGGGATCAGATGTCATACGATTACAACAGGCAGAATCAAAGAACCAAGAAGAGTTACCTGTAGTAAATGATAGAGTAAGAAAAATGTTTGTACCATTTTTGGAGAAAATATGATGGAGAAGTGAAACCAAATCTGCAATAGATATAGTAATAGTAATGGAGGTATGATTTAAACCATTTTTGGCATTGAGAATGAGCAAAGAAGCCACATACATCATTGTTGAATCTAGAGAAACTACTACCATGAATGGACTCAGAACACTGAAATTATCCAAGAACTAGTCTATACTCGTGAAGAACCAATTGATAGTTCTTTTAACCGATCAAATCTTTATGATGAACCGAATTAACAATATAAAGAGAACTATATTGTATGATTCGAATTTGATTAAACAAAGATCATAGATAGATCCGCAATGCTAAAATTGTCTAGGAATCGATATTAAATCTTCAAGAACCGAGTGAAAAACGGGTGAATTCGCATAGGGACCACATGAATATAACGTAAAGTATACTTTATAAGTTTTAAATCACAAAACGGAGGCCGAAAATAGAATTAGAACATCCCAAAACCCCAATAACTGATCTAAGTTTGCAAAAAACAGTTTAAAAAGACCTAAACTAGTTAAAAGAAAAATACCTCTTAAGAACTGCTGACGTGGCAAAGGGGATGATTGGGCGCTAATATAGGTGGGTCAATTGCAGACATGGTAGAGCCAACTGCTAATGTGGCACTGATGTGGCGTTGACATGGCAGTGACATGACAGTTGGTTAACACTGACGTGGCTGAAGACATACCAGGTCAACGCTGACATGACTGATGACGTGGCACTGACTGGGCAGTGATTAGGGCTGTCGTGGCAGTAAACAATGTAGAGGGTATGGTGGCGGCGCGTGGACAAGCTGCTGGTCTCTTCTCTGGGCTCGTGACGGCGGGTGAGCCATGATTTGGTGATGTTTTTTCTTGTTTTGGAATCGTCTCATCAAGACAGTTCTAATGATATATTTTGGAATTTGGAGCCTTGGTTGAGGCGGTAGAGCCCAAAATCCAAGACGGCAAGACTTGGTGGTACTACATGCTTTGGGAGGCGCGTGACAGCGCGTGGATGTTTTAATGGTGGTGATTTTTGTGGTGTTGTATTTATCTTTGCAAGACGAAGACGGTGATGTGGTGGTTGTAGATACCAAAACGATGATGAGGTCTATAGCAGCTACAAAAACCACGAGAAAAAAGAGAAAGCGACAGCGGAAGCTTTAGGATTGAGAAAAAAAATTTAGGGAGAGCAGTTTCAAGAAAGACTGACTCTTAATACTATGTTAAGATAATTAAAAAGTAGGGAACATGAATAATATATTGATTTTGTGAAAACGATACATACAATACAATGATATACAACTATTTATATAAGATGTGAGAGACTCTAGAATTAGGATTTTGCCCTAACGGGCTAAATGGACGAAACCATATATTACATTAACATAAAGTAATCACCGTTGGAGTTTTTTACAACTGTCACGTCAATGGAAGCAAAGATGATACGAGAGGCCAAAGAATCAGCAAGGTGAGAATTCGGCTTTCCACCCTTGAGACTGAAATGATTTATTCACATTACTACCCGTTTCTTGTGCTGCAAGTCTCTGGTCTTAAGAAACATGGGTAGCTTCATCTAGCCATACGGTTCACTTGCACCAGATGGGTTAACATGGTGGCTCAATATGAAAAGCCATTGCTTCCCAAAATGCATTACATCCAACCCATCTCGGTAAAACATATTGATTGGCTTCGTCACCAAGCAATGCAGATAGTGGCAACTAGACTCGCTAGAGCAGAGCCTCCGCTCAGGCGTAAGATAGTAGAGTACAGAGCCTCCACCTATTTGAACATTTCCGACAACCTCTCTCTCTATATAAACCTTCGTTTCTCTCTATACTCTCTCTCTGTAAAACCTCCTTCTCTATACTCTCCCTCTAAAACCAGATATTGGCCTTGGTGTCGGGGGAGTCTTGCAAAGGGGGAGACGGTGCCGACGGAAGGGATGACGAAGAAAGCGCTGACGTCAGGATGTAGAAGTTGGAAGACCGATAGATAGAAGAAGAAAAAGAAAAAAGAAAAAGAAAAATGGAAAAGGAGAAAAAAGAAAAAAGAAAAAAATATTTCTCTACCCCTGAAAGCTGCATGTGCAGGAAACATAAAAAAAATAAAAAAATAAAAAAAAAAAATTCAGTTAAAGTTTAACCTTTATTTTTTTACAGAAAGTCATATAAAATTTTGTGTACAAATATAAAGACCATATAAAAAATAATAAAATTAGAAGGTCACATACAAATATATTACAAATTAGACAACCAAAATTATAATTTGCCCATAAATAAAATTCAGTATTTTTTAGGGTATGTTTGATTGAAAGTGTGGAAAAAGAAAAAGAAAAAATGAAAGGGAAATAATTTATTTATTTATTTTTATTTTTTATAGAAGAAAAATCATTTTTCTCAGTACGTTTGATTGGTGAGCTATTAAAAGAGGATAAATAATATTTTGTGTGTATTAAAAAAATAAAAAAGTAATATTTTTTTTACTTAATTTATTATTTTATTCTTAGTATAAATAAAAATAGTATTTGTTATATAAAATAAATGAGTAAAATAATCATTTTCACTTTTTTCTCCACTCTTTCTTTATTTTCACCCCCATTGGGGAAAAAAAATGACGGAAAAACTCTTTATTAACCTTATTATCATTTCTCTTTTCTATTTCATTCGAATTAAACAATTTCTAGGTCATTATCTATCCTATTATCATTTCTTTTTTCTATTTCATCCCAAACCAAAACATAGCCGTACGGCATGTTTGGTTGGATGGAATGGAATGAGGGTGAAATGGAATGGAAGAAGTAATGGAATAAGAGAAGGAATGGAATGGAATTGTGAATGGAATTACTATTCCATTCTCTTGTTTGGTTGATATGGAATGAAAAAAAGAATGGAATAGTGAAATATAGTAAAATTTTCGTTTTACCCTTATAAAATTATTATTCCA
This sequence comes from Eucommia ulmoides, assembly GCA_016647705.1. NCBI lineage: Eukaryota > Viridiplantae > Streptophyta > Magnoliopsida > Garryales > Eucommiaceae > Eucommia > Eucommia ulmoides. Next base: position 36,267,627 of record CM028333.1, on the reverse strand, counting down.
TTCTCTTCTTGGTTGGTTATAATAAAATTTTATTATATTTCACTATTCTATTCCTTTCCTCATTTTATTATATTTCACTATTCAACTCAATTTTAAGTTTTTGTTCTCTAATTTCTATTTTTATTCTCAATATTCAGTTTCTATTCTTTAATTTCTGTTTTTGTTCTCAATTTTTAGTTTCCTTTTTCAATTTTCTGTTCTCTAATTTTCTATTTTTTGTTCTCAATTTTCAGTTTATGTTCTCAAATTTTTTTTTCCTCAATTTTCTGTTTTTATTCTCAATTTCCGGTTTCCGTTCTCAATTTTCTATTATTTAATTTTATGTTTTTGTTCTCAATTTTCTATTTTCGTTCTCAATTTTCTGTTTCTATTTTCTAATTTTATATTTTTGTTTTCAATTTTCAGTTTATATTCTCAATTTTCTGTTTTTGTTCTCAATTTTCTGTTATCTAATTTTATATTTTTATTCTCAATTTTTAGTTTATGTTCTGAATTTCTTATTCTCTAATTTACTGTTTTTGTTCTCAATTTTCGGTTTATGTTCTCAATTTTCTGTTTCTATTTTCAATTTTCAGTTTCTGTTCTCAATTTTCTAGTTCTGTTATCAATTTTCTATTTTTATTCCCAACTTTCTGTTCTCTAATTTCAATTTATGTTCTCTAATTTCTGTTTTTGTTCTCAATTTTCAAGACCTTAATTACAAGGGCTATCATGTAATTTAAGATATTGATTCTATTGGGTTGGAATCCCATTCCACCCCATCTCAAATGGAATCCCATTCCATCCAATTTCATTTCAATGAAATTACAAAAGTTATTCAATTGGAGAACTAAACAACGGAATAGGAATCGAGGGCGGAATGCAATTCCATTCCGCCTTCGATTCCATTCAACCAAACATGCCGTTAGGTGACGTTTGGTACGTGGGATTCAAGATGGGATTAAAATGACCATTGGAATGGTCATTCCATTCCTATGTTTGGTAGGTGGGATTGATTTTCATTCTCATTCCTAAGTAATGACTAATCCCACAATTCTTGGGATTAGTCAATCCCAAATGAAATGAGGTATTAGGTAATCCCGAGATTACCTAATTCAAAATGAAATGAAGTATTAAGTAAGAAAAATGATCTATACTTGTGTTTCCGTATTTTTCACAATAGAAAATAAAATTCTGGGAACAAAAATAAAAATATGGTGATGTTATTTTTATATTTCTGTTCCCAGAAAACATGGAACGGAAACAAAAATATAGGAACGAAATCTAGGAACAAAAACAAAAATAGAAATTTAGTAATAAAACAAAAATCTGGGAACAAAACAAAAATAGAAATATGGGAATAAAAACAAAAACAGAAATCTGGGAACAAAAACAGAAATCGGGAACAAAAGCAGAAATTGAAATATGGGAACGAAAACAAAAACAGAAATCTGGGAACAAAAGAAAAGCAGAAATTTGGGAACAAAAGAAAAACAGAAATATGGGTACAAAAACAGAAATCTGGGAACAAAACAAAAACAAAAATATGGGAACAAAAACAAAAATAAAAATATGAGAACAAAAATAGAAATCGGGAAGAAAAACAAAAATATGAGAACAAAAACAGAAATCGAAATATGGGAAGAAAAATATAAATATGAGAACAAAAACAAAAACAGAAATCTGGGAACAAAAACATAAATCGAAATATGGGAACAAAAACAAAAACAAAAATTTGGGAACAAAACAAGAATATGGGAACAAAAGAAAAACAGAAATATGGGAACAAAAACAAAAACAGAAATCTAGGAACAAAAACAGAAATCGGTAAAAAAAATAGAAATATGAGAACAAAAACAAAAATCTGGGAACAAAAACAGAAATATGGGAACAAAAACAGAAATTTGGGAACAAAAATAGAAATATGTTCCCAGATTTCTGTTTTTGTTTTTGATCCCAGATTTCTGTTTTTGTTGTCATATTTATGTTTTTATTTTGTTCCCAGATTTCTATTTTTGTTCCCATATTTTTGTTTTTATTTTGTTCCCAGATTTCTGCTTTTGTTCCTAGATTTTGCTCCTATATTTATGTTTTTATCGGTCATTTTAATACCATGTTTAATGTATTTTGTAACTAAACGTAGGAATGGTAATGTTCATTACAATGCCATGTTTAATCTCATTTGTCACCAAACATAGAAATAGCAATGACCATTCTATTTTAATACTACATTCATTTCAATACCACACTTATTTTATTCGATTCCAGCTTACCAAATGTAGCCTTAGAGTTTATACGCGGAAAGCTTCCATTCTCTCCGTCCCTTCACACTTTCCCGCTTTCTTATTCGAACAATTTCTCTTTCTCAGCTCCACTTGAAAACACCACCAGTCAAACACAGCAAAATCTACGGAAATGTCGAGATGGCAGATGTTTTCGGACGTCGGGAACAACTATCGGTGGGAAAATTTGGATAAATATCTCCCAATCAATCTCGAAGAAAAAACAAACGCTGCCCTAATTGAAGAACCTAGCTTCACTCCACACCTACCTTCCATGGCCGATCTCTTACGTCAAGGTTCTCATCAAATCACTCTCTCTCTCACACACACAAGCGCTCATATCTATGCATTTCGTGTATGTCATTATGACTAAATTGTTGCAGGGTTTGCAAATCTAATGGATAATCGAGTTGAAGGTAATAACAGTCCTCCGATGTTTCGAACTGGATTGGGAAACATGGTTGTGACGAGACAGTCTTCTATATGGAAAGGATTGTCAATTCTTGGCGACAATTCCGAATCAGTAACTGATACAGGTATCACAGTTCACCTCTGTCAGGTTCATTCTCTGTTGATTAACTAGTTCCGGATTACATTGTGTGAAATAATTTCATTTGAATCTAGGATGTCATTATATAAGGAATGCAAAAATCTAGCTCGTTTTGGAAGTATGAAGTTAGGACATTGATATGAATTTCAATAATCAATGACTGAAAATTTGTTGTGATTCTTTTGTATCTCCTAAGGCAAGTACTTCAATTTCAAATTAAAGAATATAGGCTTAAAGGAATAGTTTGGTATATTAGTTTGAGGCTATTCTCTCTTGTTTATATAACTCAACATTAGGCTAAATAAGGAAAGAAATCATCTGTAATGAATGGGTTAATCAATAGAATAGGTGAAACTACCAAATTGGTTAACATGACCTATATACGAAATCTGACCTAAACACTAAATACTATACTAATGTAAATATATTAAACATTCCAACACTCTCTCTAGGTGGGGCTAAAATATTTCAGAGTCCTACTTGATAAGAGTTGACAGGAGAATAGATGGGCCTACAGATTTGGTAAACATGTTAGCGGTCTGCTCGGAGGATGAAATAAATTCTGAGCAAACTCTCTCTCGAATGAAGTGAATATTGATTTTGATGTGCTTTGTTCTTTCATGAAAGATTGAGTTAGAGGATAACATGTTGTCGGATTTATTATGGAAAAAGAGAGTAGATGAGTCTGTAATGGGAAATCCTAACTCTGTCAGAAGGGAGCGAAACCAAAGGAATTAGCACTTTCCCTGGGCCATAGTGTGGTGCTCAGATTCAGCAGAGGACTTGGAGCTTGTTTCTTGCTTTTCCACAAGACGAGATAATTACCTCGGAAGGTGCATTGCCTTGAGTTGGAACGCCTATCACTCTTTGACCCTGCATGAGTCGTGTCAATAAAGCAGAGGAGTCCTTGTGCTCCTTCCATATAGAAGAGACCAAGGCCGGTGCAAGTTTTGAGGTACCGAAGAATGTGGTGGATGCATCCAGATGAGAAGTGCGAGATGAATGCATAAAGTGGCTTACAACACTTATGACATACATAAGATTCGGCCTCGTGTTGGTCAGGTAGATGAGAAGGCGCACATGTTTCTAATATAAAAGGTTCTAGTAATGTTCTTATGATTTAACTGTCAACTTAAGGTTCGGGTCCATTGGGGTTGAGGCACGTATGCTTCCGAGCATACTTGTATCCGAAAGTAAATTTAGAGCATATTTGGTTGAGATAAAGGTATACTCTGGAGAGGTCGAGCAACCTCAATCCCCAGAAAGTATCGAAGAGGACGCAAATCCTTAATGTCGAAGATTTTTTTCGAGATCACTCTTTAGCCAAATAATACTTGAGGCATCATATCATAAACAAAGATAATGATACATTGACCATGAGGATGAAGACAGATTGGTATGTATGATCTAAGTGAATCGGGTAAATCCCATGTTAAGGATTACATAGCTAAAGCGAATGAACCAAGTTTGTGGGGATTGCTCAAGTCGGAGGCGACAAACTTTCCCAGATGGTTTCAGACCAGTTGCCATTGAGAATCAAATTCTTGACATTCTGTTGATGAAGAGGCCAAGAATGGGAAGCAGCCAAGGAGACAAGGAGGAGAACTGTAGCCAATTTTCCAATAGTGACAAAAGTTGCACCAAAGTTCTTGCCCGCTATCCGAGTGATTTCTTGGTTATGAGCTGAGCCTTATATTTGTCAATGGAGCCATTTGCCAAGTATTTCACACTAAATAGGATGTTTAGTATGTCAGTTGCCATTGAGAATCAAATTCTTGACATCTTGTTGATGAAGAGGCCAAGAATGGGAAACAACCAAGGAGACAAGGAGGAGAGTTGTAGCCAATTTCGCAATAGGGACAAAAGTTGCAACAAAGTCCTTGCCTGCTATCCGAGTGAATTCTTGGTTACGAGCCGAGCCTTATATTTGTCGATGGAGCCATCTGCCAAGTATTTTACACTAGACACCCACTTACAACCAACTGGTCCCTTTCCAGCTGGAAGATCAACCAAGTACCAAGTGGTCCAAGTCTGATTATGCTGAAGATCATCTATTTTCATTTTTATAGCGGCCACCCATTTTGGATTCTGGAGGGCCTCATGAACTGATTGAGGGGGTGATTGATTGAATCAACCTGGTTAAGGAAAGATTTGTATTGATCCGAGAGACCTTGAAAAGTCATACTTTCAATAGGATGATTAGTACTGCTTGAGAGAAGATAACGGAAAGTGGGCGACATTCACTAGTAGATTAATGGAGAGGAATAGAATCAAAGACTATGGGAGATGGGGTTATACCTAATTCTGGAGAACATTCTGGAAGGGGAGCTGAAGCATATGGACGATGGGAGTAGATCTCTAATGGGGCAGAAGGGGAAGTGGGAAACGGGGACTCACTAGAGGAAGGTGTAGTGTTTGGCAGAGGTGTGTCAAGTATAGGGATTGGGCATGGAAGCAAAGGGAGGTCCTCCGTGGCAGGGTTTTCTTAGAAGGATTCCTCAACAGGCCCTACTAGGGGAAGATAAGGGCCTGAAAAGAAAGGAACAATTTTTAGGAAGATGACATTCATAGAGTGGTAGAAGTGACGAGTAATAGGATCATAGCACCCATGTCATTTTGAAATGGAAAAGTACCCTAAGAAGACACACTTGATAGACTTATCATTTAGTTTGGTATGAGTAGGACTATAACTTTGAAGGAAACAAGTGCATCCAAAGATTCGCGGTGTGAAGGGGAAGAAAGGATAATTTGGTTTAACAATATGGAGGGGCTCTTTGCCTTGTAGAATACGGCCAGGCGTTTGGTTCATTAGGTAGGCAGCAGTGAAGACAATCATGTACCAAAAATGTTTAGGAACATTCATACCGCGTAAGACGTATCGAACTACAGACATAATGTGATTGTTCTTTTGTTCTGCCACACTATTTTGTTCAGGCGTATAAGGGCAAGTGAGTTGCTAAAAGATGGCTCTTTTGTTGAGTTCAGACCGAAATTCATTAGTTAAGTATTCTCAACCATTATCTAATATGATATTATGAAAAATAGTGCAATATTGAGTTTTTATCATCTAAAGGAAACGAGTAAAGTGAGTGAAGACTTCAAACTTTTGTTTCATTAGGTATGCCCAAGTGCAACGGTTGCAATCATATATGAATGTGAGTCATGTGACTTCGTAACGGTGATGAGATATGGTTGTGACAGGAAATGACCCCGTGCATTAGAATGGACAAGGTCAAAAGCACTAGGGGCACAATGCATATGAGGAATATATGAAGTGCATGTATGTTTTGACAATTCACATTCAACACAATTAATTTGAAATTCTTGCAAGCTTTATTTAGAGATGGAATAACCAACATAAGTATTGAAAATTTGCATGTCCCAAATGGGTGTGTCACAAATTTAAAGTTTGAAAAGAATAAGCAAATGAACCAAAAGATAAAATTGAAACTCGCATACTAGAGGAAGGAAATGATGACGAAGGTGGATCCCCCAAATAGTATAGTCCATCGTGCTCGTATTTCCCACCAAAAATCTTCCTTGAAGTCAAGTCTTTAAAAAAACAACGGTCAGGTAAGAAAAAACCGTTTTTGCTAAAAAAATGTCTGGGATAGGACGAAGGTAATGGGACACTCATTTACCTAGACAACAAAGATAAGGAATCAATTGCTATGTAGTACATTCGGAACAACAAACCAAGCACTAAAGACTAGACCACACCGCTAAGGAGGGGCAAATCAACCGAACAATGGGGCAGCCATGAGGTAGGCAGCCCTTTGGCAGGTGCAGATGGCGGTTCCTGGGCAGGTGCAAGTGGATCTGCGCAGTGGGGCTGGATCTAGTGGTTATGGGCAGTAAGGTTGGTGATCCGGCAAAGGGGCTAGGGTTCATGGTAGGCGCGGCGGCATCTGGGCAGGTGGTGGTCTGGCACAGATGATTTGGGCAGGCAGGCGACGGATTTGGGCAACGGAGGTGGTGATCCAGCAAAGGGGCTAGGGTTTTTTGTTCCCTCCTTTAGGCTTTGGATACCAAAAAGAATATAGGCGTAAAACAATAATTTGGTATATTACTTTGAGACTATTCTCTCCTGTTTATGTAGCCCAACATTAGGTTAAACAAGGAAAGAAATCACCCTGATAAATGGGCTCATTAATAGAATAAGGGAAACTACCAAATTGATCAACATGACCTAAATACAAAATAATAAATAATATACTAATTTTACATATATTAAATATTCCAACACGATCTACTGAAAATGGGATTATTCGACATGCATATAGTGTTGTTCAGGAATTAAATGTGTTGAATTGAAGATTCTGGTGCTAGTTAAGTTATTCCACTGAACTTTCTGTAATCTATATGATAGAGATCCATCTACATGTCTCTGGCAACAGATTCTGGGTTTTCAATTGTAATTGAAGGGAATCTGGTAGAGAATGGAAGCTTTGAACAAGTTTTAAATGCTATCCAAATTTGCTTTCCGAATCTCTAATTCCATAATTTGGTGATACCATTAATTTCTTGGATTTCAAATAAGAAAGTTAAAGTCAATTCAAGTAGAGATGAAAAAGTTTCTCCGAGTAATGTGATAGAGTTAAGATGTATTGCTCCAATGTTGAGTAATGTGATAGAGTTAAGATGTATTGCTCCAATGTTACAAACTCGATATGTTTGTGCAGGACAGTCTGTTAAAAGAGGGAATGGATGCAGTTTCTCAAAGCCTATGTTCAAGATAGGATCTGATAGAATGGTTAACGCGTCAAATTCCATGTTTCAGACGGCCTCGGGGAAAGTGGTTAGTGTTTCTTCTGCAGGTCTTGCCAGAGCCACGTCCTTGCTGGGTTTTGAGGAAAATTATGGCCACGAGACCTTTAAAGCCTCTGAACAGATTGCCAGGCAGTCTAGCGTGAATAAATCCTTTGGTTGGCAAAGTGCATCTCATACTAAGACGACTGGAGGAATGTCTGATGGTGACTTTATTGATGACGTACCAGTTCCTGTGACACCAGACAGTTTTAAGTCTAGTTCCCTAATAAGTGAATCTTTGGTTGCTCCTCTGTATAATGCGCACTCTGCACCAAGACCACCTTCAATCAAGTTCCATACTGCAGGAGGAAGATCTATATCAGTTTCTAGTGATGCATTGCAACATGCAAAGAGCCTACTTGGAGATCCGGAGATGGGAACTTATATACATGAAGGGGATACAGAAAATCCAGCCTATTCATTCTGTGAAGATAGAAACTTAGGTGATATTTTTCTAAACAAAGAAAACGAACCTTATATGCATCCCCCTCGCCAAACCAAGACAAGAAGCAAAGGCATTACAAAGAATTTTGTATCCCCATTACGATCAACTCCAAATAAGAGACCGTCTTCTATGATGTTGGGGAATATAAGTTCTGGAAGCAACTTGATCAAAAGATTTGATGCAGAGGCACACAAAAGCTGCAGTGTGCTGTACAAAAGTTTACCGCATAAAGGAAGAACTTTAAGCAATAGGTCTTCATTTGCTGGGCATTCCTCAGCAAATGGCATTCTAGAGGAAATCAATTCGCCACGAAGGTCATCAGGTGGTTCACTGGTTGATATTACAAACAACATCCACATGGATCATAGACATGACAAACAATCTATTGCCGGAAAGAGGAGACCTGGTAAAACAATTTCTATATCTCCATTTAAGAGGCCCCGTAGTTCTAAATTTGTTACCCCTCTGAATGGGAATGTAACACTGGTGTCTACTGGTAATTCTCAATGATTTTTAAACAAACCCATACTCCTTGCTTGTAAATTGTCATGACATTGCTCTCTTTTAATTTCTGGTCTGATTCTTCCGTTGAAACTAGGCTTTTCAAACCTAGCACCTGGAGAATCCAGTAGCAGAAGAAAAGTTTCCAGTAAATATCCAATTCATGTTTCACGGAAGTATGTCAAGGATTTCTTTGGGATTCCACCATTTCACCACAACTCGGTATATAGATTCAAATTAATGTTTTCTGATAAATTGATTTCCTTTAGGTTGCTGACACTTTAAATGATGCATTTGCAAATCCAGCTGAACCACTTGTCTGATCGAGTGCGAAGGATGAATGCAGATACTGCAGAAAAGTACATTTTCCAGGGTGGATCTAGTCTAGATTGCATCGGAGTTGAAGCTTTTTCTCACATGTTGGCTCAGAGTGGAGCTTCAATGCAATATATTTCTAAAGAGTAACTTGCGACTGCCTTTTCTTTATAACTTTCCCTCAATAATATCTGCAACAACAACGACGAAGTCTTTGTCCCACTCAATAACAAATAACTATATTATTAATGAAAAGGAGAGAATCGAAATCATATTAATCATTGTTAAAGGGTATTTGTCATTCCTCTATTGTTTAGGGTTTCCGTATTGTTTCTTTATTTCTATTATAAACAGAGAGAGAAGCTGGCACTATAGTTAAGCATTCTCATCATTTTCTACGCTCTATTACTTTAAGATGGTATCAAGAGATGGTACCAATTGGGAATTAAACCCACTAGTTTTGTTCTTACTTTTCTCACACACCCACACACATATATATTCTCCCGTGTACACACACACACACACAAAAAAAAAAAAAAAAAAAAGAAAAAAAAAAGCCAAAACAAAACAAACCGCCAACAGATCTCAGCCTCCATTGCCCTACCTACTATCCTCCCTAGATCTTTATCGTCAACCGCGTTGCCACCCTAGCTACTGCTGCCTCAGATCTCATCCCATCGCTGCCTTCCACGACTTAGCGGATCTTGTTCGTTGTTGTTTTGGCCTCCCAGCCACTGCCATCAAGAGAACCTTGTGGCGTTGTGAATGTCGCCACCGTCCACCTCTAGCCAAACTTGCGTTGTCACGGCAGTCTAGCCCACTTGCCACGATGTTCTCAAACCTCCTGTCTGAACTGAACGAAGATACTCTTCTCTCCCCTTTCTCTATTTTTAGTGTTTTATTTTAAAAAATGTCTTACTTAATGTGTTAAATATTTTGTTTCCTTTGTCACATGTTATGGTTAGTATATGAGATTGTTTGTTTGTCCGTTTCCCTTGACCTTAATCGATTACTTGAGTTTGTTGTTATAGTTGTGTATACTATCTCATTTGTTTAGCAAGGCACTAATGTCGAACATGTCACCTCAATCGTTAATAAGACGCAAGTTGAAAGGGACCAACTACTTACTGTGGTCCAAGGCTATGAAAGTTTCCCTTACCAGACAAGGGAAACGTTGTCACCTCACAGAATCCGCCGCACAAAGATGATAAGAAGTATGACGAGTCGATTCAAAGTGATGCTCAAATTGTATCTTTGTTGTACAACTTGATGGAGTCTCAGATTGTTGATATTTGTACTCATTTGGATATGTGTAAAACAATTTGGGAATATCTTTGTGTGTTATATTCCAGTAATCTCACTCGGATGTAAGATTTATCTGTTGAGTATTTCGAACTACATCAAGCCACAAAATTTGTTATAGACTATTTTTTATGTTTAATCGGCTTGTAGAGGAGGTAAATTCAATTTTTCAATGACTACTAATGTCAAAGGAATCATTGTTGTGAAAGGCATGCCTGAGGCGAGGCGACTTCAAAGAGGCGCGAGCCTTAGATCTGAGGCGCTGAGGCTCAAGGCGCTACTGAGGCGCCCGTCTTTGAAGTAACTCAGCTACATGGCCTTCGATCCTCTACTGGATTTCCAATCGACGACCTCTTGAACATGGTCGACCTTCGATCGCGAACGCGAAGCCCCATCCCTAGCCTCTTATTTCAATTGCGAACTTAGCCTTTGTTTTCTTTCGATCGATCTTGAACCTGAAGCTCCATCCCTAGCCTCTGACCTTGATCGCGGAATCGATCAAGAACCCTAGCCTTTGTTTTCTTTCGATCGATCGCGAACCCTAGCCTTTGGTTTCTTTCAATCGATTGATTTCTTCAACCTGCTTCCTACTCTCCAAATTACAGAAGCAACCCCAAAATTTACCAAAACAGCCCCACTGTTTTTAGAATCCACCAATCTCTTCCCTTTAACTTTCTACAAGTTCTATTTGCACCCCATAATTTTCATGAATTTACATCATTTTTCAGCATTTTAATTTATATATCATATATATCTTTTTAAATTAATTTTTGGTATTTTTAACTCTATATAATATTTTTAAAATAATAAAAATTCATGTATCGCAGGGCTTACGATACTGTATATAATATTTTTAACTATATATAATATTTTTAAAATAATACTTTTCGCATCCATGATAATAGAAAAACACATATTTAAAATTTGCGCCTCGCTTCAAAGAAGCCCACACCTCGCCTTGCACCTCGTGCCTCGGTGTCTCGGGCCTTGGCACCTCGGCGGTCATTGCGCCTTAAATAACAATGAAAGGAATGCAGAAGCAACATGAGTAGATGACATGAATTTTTCAACAGGATTATGCCTGGAATTTGAGCTTTGTCTGATTTCAAATTCTTGCCAGTGCTACCCATCCTTCCATCACTGAAACCTATTCACGCATCTTGCACAGCACCACTAGAGAAAATGCTTCTACCTCTAGTTTATCTTCATCATCAGAACATTCAAGTCTGGTTACACAGATTCCTCGGGGCGACTGTAGTGATTATTCTAGTGGTGCTGACTCTTGGGTGGCTGTGGTGCTGGCTCTTAGGTTGGCCTTAGCCGTGATCAACATTGCCAGTGTTCTTGTTGTTACAAGAAAGATCATACCGGAGATACTTGTTGGGACTTAATTGGTGTCGTCCTAAGTATGTTTATGTTGTAACCTCTGATCAGACTGATCACATTCCATAGTCTGACTATTCAACTGCTACGGGAATTTCTGTTGAAGAGTATGTCCAGTTCCTTCAGTTTAAGGCATCTTAGCAGACATCTCCATTTTTTTCTCTAGCTCAATGAGATACCTTTTTCATGTCTTTCCTTTGGTCATTCTCCCTCTACACCGTGAGTTGTAGACTCTGCTGCCTTACATTTACCTTTCTCAGGTGATATATGTCCTTGTTTTGTTGAGCGAAACAAGAATGCTAGGAGTTAAATTGATTGACTCGTCTATGGATCTAAACACAACTGTTGGCAGATCAGGGGATACCACTAACAGATTCAAAACAATACAGACAGTTAGTTGGGAAATTTGAACTTGACTATTACGAGATCGGATCTCATTTATTGTTAGTGTTATCAGTCAATTCATGGATCATCTCATGACTTGTCACTGAGATACAATGATTCGTATCCTCAATTATTTGAAAGGTGTTTCTGGTTGTAGTTTGCTATATCATAATTTCGGCCACACTTAAATAAAAGGATATAGATATGCAAATTGGGTTGGATCACTCTTGGATAAGAAGTCTACTACATAGTATTGTGTGTTTGTTAGAGGTAATCTCGTCTCTTGGAAGTGTAAAAAGCAGATAGTAATGGCACGATCAAGTGCAGAATTGGAATATAAGGCGATGACCCATACCATTTGTGAGATAACTTGGTTGAAACAGTTGCTGGAAGAATTTGGATTTGAATACTCTTCACTGATGTATGTGATAATCAAGAAGCACTTCACACTGCATCCAATTTATTCTCCCATGAGAGAATAAAATATAACGAAGTTGATTTTCACTTCATTGGAGAAAAAAATGTTACAAAAGTTAATTGAGACTAGACATATGAATTAAGTTGATCAGTTAACTGATTTATATACTAAATCGTTAGGGGGCTCAAGGATAAAGTACATTTGTAAGAAGTCAGGAGCATACAATATATATACTCTAGCTTGAAGGGGAGTGTTAGAGGGTATTTCTGTCATTCCTAGTATATTGTTTAGGGTTTCTATATTGTTTCCTTATTTCTATCATAAATAGAGGGAGAGACTGAGACAATAGTTAAGCCTTCTCATTCTGCTCTACTCCTATTAGTTTAACAATCATTAATTAGTGATGTTTGGAGTTATGTTGTATTGAGTGATTTATAGATTTTTTCATATGTTGGAAGTCAGCATCTTATTCATTCCGTGTTATTTTCTAGGTGGGTTGCAAATCACTATAAGTGGATAGTTTGGAAGCTTGCATGTTACGAGAGATGCTATCCTGCTAAATGTTCTGGAAAACTTTTGACAGCGTCCAATGTGTTTGAGGAGCTAAAGTATAGGTATCTACCTTTAACGGTGTCAATAATTTCTCTTGCGTTTCTAGACTCCATTGAAGTTCGTTTCTGATACCTTTGCATAGATATGAGAGAGAAGTCAATCATGGTCATCGATCTGCAATTAAGAGAATCCTAGAAGGAGATGCTCCAGTTTCTTCATTTCTGGTGCTTTGTGTTTCATCTACGAACTCAAATAGCGACTTGACTGAAACTCAATCTACTTCATTGAATGGTGCTGAAGATTGCGGAGCTGCAAAAATACAATTAACTGATGGATGGTGAGATATTCTAACTTTACTGCTTCTCTTTATACTTTTGATATTTTAAATTCTTGTTTATGTTAGAGTTTTGTGTTTCACAGGTATGCAGTGAATGCTCTATTGGATGTACCATTGTCCAAGGAGCTTGCTGCTGGCAAACTCTTTGTGGGACAAAAACTAAGGGTATTGAATCACTCTCCTTGTTTACAATTCATTCCTTTTCCTTTTAATTGAAGAGTTTTTTTCAGGAGTTTCCAATCCTCATTGTTTTGTCATGTGAAGATTTGTGGAGCTGGATTATGTGGCTGGGTTAGCCCTGTTTCACCACTTGAGGTCACTACCTAGTTAAGTTTTTAAACCCAGATTAAAATGTCAATTTTTTTCCTGCTTATGCAGTTCTCTCTCTGTTTCTTTGACTGCAGGCGCCAAAAACAATTAGTATAATATTACACATAAATGGGACATATAGAGCTCACTGGGCTGATCGTTTGGGATTCTGTAAGAATATGTTGCTTTATAAGCATCCATGGACTTGTATATTTTATCTGGATTTTTACCATTTCTTGTTTGCTCTTTGTACGTCATGCATGGTTTTCACATCTGTCTGTAGACAAGGGTTGTTTTGCTCCAATAGCATTTAGGTGTATCAAGGGTACTGGAGGAGCAGTTCACAGCACATTGGTTGGAGTCACACGCAGATACCCATTACTCTATAGGGAAAGGTATTCTGAATCTGATAAAATATGACTTCATGTAATTGTGTGCTACGATTGTGATGGAAACTGTGTTTTTTCCTCCTCCAGGTTAAGAAATGGAGGATTTGTTGTGAGATCAGAGAGGATGGAAGCCGAAATGATGCAGTTGTATAATCAGAGGTGACATCCTATTTTTCTGCAGTGACCAAATTGGGAATTTCTTTATCATCCACCTTTTTGAATAAGCCTATATGTGGTGTTATTTGAAGTGTGCTTAGGCTCCCTGCGGTGAGGCTAGGCTCCTTCAGCAAGATGCATGCCGTTTGGGCTTAGGCTCAAGGCACGAGGCCATCTAAAAGGGGTTTATGTAGCCCTGTTAGTCCACTATAGTTCGTGTGTATATATTTGATACCACTTTCTCATGCCAAGTACCATTTTAAAAAAAAATAAAAAATTGTAATTTAGGTAAAACAAATAAAATTTCTTACGTATTTGTACAGTCTACCCATCAACGATCTTTATCATAAATTACTAATTTTCAGTTGAGAAAACACTAGAAGAGATAAGGGGGTACTCACAAATAGAATGAATTCACCATCCCGAACTAGATCAAATTGTTTTATTATATGAACTCCCAATTGACACACTTCCAAACTTCGAAACCAAGGATATCTTCAATGCCATGAATCAACTTTTTACTATATTTATTATCAAATGATTGAACGTCTCTCTGTCTCTTTCATTGGTTGGTTAGTGAAAATAACTAACACCTTGTTATCTTAATCAATCCAAGCTCTATTTTATTGTTAAAAGAGTCAGATTTTTCTCATTATTCAAATTCGATTTCTATTTGACCTTGTTAAGATAGCTTACTAAATCATTCCAGCTAAACCAAAAATCTCAGCGACATTATGTCAATATCTCTTACCAAATATACCTTTAAGACCATACTAAAATAATAACAATAATGATGGAAAATATTTAGGAGATCAAATTATTAAAAGAAACAGGGATGTCACTTTTTTACTATTTTATAATTCTATATATTTAGAAATATTTATTAAAAAATCATGAAGCTTACACCCCACAGTTCGAGACTAAAATCCATTTGCTTCATTGAGACTAATAAAATTTGCCTTTTAAAACACTGCTCACCGCTATGCTCTAGCTACAAACTTCGTATTTTATGTTCCTTTTTATTTTCTTCTTTTAATTCTTTAGCTTTACAGTTCTAATTAGATTTCCCGCTCATTTTTATCTTTGTAGTGAGATCTTTGAGATTCACCATTGCCTTCAACTCATATCTTGGATCATTTGAACTGACTGTTTCTCTTTTTGTTCCAATTTTATGGAACCATGATTTGTCAATTCTATTTTAATTTGAGTTATTTGACATATATAGGTATGGTTGTAGACAATCCAAGTTGTTCATCAACTGCTGGGGGCTGGTTCGTTAATAGATCGTTTCAAACTAGTTTGTTTATTTAACGAACGAAAGCTCAATCTTTTGCTTTGAAGGCTTTGAGCCCAAGTGGTATCACAGTGCAAAATCGTAACTGGTTCTTTTTAATGAGGTCTCCTCTCTGTGTCACTCAACTTTGGACTTTCATAGGCCACTGGATGGTTAGCCGGAAAAAAGAACCCCTAATTTCCAAGTGATATGCATTTGTCTTAACCTTGAAAGGTTTTGTCCCATCCCACAACACTAGAACGTGGTCACTTATGACCATATCCCTCAAATCCTCAAAAGAATGTCGATATGGAGCTGCCCACTCCTATGTATTGTTGTTCTTTAACAATTGTGAAGTACATTCTCAGGAAAATCCTCTATAAATCACCGATAGTAGTTTGCAAGTCGCAAGAAGGAACAACCTCCTTGACATTGGACAAAACCTTCCATTTTTGGATGGCCTTGATCATGTCCATGTCCATACAAACCCTTTACAGTTCTACAATACGTCCGAGAATTTAATGTTGGTTTGAGCCTAATAGGGCTATAGACGAGCCGGGCAAATCTTATCTTCAAGTTTGGTTTGTTTAAATAGTCAAACTGGTTCTTTAGCTTGTTCGACTTTTTTTTTTTTAATTTTTTTTTTAAATATCTGTTAGTTAAATTTTAATGCTCAAGAACTACATAAATAACTTTAATTCATCAATAAAATCAATCATTTATATTTTTTCAATCCACATACAAAATGCAAATATTTAATTTACTAATAGTTGAAAGCAAAAGAATTATAAAGAATCAATGTATATTTTTGTAAGCAATCAAATCTTATATACTAATTAAATATTTTAGATAATTATTTCTAATGTTAAATTTTTATTAAATTAAGCTCTACAACAGTTGGATTTTTAATATCATAGTGTTAAAGAAATTTCAAGAGTCTAGTTTACTATTTTTCATGATAAAGTGTAACAAAGTGTATAAGTTTATATTATTCAAGTTGTTCAGTAATCCTAACGAGGCGAGCTCGAACATATGATGTTTGTTTATTTAATAAAGGAGCATAAGTGAAAACTTGAGTTTGGTTCATTTATTAAATGAACAAGTTTTGAACCATCTATTGTCGAGTTTGAGTAGTTCACGAACGGTTTGGGTTTATTTACAATTGTAGTCGATGTACATTTCTCCAACTTTACACAAAGATCATTTTCTTTTTGCTTTTGGAATATGAGCTTCATGTGTTCAAGCTAAGGCTTCGTGCTTTAGTTATAGATGACGTTGGGACGACCTTAGTATTGCTCAAGAACTCCATCCCCAAGATGATTTGAAAGTTGTCGATAGGGACTACAGTGACGTCGGCTTTCCCATCTTAAGAATGTAGTTCCTGGTTGCAGCTTTGGCTTCCCAACAATGGGGCGACAAAGTTGGGGACCTTCATCCACCCCGAAATCCTTCAATTTTGAGCCCAATGTTATCCGGAATGCGGAACGTTTCGATACATGGAACTGTACCTGAATGAGGTCCATCGTGTAGAACAAAATGTGGAACACTAGGGGTAAACTTCTATAAATACAATTATTCAAAGATGTAATAATATACTTCAACAATATATGTAAAACTTTTAGTGTGAGATTGAATCATTAGTGCCACATAATTTGAAGCATATTTATAAGACACTAACTGCTTGTTTACCCATGGAACTTTTAAACTTAAAAGTTTTCTAGTTAAAATTTTTGGATTGCCAAATTTAGCATTGCAGAATGTTAGTGTACTATGTTTGGAACGGTTGTACCAATTCGCTGATCAGTAGTGTTCTATTACATTTTGGTAACTTTGTTTAAGCCCAATTTGACAGTTTTTGTATCGGACATGAACTTGTGTGCAGTACTGGTATCCACGAAAGCTCGAGTGCTTATTCTGTTGATTTGGAGATCCATAAAGATAAGGCCTTTGGGTAAGGCCGCCTTACTCCACAATTTGTTGATTTGCAACATTGAGCATGCTGAATGCACCCCTTGGGGATTTTGTTCCCTCTTTTATTCCTTCTCTCTTGCTTGGTATTGTTTCCTGGAATCAATGCCTTCAAAGCCATCAAGGCATGCCTGAGAGGACACTTGAATATTTGGTGGGGCCCTTAAAATAGGAAACACCAGGTGGGAGGATTTCCTTGGGCATTATTGCCCCTATTAAGCTATGTGTTGGCCGTATTGAATGACTAACTATAATTAAGAGATTGATCCCTTTATGTACTCGACAGTGGGAAGCTTGCATTGGTGGCATGCTGGGAAATCTTGAAAGCTCACAACCACTTCTATGTTCCTAGCAACAGAACTATCTTTATTCACGTCACTATTTTTGTGTAGTCAGTGGAGTAATCTGTTAATTGTTTCACCGCTGCTATAGCTGAGTTACCTGAGTACAAATATCAGGGCGTTCTCTCCAGATTCCCCTGTATACCCTATTCTTGAGGCCATCCATGAACTAGAAAAACTTGTCTTTTGTTGACGTTATACAAATGTTCAGCACGAGAGCATAAATTTCTTCACATATTCCCTGATATATCTCATCAAGCCATGTGGTCGACCTTTTTAGGGAGAAATTGAGTCCTGAGCTCGCTTTTGAGGTCTTACTAATTCTCCACGACGCTGTTACGTATTTTGTTGTCTGCAAATTTATTTCACCACCGTAGGTCCATAATTTTGCATCTTCACTAAGATACCTTGTAGCTGTCGTTGCTTTAAATTCGATGGAGGCCGCCTGGTTGGCCCTGAAGTATTACTACATATTAAAGAGGAACTTTTCAAGTTCTATGGTGCCTCCAGAAGGATGAGTTTCGAGAACACAGACCTTTGTCGTCTCAAGGCCAGTGCCAGTATCAATGGTCCAGGATATGAATTTCTTCAATTCATGGTTTTCAATTTTGGGTTCCTCAATAGCTTCTTTGGAGTGAGCTGGAGAATGTGCCGCAATTTTGGCAGCAACACCCATCTATTCACCTTAATGGTCAATTTTTGGGGTGTATTAGAGGACCCTGCCCCACTACTATCGTGGCATTTTGCATAGAGACCTTTTTCGAAGCAGGTAACATTTGCCTTCATCTTGTAGAGGCAGTCTTTGATCGACATGGTCATGGGTGAGGTGTGATATCGCTGCACACGATCAAGCAAGGTGGAGAACACATGGGCAATGCTAAGTCATCTTGGAGTATGCAATGGTATTGATGACCAATGTTGGAATGAAGATGGACTGAATGTGGTGGGGACAATGGGTTGCTCGGATTTGTTCAAGGGCATGAGCTAGGCATGACATTGGGTTGCTTGGTTCATTAGTATGGTGTCTTGCATAGACTGGGATGCATGTACCATAGCGGGCTCTTTCATGGGCGAGGCATATGGGTCAGTTTTGGTAGTTACCACAAGATTGGGGCAAGGAAAGTCAATTTGACACCTGATGGCGGCAATATGCATGGGCCGACAGTGTCTATAGAGATGCCTAGACATTCTCTGCTTCATGATTCCTAGTATTTGGGCATTTCCACTACTATTTTCCTTAAATTCCCAAGCCGATGTCAGGGGTTAGTAGAGCAATATAAACAAGGATAGATTTGTCTTGTAAATTTATGTTCTATTCCTGGTATAACGTGATTGTTAAAAGTACAATGTGTGGTTGTTGGTGAAATGTTGCGGTACTTGAACCAATACATGGTAGAAAATTTAGGTTTGATTATAGGTCTGTGACATCTACTGTGATGAATGTTAGATGTTTGTTTCTTTTGACACTTGGTGAACCATGTTTTTTGAAATATTCAGATATAGTTTGGATGCTGAATGGTCATGATATTTGAACTTATTCAAAATTTTGAATGAAATTTATTTATAATAGCTTCTTTTATGACTCTATATGACAATATATTATTGTGAATTATGCTATATAATTAAAATTTAGTTCATAATACCCTTAATTATAAAAGGTATAGTATAAAATCTATTGTTTACATGTTTTACATGTATACTATATCAGATATACAATACAGCTATTTTAGCAAGTTTTGTTCATTCAGTGCCTTAGTTTGAATGTTGGGGGCCCAAGGACGCCTAACTGTCTTTTTGCCTTGATTAAGGTTGGACTCCTTCATACCACCTTTTCCCCATGTTGTGCAACAGGTATATTTATTGGTAGTAATAGCCACACACTGTACTGTACACAAGGACTAAGGACGATTTTAACAGGCTGGAATGGTTACTGTTCTATTCGAGACAATTTTCTTTGGATCAACTGTACCATGTTTCAAACTTGCATGTGTTTCAATTATTACTTAGAAAACCTCCCTAAAAAACAAAATGATATTTTCTTAAAAACTGTGTGAATCTTTACCTTGTAAGATTCTCTTGTTAAAAGAGGCTGTGTTATAATTGACTTTTATTTGGGCGTAGGCGCTCTGCTGTTGTTGAGGGCATTATGTCTGAGTTTCAAAGGGGAATTAAAGGTTTGCACATTGATAAAGACAATGATAGTGATGAAGGGGCAAAAATCTTAAGGATACTTGAGACAGCAGCTGAACCAGAAGTTTTAATGGCTGAAATGAGTTCAGAGCAACTGAATTCCTTTGCAACTTACCAAGCAAAACTGGAGGTGGGTTTCATATATTTTTCTTGAATTCGTATCTGAACTTGGTTGTTGACCGTGGCTGGTTTCCTTTTAGGCAATCAGGCAATCAGACATGCAGAAATCAGTTGAGAAAGCTTTGGAAGATGCTGGTCTCAGTGGAAGGGAGGTGACCCCATTTATGAGAGTAAGAGTGGTCGGGTTAAATACGAAGAGTCTTCAACAAAGAGGCCGTGTGCAGAAAGGTTTGATAACAATTTGGCGCCCGACTGAGAAACAGGTGAATCCAAGTGTATCCCTGGAGATTCCATTGTTCCTGAGTGTCAAAACACTGTTTATATCAACCTTGGCTATTGTTCCTTCCATATATAGTTGCCTGACAACTTCTTATGTTGATCTATTTGCTTGTGTTGGCTGTTGCAGCAATCTGAGCTGACTGAAGGGCAGGCATATGCTGTTTCTGAACTTACACCTCTATGTTCTGCTTCAGATACGCTTTATTTGCAAGCAAGAGGTTCTACTACGAAATGGGTTCCTTTGTCTCCCTCAGTAGTTAACCAATATGAGTAAGGGTCCATATGCTTGTTTCTTTATGTTCTGAATCACATCCAGCTAACAAATCTTTCTACAGACCGTTCTTCAATCCACGAAAACCAGTCTCATTGTCAAATTTGGGTGAAGTTCCTCTATCCTGGTGACTCTCTCTTCATTCTTTACACCTGATGCTTCCTGTTCTAAATTTGTGGAGAAAAGTGTATTGATTCGTTGGGTTGTAATGGCTTTCTTCAGTGAATTTGATATTGCTGCATTCGTTGTCTATGTTGGAGAGGTGTATATGGCGGCTCATCAGAAGAAACAGTGGGTGTTTGTGACAGATAGCTCAACATCCCAATCACCGTCGAAAGAACCATCTATGTCATTGCTTGCCATCAGCTTCGGCTCGCCATATGTTGAGTGTGATTCATCTGTACCAATAAATCATAACCTTGCAGGATCAACGGTATGCAACCGGTCTATAATATTGATAATTGGTCCTTGTTCTACTAAAGTGAACCACAAGTTCTAAAGTTTGGAAGAAACTGATTTTTTGCTCTCAAAGATTCAATCATTTTCCACTAACAGCATATAAAACTCCATAATTAGAAATATCAAGGGTGTGTATATTTTAGCGAGTTGTATATAAATACTGCAGCCAGGCCACACATTTTGTGTTCCAAGTGTCCAATAAGCAAACAGAAGGAATCTATTGATGTGCGGGTAGTGTGCTTATGGATTTTGGTAATACATATGACTCCTGAAAGTAGTCTTTTGGTGATGTTGAATTGCATCTCTTTGTACATTGCTTTCATTTGTTTTATTACAAATGACTGCGATAGAAATTACTAAACCCCCTATCTCCGAGAAAATGCGAAAGGTAAATTAATCAAGAGACATGGTTTTAGTTATTTAGTAAACCTCTAACGAAAACTATTTGTAGGTTGGCTTTTGTAATCTCATTAAGAGAGCGAAGGACCAAGCGAATCATCTCTGGGTGGCTGATGCAACTGAAAGTTCAATGTATGTTTTAAATAACATTAATCAACATTGTTCTCACTTAAAAGATGCCGCTGCTTCTGCCCAAATATGGGCAAAGATTTCAAGCTCGGTATGCATTGTAAAACTTTCGATATGGTTTGATATCACAATATTACAATTCTTGCATTTTAGTTGATTGTATTTATTTATTCTACATGCAGGCAATTAAGAAACTAAGGGAGAAGGTTTTATCCGTTATTGGTGACTGTAAAAGCTGAAATGTTGAATCAGCTTTGTTAAAAGAACTTTGCAAGTCCTCTAAAATCCTTTAACAAAAAATGCTACTCCTTGTGGAAATATTTCTGCCTATGACGTGATCGAGGGATATTTATATCTTCTATGAAGTTGCTTCAGTTTGTTTGTCAAGATCCCAAAATGTGTTCATCCATTAATTTTTTAGATTCTTTTTCTTCATATTTCTTCTGGTTAAATTATGTTAAATTACTTTCAATTGATAATACCTCCGCCCCTGAACCAATCCCCCTCCCCCCCCCCCCGCCTAACAACAACAAAAAAAATGTCGTTATCCACCCAAAAGAATGAAGATTCCAGTTCTATTTTCCGGTAGACAATGAGCACATGTGCTGCTGTAGCTTGTAGGCTTGCTTTTGGTGCAAATTAAGGATGAAAGGTGCAACATTAAGTATTTGAACTTCCTGTTGACCAAATGCTTTACCCAAATAATTTTGAAGATTCGGCATGTGAAGTCTGTTTGCATGCCTCGGTTATCGGTGGCAATCTATACCATTTTACAGGAAGCTTGGTTCTACTGTTCTTGGATGAGCATGAGACGTGTACTGTAAAGCCCCGGATGAGATCTTGTATGGTCTGGAACCTTTCGCCCTGTAATATTTCTTGCAGATATTTTTGTTTGTAATCCTAAGCCATCTCCATGAAATAGGCAAAATTGATTCAATTTATGGTACTAGAGATGTACCAGTTGTTTGTGAATAGTATGACTATTTGACATCCTCTGTCAGAATTGATGATAATGTTAGCAAGTATGGTGTGCTTCCTTTGAGTTCAAAGCATCAATGCTGAATTTTGGTTGAAATAAATCTTGCCAACTGAATGCCCGTTCTGAGAAAAACAGGAAACTGAGCTTTAACTTTTCATTTATGTAGCCACAATTTTTTACAAATCAATTCAGTTTTTATAAATATATACTCCTGGTTTTAGTTTGTTTTGAGTATTGTATGATTGAAATTGCATTTTAAATTTTGGAGGAAAATAATATCCTGCCGAGTGTCTTCTCCAACCCTGCGAAAGACTCATTCTTCGTCCTCTCATTTTTCACCGTGATATCTGATGTTGCATAAAATCTAAAATTTTCAATCTAACAATACACTAATAATGAGACCTGCAACAATCGTGAGACTTAGGAACATAGGAACACGGTTTGGTGTTGGTCAAAATCTCTCTACGTGAGAATAAGTCAATTTGTTTCGAGATGGGGAAAATGACTTAAGCAGGAGTGAAAGATATTTGAATGGCTTGGATTATTTTAGGAAAATCAATGGATGAAAGTAAGAGATGAAATATTTGGAGGAAAATTTCTTTCAAGCTCTAAATCGCACTCAAACAAGCTCACTTTCTCCTCTCACGCATTATCTCTCCTAAAAATGCTCACTCTAACTTTCATCCCGCTAAAACTGAAGGCATGATCTTCACTCTTACCTCTCAAATTCTATACATGTGCTTCTTTCACACATACCCCTTTTCTATTCTTCCCTCTTAGAATCCCTTCAACCATGAGTCAATCATTAGTTGGTGCTAATTCCTGAAATCATCATCTTTGTCGTAATCAACTGCATGGTGACTAAGGTCAAATCCTCGGAGTCCAAATACAGTGGCCTTATTTGGCAAAGGATTGGAGGTACCAGGACTGGAGATAGGCGTATTAGTCTTGAAGAGTTCAGAGCAATTAACTTTCGGGTCGTCGGCGTGCGCCGTTGAACTCAGGGACGTGTTTCTCTATTATTTGCTACCTATCACTGTTGGCCACCATTATCGATCCAGCCTCCACTGGCCACCACCACCATCGAACTTACTCCTATTTCTTCAAGCACATATAGATCTGGAGTGTTTTGGGGTTGCGTTTGGGATTGTGGTGGCGAGTGAGGTTTTTTTTGCTGGGTTTCAAAGGATAGATTTGGGATTCGGCGGCCAGGATGGGTATATCAAATGGTTGGCAGCCAACGAGGAATGAAAAATCAAAAGGGATCTGCAAGAAGAATAAGATGGAGGAAAAATGAAGGGCCTATGGAGAGAAAAATGAGAGAAGTTGCTCGTTAGAATTTTCTCAATATTTTTTTTTGCGGAAGAACAAGAAATTCTTACTCAAATCACCAGCGACTACGCCGATGACGATTGGGTCCCAGGCGAACCTATTGAGCTTGGAGCCACTACCAACTTCTGAATCTTATCTCATGAGATAGATGACCAAGTTACCTTTCGTGGGACAATGGCAATGGACTACTAGCATATTAGGCCTAGTACTTACTAACATGTATGGGTTAACGAGCTCTACAACCCGAGATAGATTTCCAACTTCATTACCTTTATCAATCATCAGTCTAGGTTTAGGTTTGTGTATTTTAAGAGAAACAAGTCTGATTTTTTATTTTTTTTTTAATTTTACAAAAACTTCAGAAAATAAGTAGGGGAACAATCGAGGAAAAGTATTTACTTACTTCAATCACATTGGGGCTGTGAATACTTATCCATAGAGTTTCTAGACTATCTCAAAGAACATGATATACTTTCACAGTGGACTTCTCCTATTACGCCACAATTAAATGGTTCAAAAGGAGAAATTGGACTTGGTGACCCCAAGGGATTGATCCCCATAAATGAGATTTTGATGATAACAACATATTTGAGGGTTTGGTATTTAACACATGCGTTGAGCTTATGAGTACAAGAAAAGATGAATGAAAATAGAACATCATGAAGAGGACTGAAGAAATGACATTGAGAAAGGAAGAAAGATGAGAAAGATCAAGAAGATAAAGAACAAGAGATCCAAGATGGAGAGTCAATGTAAAGCCAATCATGATAAAGATCAATAGCCTGGGGGGGGGGGGGGGGGGGGGGGGGGGGTTAAAATGAACATCTTGTAAAGGGAACATAAGGTAAATCCTTCTTTATAACTCCATTACACGATTGACTCACTTAGGATAAACACACACTCACTTTCACATATAATGTTGTGTATTTTTCATGTGATACTTGTGTGTTTAAGATGCTTGATATAATTAAAAATTAATATAAATCAATTTGGATAAAAAACGGAGTTGAGTTGTTTAGAAAATAAGGCTAATTTTCAAAAGTTGCAATCTGGTCGGCCGATGCACTGCACTCAATTGACCGATTTGGACAATAGCTTAAAATCAAATAACTCAACACAATCTAGTCGTTTGATAAACACATTCGGCCAACTGATTCTAGCAGAGAGGTCTTAAAAGAAATAGGTATAGAAATCGATCAACCAATCTAGGAAACCAGTAGAACAATTTGAGTGGTACGTCCAAAAACCTTATTTGGTCAATTGGTTAGTCGACCGATTTGAGCAGTGTGCAATTTAATATGGTTGATTATGAATATCGATCAACCAAATCAAAGAATCGGTCAACCGATTGTTGAGCACCTGTTGATTCTCCTTAGCCATAATTCAAAGTCGAGCTTGAAATGAACACAAAATTGATTCAAGTTTTTATCTATCATTTGAATTAAGAGACAAGATCAGCGGAAAAATTGAATAAACTAAAGTTACCATTTTTTAGCCCTTTATAGCTACTTATCTTTCAACATATTCTTACTCAATTTGATCAAATTGGAATGTTCTAATAGTAATGGGTGTATCATGATCAAATCTAATGCCTCGGGCGTTCAACTATTTAATTACAATAGATTAATTAATTCACAATAACAAGAATTAAAACCCTATAAATACTTGTCTAAAAAACATTTGTTCAAGAGACAAGACTTCACGAATTTGACACACAATGCACTTTCTTACAACTTTATTTTTGTGTGTTATCACTCTTAATACTTCTTTGAGTAATATTGCAAGAACACTAACTTTCCAAAAGGAGTTAGTGATTAAGGTAGACAATTTGAGTGAGCTTATTGTAGAAGAACACATACTTTAAATTGGTGCTATCTTGGTAAAATTCAAAGTAGAATCAACTCAATTCCAGAACGATCAACAACATTCAAATACTAAACTCTACCGATGGATTCGTTTCATACTTGTGTGTATATTAATTGTTCTTACTTGTATAGTGTGTGGAATACTTGCGCATATACTTATATATATAATTTTCTTATCTTGATCACATCCTTATTTCTGGATAATTGGTTATATTTATTTACGTAATAAATGATTAAGGATTTCATATTGAGCTTTTAAAGAGAAATTTTTCCTTCACATTTAAATTCATCGTTTTATAAAAACCAAAGAGATTTTATTAAAACGTCAAAAAGAGTTTTCTAAAGAATCACAAAATTCTTTAGAAGTGGTATATTGGACACGGGAAGAACTCGCACCGCCAGCTAAATTAAGTTACTCTATGAGATCTTAAATTCCTTGAGTAATATTCTAATAAGAGGTAAGTTAACTGGACGCTTTCACTAAATATTCAAAAAGTTCATTATTATCTTGAAAATCGACTTAGCTTAACTTAGTAAAGAATAATAAAATGTTATATATTGAGCTTAATTGTTTAAATTGATTATTTGTATCATGTGCATTTAATTGATTATATCTTGAACGTGATTATTGTGTACTTATACTTGCATCGCATATTTTAACTGTACATACTTCTATAATTACCTAGTATAAGCCAATATAGGTTGTATTGGTTTATAGATGATTGATAGAAGCTCTGAGTGTTATCTCGTAAATCTAACAACATAAAATTGAACATGTGAGGGTGTGAATTGTAGCTTACACTAGCGTGTTGGTTTAAGTAAGAGAATTATGAGAAGGAGAATAGGTAAAGAAGGATTTTACCTTGGTTGCATCGGTTTGGTCTTCACTAGGGAATAAGATCAGGGATGAGTAGATTAGAAATCTCCAAAAAAGCTCAGGAGAGTAGACTTAAACAAGGAAGAACCTTGGCCAAACCATTATAAATTTCCATGTCAAATTGTCTTTATCCCTATCTCTATTTGTGTGCTTGTGCTTACTTTGATTACTTTCTTATTTTGTTTCACTACTTTAATTCTTATATTTTAAGCGTGTGATTGAGAAAAAGTTAAAAGAAATAAAAATAGTTAATTTATTTGCACTACCCAATTTACTCCCCTTTTGGGGTAGACTTAGACCAACAATTAGTACCAAAGCTTATTTTCCTATAGGACTAAAATCCATAGCAACCCGATCCATGAAAAATAACTTTGGTTTCACCTTGCTTAAAGAACAATCTATGCATAGGACACCATTGTTCATTGGAAACAACTATGTGTTCTGGAAGGCCAAAATGTAAGCATTCTTGTAAGCCACAAACTATGAGACTTGGCAAGTCACTAGGAATGGTCCCTAACTACTAAGAAAACCTAGACATACATGAGGTGGAAAAGTCTAAATCCAAGTTTAATGAGACTGATATTAAATTCTCATATTTAAATACGCAAGCTATTAATATTCTTTTCTATGCATTAGATTTAAATGAGTACAATATAATCTCATGATGCTAATCAGCGAAAGAAATTTGGTACATGCTTGATGTGACTCATGAGGTCACCAACCAAGTCAAGGAATCAAATATCAATTCCCCTGTACATCAATACGACTTGTTCAAATAGGGAGAAAGTGAAAGCGTTAAGGAGATGTACACTCAATTCAATAAAATCTGCAATGGCTGGAATGCACTCAGGAAACCTACTCAATAGAGGAAAGAGTAAGGAAGATACTTCGGTCACTTCCCAATGACAGGGAACCAAGGGTGATGACAATTCAACAAGGCAAAGACCTCTACGAACACGATGGCAATGAAGATGGCGATGTTGGTAAAAGCAAAACAAGGGATTAACCACGACCGCCATTGAATGTTGTCGTTGTTGTCTTCCTCTATGTGAGGATATGGGTAATTTAGCTCAATGCTCTGCTCTTCATATATATATTTTTTTCTCTCTCTAGAGTTTTGCGTGTAAGGACATGAGTTTAGTGAAGAGATGAGGCTAGTAGGTTAAATAGGTTTTCGTAGGAGAGAGAGATGGGAGGTGGGTCGGATGAGAGAATAACAAAGCAACCAACATTTGGAGAAGTATGGGGGAGCAAAATGGACGAAGATGGCAAAGAATGAGAAGAACGACGAAATAGCCGGCTGAGCAATTGCAAAGATCAGGCCTCAGTCGCGAAGACGAAGGAGAGGGTCTGATTTCATGATCTTTCCTTGGATGGATTTCACAAATGACACCTATTTTGAGAGGATTTCCAAATTCCACTCCCACCATCACTTTTCAATTGAAAGGATTTTATAAATTCAACTTCATAAATACCCAAACAAGGATTTTTTTCGAAAAAATATTTTGAAATCCCTTACCCAAATCAAATCTCTCCCCCAAATTCCTTACCGAAACACAACCTAAATCATGCTTAAACAAATCACGTCAAATAAAAAATATTTAGGTACCTAAAGGAACTCAATTCTGGCATACTACTCCTCTTGAACCCAAATAGTTTAAGTACCACATGAAATAATTTGAGGTGTGCCTTGTAGGTTAAAACTAGGACATTTATAAGTAAGGACAAGTGGTTCCATGATAGTGGAAGTTCGCAGCACATGATGGGCGATAAACGAAAAATTGCATCTTTAGCACCTAGAGATACATGTCATGTGACATTGGGTAACTCTGAAACTATAATAGAAGAAGTTT
Source organism: Eucommia ulmoides (assembly GCA_016647705.1). Classification (NCBI taxonomy): domain Eukaryota; kingdom Viridiplantae; phylum Streptophyta; class Magnoliopsida; order Garryales; family Eucommiaceae; genus Eucommia; species Eucommia ulmoides. Next base: position 36,239,181 of record CM028333.1, on the reverse strand, counting down.
TTTCTTGAAAATGAACTTAAACATGACTTGGTTAGAATAATTCAATTATATGATAACGTATATAGAGTTACATTTAGTTATTTTATATGCATGATAGAAAATCATTGATGGTTATAAAGTTTTATTTGTCGCATCTAGATTTCAAAATGCTTATACTTGCTCATTTGATGACATTACATCACAAAAAATTGACATGTTTAAGCGCATTATTTGAATGTAGTTATTTTTGGCGTGGATGCTTAGTACATGATAGTATGGGCTTTATTTATAATTTATCTAGGGAAAATCTAGTTCAAGGTTTGCCTGACACAAAATTTATTGGAGATAAAACATATTATGTATACCAATTAGGGAAACAATATAGATCATGATTGAACTTAAAATTGCATGCTTCCACTTCTAAACCATTGGATCTACTACACTTAGATCTATTTGAACCTAACCCAATCGCTATGTTGGGAGGGTAACATTATGCTTTTGTGCTCATAGATTACTTTTGTCATTTTAGATGGGTAATTTTCCTTGCCATGAAGAGTGATGCTATACTTGAATTTATTAAATTCTGCAAGAGTGTGCAAAATGAGAAACATGTGAGCATGAAACATGTTAGAATTTATAGAGCAAGAGAGTTTAGGAATTTTGAGATAATTTCAAATTGTGAGGATGACGATTTTAGCTATGACTTCTCTGTACCTAGAACTCCCCAACAAAACAGGATAGTGAGTGTAAAAATAAATCCTTGCAAGAAATGACTATGACAATGATGGATGAGCATTCACTTCCTAAATACTTTTGGTAGGAGGCCGTCAGTACTCCATGCTATATTCTAAAATAAAGTTTTTATTCATCAGGGGTATTAGAAAAACCCTATATGAGCTTTGGAAGGGAAAAACTCCTACCAATGCCTTTCATTTATTTATTTAGTTGCTAAAATTTTTGTTCTTAATGATAAAGACAACATAGCAAAATTTGATGTCGATTTTGATGAAGTTATATTTTATTGTCTATGCATCAAATAGTAAAGCATAAAAGGTATATAATAAAAGGACTCAGGTTATTGAAGAATCTATGCATGTTGTATTTCAAGAGTCTAATCCCTTTATGTCTAAAAAGTGTTTAGATGAGGATGATCCAGGTATCGTTAAACTCTCACCGGACCACAATGCTAAAACCAAACTTGGGGATGCGGACTCACTTGAAGTTCATCCAACGAAGGAAAATGTTGATTTGCCTGAAGTCGTGAAGAAGGTAATTGGCTACCCCCCAAAGTTGATCATTGGTGATATTCATCGAGGGGCAAGTAATTGCTCTTCATTCCATAACATCGTTAATGTTGCTTTTCTTTCCCAGATTGAGCCTAAAAATATTAAAGAAGCAATAGATGATGAATCTTAGGTGTTCACGCACAAAGAGCTTAACCAAATTGAGCATAACAATATAAGGACCTTAGCACCAAAGATTAACGATCATCTCGTAATTCGTACTAAATAGAACTTTAGAAATAAGAAAGATGAATCAGGCATTGTTACTAGAAACAAAGCTAGATTAATTGCTCAAGGTTATAGTCTAGAGGAATAAATTGATCATGAGGAAACCTATGCACCCATATCTAGGCTAGAAAGCATTAGAATACCATTAGCTTTTCCATGTGTACGTATTAGATTATTTCAAATGGATGCAAAAAGTGCATTTCTAAATAGTTATATTATTAAAGAAATGTAGGTGGAAAAAACACACCGATTTTGAAAGTGAATGTTTCTCAGATCAGGTGTTGAAATTGTTTAAAACACTTTATAGTCTCAAACAAGCCTCTAGAGCTTAGTATGAGAAACTTAGCAGTTTCTTAATCAAGAAGGTTTTTAAAAGAGGGGATAGTGATATCATGTTATTTACTAAATAATCTAGTTTTGATATACTATTAGTTCAAATATATGTTGAAGATATTATCTTTGGGGCTACTAAAGAGGATCTTTGCCAAGAATATTCAGGAATAGTTCGAGATGAGCATGATAGGAGAACTCATATTTTTCCTTGGACTTCAAATAAAGCAAACCAAGGAATGAATATTGGTCTACCAAGTAAAATACTTGAAAGAGTTACTAAAAAAGTACATAATGGAAAACAAAAAGGCATATGCAACACCGATGGCGACTGCTACAAAGCTGGACCATGATGAGAAAGGAAAGCTGTAAGCGAAGAGCTCTACCATGGTATGATTGGTGCCTTCTTTATCTTACTGCTTGTAGGCCTAATATCATGTTTAGTGTTTTGCTTATGTGCATATTTTTAGTCATGTCCTAAGAAGTCGTATTTAATCTCTATTAAAAGGTTATTAAATATTTAATTGGGCCATATGATTTAGGTCTTTGGTATTCTAAAAACAATGAGATTGTTATACTCAGTTACTCCAACGCCGACCTTTCCAGTTGCAAGGTTGAGTGTAAAAGCACAAGTGGCATGTGCCACCTTCTAAGTCATGTACTAGTTTCTTGGTCGAGCAAGAAACAAAACTCTATAGTTATATCCATCACCAAAGTTGAATATGTGGCCACCGATACTTGGTGTGCTAAGGTTTTATACATAAAACCATAATTACTTAACTTAGGCATTAGTGTGGAAAATATGTCCATTCTATGTGATGACACATGTGCTATTTGCTTAAATAAAAATCTTACAAGGCATTTGTGTGTGTGTGTGTGTGTGCGCGCGCACTATTTTTGGGTATTAAGGTTAAAAATAAAGAATTTGTTTTCAAAGTTTAAATGCTCTTTAAGTATTTTGAAATCAATTTGGAGCACTTTGCTATTGAAGTTTAAAATCAAGAATCACAAAAGTTGTGATTATTTGTAACAAATATAATTAATTATCATTTCTAAATAGATCCTACATTCCCTACATAAATCAGACACCCCACTTTTAGAGATAACAAAGAGGGAAAGAGTATTGATTTTATGTTTTACCATGCTATATTCATTTTGTTAATTTAAGTATCTATCCTTAACATGTTTACATATACTTACCATACTTAATTTTGTAATATGATTATATATGTTCATAAGTGTTTTCGTCTTCTTCATATGCATTTATATTTCCCATTTCTTAAAACGATATGTCAAAAAACATTGTTTCATGGTAAGGGAGAGCATAAGTGCTAATATAATTGGAAAATCATAAAATATATTGTCATAATCAAAAGGGGGATATTGTTGACCCCAAGAATTTGAATCCCCATAAATGAGATTTTCATTATAACCATATATTTGAGTGTTTGGTGTTTAACATGTGCATTGAATGTATGAGTATAGGAAAAGATAAAATAGAAATACAACACCATAAAGTGGATTAGAGAAATGGAATGGAGGAAGGAAGAAATATGAGAAAGATCAAGAAGATGAAGAACAAGCGATCCAAGATGGAGAGTCTAGCCAAAGACGATCGTGATGAAGATCAAGAGGCTTAGGAGGGTTAAAATGAACACGTTGTATATGAAAAATAAGGTAAATCCTTCCCTATAGCTCTATTAAACAATTGACAAATCTAAAATAAACACACATGCACATGCATAAATTATGTGGCATTTTTATTGCCATATATGTGTGTTTAAGATGATTGATTTAATAAAAAACGAATATAATTAATTTTGGATAAAAACTGAAGTTGAGTTGCTTAGGAACTTAATTTTTAAAAGTTGCACGGTCTGGTTGACCGACTCCATGTACTCAATCAAGCAATTAGGACAGTGGCTTAAAATCAAATAACTCAACGTATTCTAGTCTATCAATAAACATATTCGGTCAATCAATTCAAGTAGAGAGGCCTTAAAAGAAACAAGTAAAGAAATTAGTTAACTGATCTAGGAAACTAGTCAATCGATTTGAGCAGTATGTCCAGAAACCTTATTCGACCAACTAGCCAGTTAACTAATTCGAGCATTGGGCAATTTAACATGGCTGATTATTAATATCGGTTGATTGAACCATGAAGCGGTTAACCGATTGTCAAGTACTTGTTGAATATCCTTAGCTATAATTCAAATTCGAGCTTGAAATGATTACAAAATTGATTCAAGTATATTTCTATTGCTAAGTAAATTTTGTATCTATCATCTGAATCAATAATTTTTAATTAAGAGACAATATCAATGGAAAAATCGCACAAATTAAAGTTACCATGTTTCAGCCTTAAATTGTAGCCTTTTATATAGCCTTTTATATAGCTACTCGTGTATAATGATCGGGTCTAATGATTTTAACATTGAACTCTTTAATTTCAATGGATCAATTTCAAAATCATGCACCACAGTTAGAATACTAACCCTATAAATAAATGTCTAAAAAACCTATGTTCAAGAGACAAAACTTCACGAATTTGGCACACCATTCACTTTCTTAACCTTTATTTTTGTGTAGTAAACACACTGGATACTTCATTGAGCGATAAAGTGTTGTAAAAATACCACCTTTCAAAAATGAGTGAGTGATTAAGGTAGACAATTTTGAGTGAGCTTATTGTAGAAGAACACATCCTTCAAATTGATGCTATCTTGGAAAATTCAAAGTAGAATCAACTCAATTCTAGGACAATCAACAACATTCAAACCTTAAGCACTACCGCTGTGTTGGTTCCATACTTGTGTGTATATTGATTGTTCTTACTTGTATATTGTGTGGAATACTTTTTCATACACTTATATATAGATTTTTTTTATTTTTTTATTTTTTTATCTTGATCACATATTTATTTCTCAATCATTGGTATATATTTGATTACATGATAAACAATTAAGGATTTCATATTGAGATTTTAAAGAGTAATTTTTCATTCGTATTGAAATCAAATGTTAGAGAAAAATCAAAGAGCTTTCATTACATTATCAAAAAGCATTTTCTGAAGAATTATGAAATTTGTTAGATGTAGTATATTTAACACGGGAAGAACTCGCATCTTTGGTGAGATTAAGTTACTCTACGAGATCTTAAATTTCCCATGTACCTTTCTAACATTCTAACAAGATTTAAGCTAATTAGATATTTTCACTAATAATTTAAATTGTTTATTACTATCTTGAAACCCGTATTTGCATAACTTACTAAATAATCATACAATATTAGATATTGAGATTAATTATTTAATTTTATTCTTTGTATCAAGTGTAATTAATTGATCATATCTTGGATGTGATTATTGTGTACTTTTACTTTCATCACATATTTTTATTGTACACACTTAAGCACCTAGTGAGTCAATATGACTTATATTAATTTATAGATAATTGATAGAAGTTCTGACTGTTATCTCATAAATCTAACAACATAATAGTCAACCTGTGAAGGTGTGAATTGTTGCTTAAATCATGGCATTGGTTTAAGTGAGATAATGAATAGGTAAAGGGGGACTTTATCTTGGTTGGTATTCATCAAGGAAGAAGATCAGAGATATTGGATTAGAAATCTTTGAAGGAGCTCAAGGGAGTAGGCGTAGGCAAGGAGGGACCTTGACCGAACTATTATAAATTGCCGTGTCAAATTGTCTCTATCCTATTTCTTTTTGTATGCTTGTGCTTACTTTTAGCAATTGTATACTCCGTTGCACTGCTTTCACACTTATATTTAATTGATTAGATCTTTTTAAGTATGTGATTAAGAAAACATTAAAAGAAGTAAAAATAGTTAAGTTATTTGTACTACCCAATTCACCCCCTCTTGGGTGGACTTGGACTAAAAGAACCCAATAAGATATATTCAAATTAATAATTAGTTGCACTAGTTTATCCATTTAATTTGTAGGATATGCCTTAATGACCGCAACTCATTCACTAAATAAGGTTCCAACTAATCCGTGTTGGTTCTTCCATACAAGATGTGGCATGAGCGGAACCAAGTCTTAAGTATGTTAAGATTTGGGGTTGTCGGGCTCATATCAAAAGACTTAAGGCAAACAATTTGGAATCTAGGATTCACATTTGTAAGGGTATCCTTATGAAGTTATAGGATACTATTTCTATTACCCAAAGGAACAAAAGTGTTTTGCTTCCAAAACATTATTCGAGAAACAATTCTTCGAGGAATTTCGTACTATGCTAACGATAGATTTGACAAAGTTGTTAAACACCAATGGGACCAGACAAACTAATAATATGGAGTAGACAATAGTAAATGCATTCAGTTCACAAGCTCCTAATAGATCTGAAGCTATGCTCTTCTGGATAGATATCTAGGACATCTCAGACAGAAGGATAGAGAAAAGTACAACTAGTAGGAGTTTATGACCCAACTAACTGCGTAAATCCAATATAAGAAATCAACATAAAGAAGTGAAAAATAAAAATAAATCTGAGATGGACTCCATGTACACTAACTGAGTCTAGTCACTTGTAGATCGACTTGAGAGAACTGTTCCCATTGGATGTAAATGGATTTTCAATAAGAAATTAAACTCATATGGAAAAGAGAACATATTCAAGGGAAGACAATGACAAAATTATATGCCAAATGTCAAGAGATTGACCATGAGGAGACCATTTTGGCAATCGCCATATTAAATTTCATTGAGATTTTATTAGTTGTGGCAATATACTATGACTATAAAGATTGGTAGATGGATGTAAATGTGATTTTTTCTCAATGGAAACATCGAGAAAGAGATTTACATGCACCAACCAAAATGTTTCATAGTTGAGGAAAAAATCCAAAAGGTATGCAAATTGTTTAAGTCCATTTATGAACTTTAGAATGCTTCTAGAAGTTGGACCATCCATTTGGACAAGGAAGTCAAATATTTTGGTTACACCTAAAATATGCATGATCCATTGTGTATAATAAACTCGATGGGAAAATAGTAAGTTTTTTGGTGTTGTACGAGGATCGCATCCTACTGAATGGAAATAGTATAGGAATGATATCATCAACTAAAATATAACTTTTTCAAACTTTCTATATGAAGGATTTGGGAAAAGAGTAAAAACAATATATATATATATATATATATATATATATATCTATATATATATATATAGATATATATATATAGATAGATAGATCTAAGAGGATACTTTGATTATCCCAGTCCAGGTAGATAGATAAAGTACTAGATCAATTCGACATCATGAATTCCAAGAAACGACTTCAACTAGTTCGACATAGGATTTATCCATCTTAGAATATGAATAATACAATTAGTAGCATTTCGTATTCTTATACAATTGGAAGTCTCATGTATGTTATATTATGTACGAGTTTCGATATCAATCATGTTGTAGCATTGACCAACATATATCAAGTAGATCCAAGTCGTGAAGTTTGTCCTAAAGTACTTGCAAATAACTAAGGATACATTTCTAGGTTTTGGAGAAGGCAAACTAAGGGTTTACAACATGTATTCGATATCTAATCCAATGTGGATGACTGAAAGTCCTTCGGTATATACATTTATCCTAAATTGTGGGACTGTTAGTAATGACGTACCTCGAAAAAAAAAAAAAAAAAAAAAAAAAAAAAAAAAACTCATGCGCTCTCGCTTATCTTGAGGCGTCTTTTCTGTTCTTTTTTAAAGAAAAACTTATCTTTTTGAAATGCTTTTGGATAAACTTTATTTTTGATACTTTTCGATAAAAAAAATTCAAGGAGATTTTCTAGATGTCGATTTGAAAAACAATTCTTTGGGCCAGTGTTTAAAAAAAATGAGTCACCACCTAACATTGGGTTTAAATTGTGTGCTAGGTCACCAAGATTTTTGAAAATCGTTTTATCTTTTGAAATGACGCAAATTTGACTTAAATGTTTTAGGTCTCCACTAGAGAATTCTTCAAAGTTTGGGGGTCTGTTATGCTCGGGGAAGGTATTAGGCACCCCGAAGACACTTTTCTAAAAATGGTACATTTGTCTAAATAATCCTTTAAATTAAAATAAGTCCAAGAGATTTTTTTCCCGGTTTGGTTACCATAATATTTCCCTTATTCATTTTTTTATATCTAAAAGAAAATTTTAAAATAATAAAATAAAATAAAAGATAAAATGTCTCCCCTTTAGGCCGCCTATCGATTATGAATGGAATCGGCAAGTTTGACCCCCGGTTGTCTTGGCAAAAATCAAAATATTAAATGCGTGCAGAAATTCCTTGGTTGAAGTGAGGAGAAAAAGTAAAAAATTCAAAATATAATTTTTTTGGGAGTACTTATTATTAAGAAACCCATTTTTTTCAAAGAAAGATTCTTATTATAAAGAAGTCTTTTCAAGTTTCTTATTATAAAGAAATCTTTTCATTTCTTCTGAAAAAGTAAAAAAAAAATCGAATCCTTATTGAAAAGGAATCCCTTTAAAAGAAAACAATATTTTGGAAATTCTTTTTGTAAAGAAGTCCATTTGGAAGGAAGACATTTTTAGGATTCTTAGTATAAAGAGATCCTTGGGAAAATAAAAACTTTTGGAAGAAGTATTATTATAAAGAAATTTAAGAAGTAAAACAATAAATTTTTTGAGAATTCTTGTTATAAAGAAGTCCTCCTTGTAAGTAAAATATTTTGGCGAATCTTATTATTAAAATATTCCATTTTAAAAGGTAAAATAAACTTTTGAGGACTCTTGTTGTAAAAATGTTCGTTTCAAAAAATTGAAATCTTTTGGAAAAAACTTATTATAAATAAATTTATATTTTAAAAGTAAAACACAATTTTTTTTAGGACTGTTATTGTAAAGTTGTCCACTTAGAAAGTAAAAACATTTTAGAAAGAACTTATTATAGAGAAATTTTCATTTTTAAAGTAAAGCATAATTTTTTTTAGGACTCTAGTCATAAAGATAACCTTTTGGAAAGTAAAATCATTTTGGAAAAGAAATAAATTGTTATAAAGAGATTTATATTTTTAAGGTAAAACATAGTTTTGAGGATTTCTTTTATATATATATATACTAAAAAAAAAAAAAAATCCTATTTGGAAAATAAATATCTTAGAGAAAAATTATTATAAAGAATTTCCCATTTTTAAAGTAAAACATAAAGTTTTTAAGGACTCTTGTTATAAAGATGTCCTTGGAAAGAAAGACCATTTTGGAAAAAAAAAACTTACTATAAAGGTATTTCTATTTTTTAGATTAAAACATAGTTTTAAGGACTATTGTTATAAAGATGTCCTTGGAAATTATGTTAGTTTTGACAGAAATGAAATGCAATTTTTTTTTTTCAAATTTAACCTTAGCTAAAAAAAATTACTTTGAGGAAGTGTCTCACTTAAGCCGCCATTTAAAGTTTCACACATGTTGGTAAAACCTAAAAATGGGGTATGAGAGACTCTCCCCTTTCAACTTTTAATTAAGATAATATTTTTTGTTCATTTTTCTTTTTATATTAAATAAATACGACAAAAAAAAAAATTTGAAGTGCAAAAAAGCACAGAACGGAAAAATAAAGTACATGAAAGTAAATAGCAAAAATATAAAGCACAAAAAGGCACAGAGCAGAAAATTAAATGATAAAAATTTTAAAAGCGCAGAAAGGCGCAGAGCGGCAAAGTAAATAACAGAAATTTAAAAAGCGGAATAGTAAGTGATGAAAACTAAATGTGGGAAACGTAAACTATTTTTTAATTATTCTCTTGGGAACGTCGACTCAGGTCTTGTCCATTTTTTAGGTTTATCCTTTGAAGCATTGAAACAAAAAATGAACATTGTTGAAGAGGGGTTATGGAGGACTTACCCGAAAAGAGTTTGAGTGAGAGAGAGTGGATATATAGAATGTGTGTGTATGAGAGGTATAGACACCGCATTTTATCCCATCCATTTGTGTATCGAATTTAAATTGCAAGTTTAGATAAATTTTACACTAAAATTTAAAGGGAATGAATTTCCGCCTTAGATTACATTGGATACTATAAAAAATCAAAAGAAATAATAATATAAGAAAGTATAAATTGTCAAATTGATTTAATTTGGTATAAGTAAAAGTTTTTGGTCAATCTCGAAATTCCTAAAAGTTAAGGGGAACTAATATGACAATATTAAAAGTTGCTTTTTCATGAAATCACTTTTAATATAGATACAAATTAGTTACTAACCTTTAAATTTAAGGAAATTTCACTAATTACCTTTGTTTCCCGTTTTGACCCCTGAAATTTTTACTATCACCGGTTTTGTCTATTCAATACCAAAAATACTTCTTTAATTTCGTATTTTAAAGTACTAATCTTTAATAAATCAAGCCAACTTTGATTAAGCCAAATGATCCACCATGACAACTTAGTTACTCAAGGTAACTAATGCTTAAAGATATGGTTCAAAACCAACCAATATGAATGTCATCATGACAAGCATTCAAGACCCATCACATCAAGGTTTAATCAAACATTTAATGCCTCATTAATGAGCATTTAATGGGGATATCTTTTGAAGATATTTCTATTAAAATATCTTGGATGAAAACTTAGTTACTTGAAAGTAACTCACGATTACAACACTAACCGAATCGGTTTTTCATCACATCATGCATTAAATGACCCATTAAGTCAATGTCACATCAAGCATTTAATGCTTTAAATAACCACTAAAGACTTCATTCAATGAATGCATTTAATGAAGAAGATATTTTCACTAAAATATCTTAAAGAAACTTAGTTACTTGAAAGCAACTAATGGTTACAAGGCTAACCAAATCAATTTCCATCACATCAAAGCATTAAATGTCCATCCAATTAGTATCAAGTCATGACATTAAATGCTTGAATGGCATTTAGACACTATATTCGATGTATGCATCAAAGATCATTTAATGTAGGAAGATATTTTCAAAGGCAAGTAACTAGATTACCTTGAGTAACTAGTACTTACCACGTAAACCAAATCGAAAAATATCACATCAAGGATTAAATGAACATTTAATTACCCATGTGCAAGCCATAATGAGCAATAATGGCCAAGATATTTCTAAAGATTTGGTAATCATTACCACATATAATGATTACTTAGAAAATCTAAATAAATCTTTATTATATGGCTTTAACCTTAGTATTAAAAGATATCAAAGGTTCCAAACTAGCCAAAACACATCATGAGGAGTAGGTTGGGTAAGCTTGCACATTGGGTAATATGCAGGGTACCCGAGCCTATAAATAACAACTTGTTTTTCATTCAGAACAAGGCTTGCAACATTATCTTCTCTCTCTTGTCTCAAAATTCTCTCTCGGATCTAGGGATCTCCTAAGAATTTCACTCCATAAACACTCTAAAATCTTGCCAAAAAGGCTCCAAAGTAGTGTTCTTGAAATTCTTAGAACAAGATTTCAAGAAGTTGTTGATAAACAACCAAGAACAATCAAGAAGATCAAAGAAGGAGAAGAAGAAAAACACTTAGGGAAATACTAATCGCTCAAAAATAATACCCTTAAATTGGTACCACGATACTGGTGTAGTACGGTGTTCAAGTAAGGTGTCGAACCACAGGGATCGGTCTTGTAATTATCAATTTCTGATTACTTTTCTTTCTTTAGTGAAAATGATTTTGATTTTTTTTTTTTTAAAATAAGAAAAGAAAATACTAAGTCTAAAATAAAAATAAAATAAAGAACCAGGATAGGAATTGTGGGGTTAGTATTTTGAGAATTATGTTTTTCTCGTATTTTCTATTTAAATCGAATTTGTATAAACGAGTGTTTCTAACTACAAGCCGGAACTACTCAAAAATATATGGATTGTTATTCTCCGGCATGATCTATCTTCGGTATTTAATTCCTACATTAAACTAATCTAAGGTGAATTAAAATCTAGGCATAAACCATTTAGACCAATAATTAATCCCCAAGAATACGATTGTGTGGCCATTAAATCAAGACCACATGTGCAAGATTTAATGTTTTAGCAATAATTGAATTTAAATTAAAATCTCTACAAGAACATTTTGACAATAAATTCAATTATAATTAAATTCATTTTTACGAACGGAATTCCTTCCACACAATTGTTTATACGAAATCCAAATTTAAATAAGAAAAATACAATGTTACATAAATTCAAAAGTACAATACCACAACCCTAACCTGGTTGAAGGAAGTTAGCTTCTCATTGTTACATTGAGTGGTATTTTCTCGGATAATATCCTCAAAAACACCATTTACACTTTGTACCCCAAACTATTCTTCCCTCCAAAATAAAAATAAAAAGAAAAGAAAAACAAAGAAGAAAATACTACAACTATTCTAAGAATGAAGTAGGAATATCGATCCTTTTTTGCTCTCAAACCTCCCTTCTATTTATAGAATCCAAAATGTGAGTTTTGGGGTGAATTTGAGTCAAAATAGGAGGCTAGGGGTGCAAAAAGTCAAATATGGAGGCCAATGGGGTTGTTGTGCAATTTGTCCACCAGAGTGGGCGCGGGTCGGGCCAAATCGGGCCGTGTTCTGATCAAAACGGTTTGGCCCGCAGCACTATGTGGCTGCACAGAAAGACCATCTTCAAACGGTTGTATCTTTTCCATACGAACTCCGATTTGCCTCTATAACCAGTCGTTGGAAAGCTTAGAGAGTCTACTTTCATATACAATTTGTTTCATCTAAAAATTCCAACTGTGAATTTAGTTATATCCAAAAGAGTGGACAGTCGTTTTCATTCTAGTGCAACAAAAATCAGGACTTTTATCCGTTTGATCATTTTCTTTGCATTTTGCTCCAAATTAATGTCGTTTTGTTCCAAATTCAAAATCCTACAAAAACAAATAAAACAACTTAATTTATAATATTTTAATTTATTTAAAAGATTAACAAAATTTAATTTAGTAGTATTAGATCGCACAAAATGCAGTGCGATCAAATACCACTCCCTTAAGTTGGGTAAGTCCTCTTGAGCTTCTCTTTGATTTTGTCTTAAATATCTTTATATTACTTGTATATAATATATTTGCGTAGTTCATAGAAGTTTAGATCATGTACGTAGTGTAAGTATCACAGTTCATATCAAGAATATCAAGAACATCAAGAACACTATTATTTGTGCATACCATCTTTGACTCTATCAAGAACACATGAAATCGAACTTCAATGAATTCAAAACAAAAGTCCGACAAAGGACTACTAACTACTGACTACTAAAAACTAACATTTACTTTTCCTCACTAACCCTAGATCACAGCCTGGTACTAAATCTCGGGCTTATGGACTGGAACCTTATATATATATATATATATATATATTATTTTGTCGAGACCCTTGTGGCTAAAATTCAGAATAAATGGGGGACCTCTATTCATTCGGAGATAAGTGTGCACCTTTCTTCAGAAATGTTTTTGTCTTCTTAGTTACGAGCAAGACTGACATCTATATGATATACTTTATTTCCTTTTGGACTAATAACATAAACCTTAACACTAAACTTTCCTAAGCAAATAAGTTCGGTTGGAGTGTTCTTGACAAAATTAAAAGTGTATATCTACTTACTATTGGTGTCATTTATGTTCTTATCTAATAAAAAATAAAAATAAAATCATCTCGAGATGAACTACATTTTGACCTGATTCTCAATAATCTGAGATACATAGGCAACCCTATGTGGGTTCAATAATCTGTTTAAATAAAAACCATCTTGTGGTGACTATATTTCGACTTGATTTCCCGTGAAAATTGGGATACGTAGGCAACCTTTACAAGTTTGGTTATCACTAAAAATAAATAAAATATTTTCATTTAATGTGTTTTATCTGTTGTTGTTGTCAAATAAATATTTTTTTTCTTGTTTCCTTACCAAAAAAAAAATGCATAAAAAGACAAAACATTGAAAAACGGGAATTATTGTGTTAACCAAAACCGAAGGAAGTTACTTGCACTTGTTTAAACGTAAAGATCTATTTAGACTTAGGTACTGTCTTCGGACTGGTGTCTTGGGTGCCTAACACATTTCCCGAGTATAACCGACCCCCGAAATTAAAAGAAATCTCTGGTAAAGACCAACTGCTTTTTGAGTCAACACTTGGGCCATTTAAAAAAAAAAAAAATTAAAAAACATCTCGGTGACCTAGCACACGATTTGACTAAATACCAGATGACGACTCCATTTTTAAATAAATTCTGACCTAAAGAATATTTTCAAAATTGGTGCCAAGAAAAGCCCCAGAAATTATATTTTCTGAAATGAATGGATTTTTGAGGATTTTGTGAAGGAATAAATGAAACCTTGTTTTGCTCTTCTTCCCGTTCTCTTCTTTCTCTGTTTCCAAAATCTGGGGTGCGTCAAGAGGCCAAGAGACTGCCCCTTTTATAGGTAGGCTGATCTGCACACTCGTGAGTGCACAAGCCTTCCTAACTACGGGTCAGGCTATCTAATGAAGGGGGGATACTCCTATTTCGTGCTCTTTATACTTTACCCCCCTAATTTGGAATGAAGTGTTTCACTTTGCAATTCCACCTACCTAAGTCTTACTATAAGTGACAATGACTAAGGGGCATTCCTAAATGACTAATTTCACTCCTAAGAAGGTATCCAAGGCCCTATCTTATTCTTGGGAGGTGTACATGAAGCAAATTGGGTGTTATGGGCCTCCTTTATCAATAAAAAATATAATGTTTTGGGTTTTTCTTGAAATTAAATTGAAAGTCATGACATTAAAATATCCCAAATATGATTGGAATGTTAAATTTAAAATAAAATAAAATTGACCTCCAATTGGAATGTTAGATTTAAAATAAAATAAAATTGACCTCTAATTTGATGAAATCGGTAAAAAAATACATATTTGGGGTCAAAATGAAAAATATGTGCATAATGCACGATTTCTTGAAGTTAAATATGGGAAACCAAATTTAATTACTTTAAAAGTGATATCCTTTGAAAATCACTTTCGATTTAATTAATTTGGCCCAAGAATAATTTTTAGAATTTTTAATGTTGACCCCAAAACTTTTAAAATTTGCCAAAATCCATCAAGATTTTTTGAATTTTTTTTTTTTGTTTTTCTTAAAGTAAATATATGGAAAAATTAAAAATAAAATCCAAAGTTGAAATTCATTGCTTTAAACATCAATTCAGAATTTTTCTAAATTCCAATTTAGACTTGAAAACTTTTTTTTTTTTTTAACTGTAAAATTAGGAGGGACAAAATGTGATGTCAACAACTGCTCTTCTTTGTAATGCAAGTTTACTCGGAATAACAAAGATAGGAGACACACATCATTCTGTTCCATAGAGATAAACAAATCAAAAGAAAAGAACTGAATCTTGTCATATTAGGTTGGCTTTTTAAAGGAAGAAAATGAAAATGGTGTTGCTAGGACACCATGGGCCCTAAACAATGAAAAATCCACTGCTTAATAGCGATAAAAGTGGAAAGTGTACTTCGAGGAGAAGTCTCGATGACTTTTCTCGATTCCATGATCAGAATAGGGAGATGAAAAATAGTAAATACCTCAGACCTTTGCAGAGTGCACACTTAAATAGTAAATTTAGAAGACATTGTGATCAAACCTTTGCGGGTTACCTAAGTACCTTGACATGCTTCCAAATAATAGGTTAGACGTAGTTCCAACAATCCTCATCTATTATTAAGGTGAAAAAAAGAAATCAAATAATGAATCCTTCCATGAAAGGCTAAGAACAAAGTTCTGAAGAGGGTCAATGGACCAGTCCTACAGATAATGTGTCGTAACATAGGGCCGAAGAATGTCAATGATCAACATTTTCTTAAATTTATATTGGATCCATGTTGGGGTTTCCTACATATTGTAGTTGTGTCAAGAATTATATGAAATCTAGTTCTAACATCTCGACCTTCTACGAGGTCAGGAGACATCAGAACTCTCTGTATACTATTAAGACAGGAAAAAAAAAAAAACACTTATCTAGCCTATTATCGGGACAGGATAAGCCTAACCCTTTATTTGGACAGGGAGAAAGTAATAATCAAATAAACACCTATTAAACCTATTATTGAGGCAAGATAGGCCCTCGCCTACCACCAAGATAGGGAAGAACATATATTAACATCAATCCAACCTATTATCGAGTTAGGGAGAAAACATCAATATCTATTCATCATATTATCGAGGTAGAAAGAAAACATATCAACATTTATCCAGTCTATTATCGAGGCAAGGAAAAAACATGTCAACATCTATTCAACCTATTATTGAGGCAGGGAGAAAACATATCATCAATCAGATATCTCACCTATTATCATGGTAGGGAGAAAACATATCAAATGATCATATATCCCACCTATTATCGAGAAAGGGAAAAAGCGTATCAAATAATCACATACCTCGCCTATTATCAGGATAGGAAGAAAATCACATCAAATAACCACATATCCTACCTATTATCAGGATAGGGATAAATCAGATCAAATAATTAGATATCCCTCCTATTATCATGATAGAATAGGCCCTACCTAGTATCAGGACAATGTGGAAAACCATATCAAATAATCACATATCCTGCCTATTATAAAGACAGGGAGAAAATATATCCCATAATCACATATTAAAATCATATCAAATAATCACATATCCTGCCTATTAACAGGATATGGGGAAAGCATATCAAAGTGGTTAGCCCAAACCTTAATCGAGTAGGATTAGATCTCAATCACAGAAGCCAAATCCAAGAATGCGTCGCAACCTATTACTGGTGATAATGAAATATGGATATCATAGGAGAAACCAAATCTAAAATAATGCATCTCAGTCCATATTTGAAGGCGATGGTGAAAAATGAGATGATATCCCCACCCGAGGCTAGGACGATATGAGATGGACTTTACGAGAGAAATCAAATATAATAAAATATGTCCCAACCCATGGCTGGAGATGGTGAGATATAGACTTTATGGGAGAAATCAAAATACAATTAAATATATCCTAGTCCATCACTGGGGATGGTGAGAAATGGACTTCATGAGAAAAGTCAAAATACAATTATATATGCCTATTTCTATCGTTGGGGGTGATGAGAAATTTCAAAATATAACTAAATGTACCCTAGTCCATCACCGGGGATGATGAGAAATGGACTTCATGAGAGTAGTCAAAACATATAATAAAATATGCCCCAGGCCGTCACTGGGGTTAATGAGAAATGGACTTTATGAGAGAAGTCAAAAATACAATTAATATACCCCAACCCATCGCTGGGGATGATTAGAAATAAACTTCATGATAGAAGTAAAAATATAATAAAATAAACCCCAATTCATTGCTATGGATAATGAGAAATGGACTTCATGATAGAAGTAAAAAAATATAATTAAATATTCCCTAATCTATCGCTGGGGATAAAGAGAAATGGACTTCATGAGAGTAGTCAAAATATCATGAAATGTGCTTTAGTCCATGATTGGGGATGATGAGACAACATAAAATGTACCCCAATCTATGACTGGGGACGAAGAAAAATGGACTCCATGATAGAATTCAAAATATAATTAAATATGTCTCAGTCCATCAATGGGGATAATAAGAAATAGACTTCATGAGAGAATTCAAAATATAATGACATCTGTCTTAGTTCATCACTGGGGACGATGAGATACCAGAAAATGTGACATATTCTACGACTAAAGATAAGGATGAATGCAAACTTCATGAGAGAAGAGGAATATATGCCTCCCAAACTATGGTAGGGAACAATGAAACAGAGTAAAATATGTCTTAGTTCATGATTGGGGTTGAAATAGATAAATTTTATGAGATAAATCAAAATGAAGTGTGTCCTAGTCTATGGCTAGGGATGGTGGAAGGGAGTAAAATATGCCTTTGTTTATGAACCGAGGATGATGAAGAGTAGATGTCGTAAGAGAAGTCAACCCAAATGCGCCCCAGTCTATAGCGGGGGGTGATGAAAAATGAATTCGAGATAAGAATCCCAAGTCAAAAATACATCCGTCTACCGTAATGCTAGGGTAGTGAAGCAATGGATCTGTGAGGAAAATCCAAATCCAAAAGTAGACTTTCTCGAGTTAATTAGTTTCCAGAATGATTATATTAAATTAAACGTTAAAACATACTTAAGTTTTAAAGGGAATATTTATTCCCACAAAAATTTAATTGAACTATTGAGGTTCAATTAAAAGTTTAAAGGGAAATGTTGAAATTTATAATTTAATTAAATTTTAATATTGGACTTAATTGTTATTTTGAAACTAACTAATCGTAGAAGTTGAATTAGCTTAAAGATGGCTTATAGTATATTTTCACATCATCCATGACATCAACCCAATTCATCTTGGAAATAATTTTGAGCCTTTAAGAAGGTTTTTAAGAGGTTTTAAGAAGAAAAGGTCAACCAGCCCAGGCGTTACAAATTTGGAGAATTAATTGGATCATTACAAACTTTAACACAACCCGAGCCGATGGCTAAGTGCCATGTGGCACTAGGGCTTCACCAATTGGTTTGTCCTAGGCAATGATGGGGTTTATAAATACCATCATCAATTTCTAGATAGAAGACATATCAGATTCAGGTAGAAAAATCATCACATGTGAGTTTTGGGTGAGTTTTTTACATTACCGGCAATTTCGAGCATTCCAATGAAAAGTTCAAGATTGAATCAATATAATAATCTCGAAGACGTTCAGAATTAGTGTATAAGCACTATCTAGGTTAGTGACTATTTCATTCATTAGTTTTACATTTTAGTTTTGATGTAGCAAATTAATCCGAGGATTCGATGATATGTTGGGAAGGGGGTGCCTACTCTATTCTACATCCAGGGAATTAGAAAATGATATTTCATTTTGATTTATCTTTAGAATGTTGTTATATTATAAAAACCATAAAAATTTATTGTTATTATAAAAATCAAAAGTATAAAAAAATAAATTTGTTTGTTCAAGATAACTCTAATGAGCCTTGTGGAGAATTCAATGACACAATGAGTTGAAAGAGAAATTTTCATAACATCCTTTTGATTCTCCAAATATGCGTGGGATTTTGAAATGGTGGTTTTAGGAGATTTCTTCCCTAAACACGTTGTCTCATTAAAATCGACATTTGTCTTAAGGAATTAATTTCAGTGAAACTTTTATCCACAATATTTTCTTGGTTCTCATTTTTATGGAATTCAAGAAGATGACTGAGTTGAATTTCTTTAACATAAAGGGACAAATTAAAATTACAGAATAATATACATTTTATTAGATTCATGTAGTTCATATAATAATCCTAAATCATTTAGAAATATGGCTGGGAGACTTTCCATCACATTTATTTCTCATTCTTAGATTTCATATTAGTAAAATAGGTCATTCCATGCATCATATAAAATAGACTACCCATATTGTTTTAAAAAATAAAATAATCTTATCACATAGTTTTATATTCTTAGGATACACTGAAGTTTAGTTAATAAATTTTGATGCTTTACTCCCCCTGAAATGTGATCATTAATTTGGAACGTTTGCAACCCCGAGGCTTTGAGCATCACTTTGACACACAACATTTTTTTGCGATTACTTTTGTGACGGGTGAGGCATAAGAGGAAAGCGCATTGAGCACGTTAGGGCGTTGATTACTTGGAACTCTGGTTAACACATCTGGAGAAAGCTTCCATCTATATTCCATCGGCCAGAGGTAGCACGATTAGGCAGTGGGCATAGGATAAGATGATGTCGGCCAACGAAAATGAGGTGAAACTCTTGGACGCATTGAGCACGTCAGGGCGTTGATTACTTGGAACTCTGGTCAACACATTTGGAGAAAGCTTCCATCTGTATCCCATCGGCCAGAGGTAGCACGATTAGGCAGTGGGCGTAGGATAAGATGATGTCGGCCAACGAAAATGAGGTGAAACTCTTGGACGGTGCTCCTGGTTGGCTCTTTCTGGGAGAAGGTCGCCACCTTGACCCTTAGGCTAGGAGGAGCACGACAAGGCGGTGCCAGTCAAACTTGGTGGTTTCGGACACGGGGTACTAAGGCTCAACCCCTAGATGGTACCTTTGGAGAGGACCACCATGACGGCTATCCACTGCTTGCACTCTGATTTCTTCACCAGCCTTATTAGAATGAAGTTTTAAAAGATTTAGAATGGTTCCACGTACAATGGCACCAAGCAAGGAGATGCCGGAGAGGACAGTGCTGATGAGAGAGCCCCTGAGGAGGGCCAGATTGACGCTACTTCTCCTCGTACGGACACCCCTCGTAACGAGGGTGGGGAGGATTGAGCTTGGACCATCGTTTTTTCAGGACTTAGGATTTTGTAGATTCATTTTCACTAATTCCTGTTTTTCTACGCATGAGCGTATAAGCTTCTGAGCGGCATAGCCAAGGTACTTCAGAGTCTACTCCTTCATCTCGATGTTTTTACCAAGTCGCTTTCTACTTGGTCCTGTTTTTAGAGTTGTAAATTTTTGAAAAGTTTACAAAAACTTCCATAACTTCTCATTTCTGCCCAGGGCTATGGACCACTAGCCCACCAATCCAGGACACGATCTGATTGCAAGGAAATCATGTCGTGGACTCAGGAGGAGGGTTTTCTAGGGTGCTTGGTCCTCTCGGTTCGCAAGGACGCAATGCGACAGTTGGACCCACATGGACGGTCATCGGGGAGTTCTCCGTAGTTAAGCTAATTCAAGAACCCTTTAAGGTTATCTCCATTTAGTCCATGCATGAGCACCTTCTCTTTTAGCATGCCAGACTTGAAGTCGACTGGTGGGGAGAGGTACTTGGCTGCAGGCCCCCAGACCCGATCAATGCCCTGCCCTTGGTGGATGACCTAAGTCTTTCCCCAGGTACGAACTATTGACTTTCGGAGAGGATCTAGTTTTCACCCTCGATGCTGAGCACCGAGATGAGACTTGTGGAGAGTCACTCGTGATGCCGAGAATCAGGATATTGGATGGAGAATCATTCGTGACTTAGAGGGTCGGAATACAACCGTGGAGAATCACTCGCAACACTGAGAGACGAGATACAGCTCAGGGGGTCGGAATGCAATCCTGGAGAATTACTTGCGACACCGGGAGCCGAGATATTGATCTGGAGAATCAACCGTGACTCAAGGGGTCGGAGTACCGTTTACTGGAGAAAACATAAGGCACATTGCATACATTCTTTATTTTGATAAGCAAAACTACAAAACTTTGTACAAACTGGAAGTTGCTCACAAAAATGGATCATGCCCACAGAAGTTGCACTTCAGCTAGTCAGCATTTCGCGGGTGCCTAAGTGGCACACTCTCTTTTATTTCAAGATCGTATGTGCCCGAACATGTGACCCTAGTGACTCTGTACGTCCTCGGAGCTCAATCCTCTATGGATGATGTTGATTTCACCATCCACGTACTGGTGATCATCCCCGGTCTCAACCCCCCGAGGTGGTAGACGGTTGCAGTTTTCCCTTCTTCTCTGGGCCCGAGACTTTCCCCATGGTTCATCCCTGTAAGGTTGCTCCTGATCTCTTCTCTGGACATAGTTTCTCCTTATGAGAGATTCAATCTCCTGCCGGAGTTGGAAGCAATCCTCTGTGGAATGGCCTTGGTCTTGGTGGAACTCACAGTACTTGGTCATTGACCTCCCGACCGGCCTTCCTCTCAGGGGAGGTGGAGGAGGGTAGAAGTCTTGTCTTGAGTTTTCTGAGATGGTGGCCACTGAGGCCATGAGCGGAGTAAACTCTGGTTGGTGAAGCCTTGGAGGAGGTAGTAGCCTTCTGTCTCTGGGCAAGGGTCTGAACCTCCATTTAGTTTTTTAATATTCTTGAGCCTTGGGCTTGATTTGAACCTCTATTATTTGGTTCCTTTGGCTTGTTTACTCCTTCCATCTCCCTCCTAGCTGTAGTACGGAGGTCAGCTCCATGAAATCTAGCCCTACGGTCCAGAGCTTAATCGAGAGTGGGAGCAGGGTTGGAGTAGAGGTTATAGGGCAATCTCTGATGTTAAAGCTCGTCACCAAAGGTATTTAGTGCTACACTCTCAAAGAGGTCATCACATGTATTTGCTTCTCGATTGAAGTATTCAACATAGTCTCCCAAAGATTCAGAGGGCTCTTGTCGAAGACTGAGGATGTGAGCCATAATCTTCGGCCTTCGTCGGGAGCGGATGAAACGAGCCAGGAACAACTACTCGAGCTCCCTAAAGGTAGATATGGATGTTGGCCTTAGACCTTGGAACAAGGACCTCGTTGCACTTGTGAGAGTGATAAGAAAGACTCTGCATTGCAGGGCTATAGAGGCCACTTGCATGTCTATATCTTACTTGAACGTGGACAAGTGGTTAACGGGATCTGACACCTCATTATACGGATTCATCTGGGGGTTAGTGAAATGTCGTGGTACTACTTCTTGTAGAATTTTATCCACAAAGGGGGCCTCACCTCCATGACAACACTCGGTCCTACCTGACCTCCTTGTACCTTCTAGAGATGGGTTTCCATATTATCCAGTCGGCACTCCACATTCCCTTTGCTCGGGGCTCTCCCCACACATGACTTCCCACAGCTCAGGCTGCAGTATGATGGAAGGAAAGCGAATGGGAACCAACTTCTTGTTTATACCGGCCTCTATGATTAGACACGGCTGGCCGATGAAGAGCTCGACCGTCAGGGGACACTGACAGTTCCCTTGGCACAAATTCTCACGACAAAGGAGATTGAGATCTCGACATTGTCGGGGGAGCCCTCTCCTACCCCACAAGCTCAGGGTCGCGAGATGGAGGGCGGCCCCTAGGCACATGTCCATTTAAAGTGGTTATGAGAACGTTGTGGTCTTGAGGTAGCTTATCGAGTACGACAGTCTGGTCCCCCTAAAGTAGGGGCATTGGCAAGCGCGCGAGGAAGAGTTGAACACACGACTTGAACTCGCCCATCTGGCGTTCAAGAAAATCAACTCGGGATGCCTTCACGACCCCCAAGGTCTGTCCCGTAGCCCCCGGTGGCAGAGTTGGCAATCTTGCCTGGTCCTAGAGGGGGCAGTTATCCTCGTTAGTGAGAGCTGGAGGGTGTACCCCTGGAGTTTTTGACATATCTTCTTTTTCTTTCGTTCCGAGTTTGTCTGTTTAACTAGACCATACGATTATCCAGGCTCAGCTGAGTAGAGAGCAGTGATTAGGGGATGGATTTTTGCACGGTTCCCATAGACGGCGCCAAATTGTTGTTGTATAAAACTGATACACACCTCGAGTATGGTCTAGTCGGATGACAGGTGAGTCCTCTTGCTGAGGTGCAGTCATGTGTTGAAAATTCTTCACTTGAGCTGTACTAGGTCTTGGGAGGACTGACCTGCCATGTCTAGAGTCATGCTCTGCAGGTGGTGTACCTGTAGAAGACTCAGACCAGGATTTATCCCGGTGAAGCCCCTCCAGCGTGATAATCAGTGCTCAGAGAGAAAAGATACAGTAATGTAGCAAGTAAACAAAGGAACTAGAGCGTAATGTAAAGTGTACCTCGGACTTGCATAGCCTCCAATGTATATAGAAGTTGGGGATGATTAGTTAGGCCTAAACACGGTTAATTAGTCAAAACTCTGTGTTCAGCCGATAATCGCATTTAAGAGATAACCGTTGGGCCCATTTGGAAAAGCCCATAGGTCTTTGTCAGGCCTATAGTGGTAAGATGGTAGAGGAGAACAGAGATCCGTGGAGTCCTGAAGAAGAAACAAACTGAAAGAGGGAGCTGGTTGGGGTGAACAGTTTAGTCCCTGAAATTGATCGCCTAGGGCACGGAGCAGAACTCAGAGCGGAACGTCCCTGCGGGGCTCCTCGCTTCTCCATAGGTGCAAATGAGATTCTAGGAAAGAGCCATGGTCGGCGTATGCTCCAGCATGATGTTGTGGATTTCGGAATGTGTCCCTATCACTACGAGACCGGACACATGACTGGATCCCAAGTACTGACTCAGAGGTGCCCAAAAATACCCTTATCATGTTCCTTGCTTAAAATTTATTTATTTTGTTGTTATAGACATGGTGTTTTGTCTTTTCGTCACATGGCATTTTGTTAAAATACAAAAATAAAATAAAAAGTAAATAAATAAATAAAAGTAAGTAATAAGAAGAATGAGAATATTTTCTCACCGAGCTAATTTTTCATGAAATCTGGAGAAAAAACTGTTTTGGTTTAAAATTGCGGTTTAAAATTTTAAGGGCTAAATTGAAATTTTGAAATAATTAATTAAAACCCCAAGCTTCTAAATTAATGTTTCAAAAGTAGAAGTAGATTAAAAGGTGTCGAATTTAGGATTTCAAATCAAAATTAGGCCTTTTGAAAGTTGATTGAAAAATATTTTCAATTAAAGAAGTTTGGGGGCAAAATTTAAAGATCAAAATATCAGTTTTGGGAACTGAGGTTCAAAATTTACCTTTCGAAAGTTTGATTAAGTGCAAAATAAGGGTATGTTTGATAAAAAAACTAAGTGCTTAAAACTGATTATATTAAGTACTTAATTAATTAAGTTTGTTTGATAAATGTAATTAGTATCACTTAATTAATTAAGTTAACTTAAAAATTAAGTCAAAATGTGAGTAAAAAATTAAGTCAAAGTCCCTTCACTTATTTTATTTTGCTTAATGCACTTTATTATTTTCCACTTAAAAAAAATTATGTTTTGATTATTTTACCCTTGATTGATTTCCTATGAGAGTTAATTAGAATTAGGATTAATGAGAATTGAATTAATTTTGGATTATTTTATGGTTTTAATTTTATTTTATATTTAAATTATTGTTATAATTTAATTTAAACAATCAAATTACATAAAAAAATACATAATATTTACATATTTTTAGGTTAATTTCTACTTTTAATTTTAATATTTTTTTTTTAAATGGCACCCTGATTTTATTGTTTTGTTCTCAATTTTTTTTTTTCTTCACATTATCTTGATTCAAAAGTAGTTATGTAAATTAAATAATTTTCAACATACAAATTTTGTACTTATCAAACAAATAAAAAAAAATCAGCACTTAAATTTCAGCACAATTTTATCAAACAACCTTCTTAAATTTTCAGTACTTAAAATTTCAGCACTTAATTTTCAACATTTAAATTTTCAGCACTTAAAAATTAAGTCGTTATCAAACAAGCCCTAAGTTTAATAAAAGTTTTATAATCCTCATTAAACCTCCGAATAAGTCAACTAAAATAAAAAGTTTATGGAGTTTTAAACAATTCAATCAACATTCAAAGGGCAAATTGTGGTTCCAATTTCCAAATGGAAGTATTTTTCAATAAAAGTAATTCTATAAAAACTTGAATCGGACCCTATTTGAGTTTAAAGAAAACTTTCGGGTTAAAATTAAAATTTTGCAAAAGTTTGTTCCGAGGCTCAATTAAAAGAAAAAATAAGTTTTAAGTGGTCAATTGTATTTTTGAAGAATCAATTTTTGGAAAATAAATTGAAAATAAAGCTTTTTTTAAGAAATTCAATTTGGACCCTAAGTTTTGGTAATTTCTAAGGTGAGAGATAATTGCAAGCAATTGGCAATTTATTTTAGAGAAAATTACCTATTAATCCCCAAAAAATAATCATTTACCACCTACTCCCATCGACTTTTCTTTACACCGATTAGTTCCATCAACACCTTTTTCTTGCACCAATTAGTCCCATTAATATCTTTTCTTACACCAATTAATCCCGTTTTTAAAAATGGTGAGGATTGAGTTTACTGAAATACCCTCTCATGAGTTTCTCATCGAGAAGGAAGGTCGTCAAACTGGTGCACCACCGCTGTCAGTAGCCGCCGCTGCCATAAATTACAGCTTTCACCCCAAACTTTATGACTTTTTGTCATTTTTTATATGTTCCAAAAAAAATAAAAAATAATAATCTTGATTTTAAGATAAAATCGTTATTAAACGTAACGTAAAATAAGAGAACAATTGATATTATATTCAACATTTACAGGTGTTGAATGTAACATCCATAGGTATTCAATGTAATATTATATGTATTTTACTCTGCATACAAAAATAAGAGAATAATGGATATTACATTCAATATCTACAAGTGTTGAATGTTATATTCAACATCCACATGAGAGGTATTTTGGTCAGAAAAAAATAACATTAAAAAAAAAAAAACAAAAAAAAAAAACAGTTGATATTACATTTAACACTCACATGTGTTGAATGTTACATTCAACATCCACATGAGGGGTATTTTGGTCAGAAAAAAATAGCATCATAAAAAATAAAAAATAAAAAAAATTGATATTACATTCAACATGCACATGAGGGGTATTTTGGTAAAAAAAAAAATATAAAAAAAATAATAATTTTGATGTTACATTCAACATCCATATGAGGGGTATTTTGGTGAGAAAAAAATAAAATGATTTACTGGTGCAAAAAAAAATAAAAAATGACGAGAATAATTGATAATTTCTTTTGTATTTTGAGACTAAATGGTGCATGCCACTTTTATTTTAGCTGTAAGTGATTCAATCAAATGTTATATATCCCAATTGTATTTTATTTTCATCATTCAAAGGGAAAAGTGAAATAAGATGTTTTTGAACTCAATTGAAAATTTGAAAATACACTAGGTAATAATTTTACTCTTTATCACCAAATTTGGAAGAGGACAAGAATCAGATCCCATTTTAGCATGGATGGGGGTGTTTGGGAGTGTTTTTAGGCACCACTTAAAAGTGGAAGCAACGTAATGGAAGAGTTTTTGATAGTCAACCCACGAAATACCAAGTAGGAAGGCCTAAAACGTACATTAGTTGTTATAGGGGCTGTCAGTAGGCATGTGCTCCCTATAAAATACAGCTCTCCTGTCCTCCACTTTTCCTAGCCACCTTACCTCTCCTCCTCCTCTAGCTCTTTTTCCCTTAATCATTTATCTTCTTAAACCAAACAAACAAAAACAGGCTATATATAAAATCAAGGCTTTACCACTTCCAAAAAAAAAAAAATAAGGTATGTCCACTCTTTAATTTCCTTCCAAGCACTTTTTGAAATGAAGATAATAAAACAAATAATAACCTACTTGTAATCCATTCCCCGTATCATTTTTGTTTCATTTTTCTTGTGAAAACATCTATACAATAATTTTTTCTTATGATATTTGTGTTGTTGAATTCCGTTGCGGATACAATGATTTACCATAAGAATAAAAAAAATAAGTTTAAATATAAAATTATATTATTTATGGTACATATATAGTTGTATTTCCAAGAGAATACCATGAAATACCATAAAAATAAAAAATAAGGTATATGTTAATGACATCTCTTATCATTTTGCATTATACCAGATACTTTCTCTGTCATTTTGTAAATATCAGAGATCTCTACTTTCTTTTTGCTAAAACATCACTTACCTTTCTTTAGACAAAATTGCCTTAGATTATTAAAAAAAAAAATAAAAATCATTAACACCCCTATATTTTTAACCCTTAACTTTTAAAATAATTATATTTACCTTTCACCACCACCTAACTCCCACTGCCACTGCCACCGCCCAACTCCTACCACCCACACCCACTGCCTACCACCACCCTCCCCCACCTCCCACCGCCACCACCCAACACCACCTCTCACCACCACCACCAGCCCCCACCACCCAACTCCCCCCCACCACCCATATTGAGGAAGGAGAAAAATGGGGAGTTAAATGAGAGAGAGAGAGAGAGATAAGTAAAAAGAGTAGACCCACCATTTTACTCAAACCAAAAGAGGAGAGAGAGGAAGAAAGAGTGAGAATAAGAGAAAGAGAAAGAGAGAGGGGGCGGAGAAAGAGAACCTTGTATGTGAGAGAGAATTATGTGTGGATGTGTAGGTGGGACCCCACCCTTTTCATGTGTGCCCATGTTTTGTTTGATTTCTCTCTCTCTTTCGGCACACACAAACATGAAACATGGGCAATTATGAAAAGGGTAGGGCTCCACCTACACATCCACACATGATTCTCTCTCACCTACTCACATACAAGGTTCTCTCTCTCTCCTCCCCCTCTTTCTCTCTCTTTCTCTTTCTCTTATTCTCTCTTTTTCCTCATTTCTCTCCTCTTTTGGTTTGAGTAAAAAAGTGGGTCTACCATTTTTTACTTATCTCTCTCTCTCTCTCTCTCTCATTTAACTCCCCATTTTTCTCCTTCTTGAGTATTGGTGGTGGCGAGGGAGTCGGGTAGTGGGAGGTGGCGGTAGCGGTGGGTGGTGGTGGGAGGTGGGGGAGAGTGGTGACGGTGGTAGAAGGTGGCAGTCGCTATGGGTGGTGGGAGTTGGGCGGTGGCGGTGGCGGTAGGAGTTGGATGGTGGTGAGAAGCAAATATAATTATTTAAAAAGTTAAGAGTAAAAAATATAATTTTAAAATATAGGGGTGTTAATGATTTTTTTTTTAAAAAATAACCTAAAAGCAATTTTGTCTAAAATAAAGTAAGTGATATTTGAGCAAAAAAACATGGGAGGTCTCTAGTATTTATAAAATGACAGAAAAAATATTTGATATGATACAAAATAACAAGAGAAATCATTGACATATACCCATAAAAAATAAGTTTACATTTAAACTGTATTTTGTATAGTACATATATAATTGGACTCCCTAATGAATACGATGAAATACCATAAGAAGGAAGATAGTAAAAATCCGAACTTCATTTTTCATGCGGAGTGTGTAGTTGAATTCCCAAGTGGATACAATGAGACACCATGCAAAAACAATTTACACATTGCTGCCTAATTTTATTAGAGGACTAAGTTCTTGTAGTTTACATGCCTCATGTTTATTATTATCATCATTATTATTGTGATAATGTAGTTACTATGCCAAAAAATAAAATAAAATAAAATTGGATTTATCTCCTTAAGTTACAAGTAAATCTTTTTCTTTCATATTTTTTATTTATTTATTTTTTGATAAGATATCTTAAACCCTAAATTAAGATAGAGTTTTTCCATATTATTATTTTTTATTTTTCAAAGGGAGTGAAATCTCACAATAATGAATTCAGGAAGGCACTTCACAAAGTTTAGATTTTAGTTAGATTAAATTGAAAAAAGAAAAAATTAAATTTTTGCATTCATCTCATTTGCACCAAGTTGGTGCCATCTTAATTTCTTCCATTTCATAAATGCATCATTTAAATAATATTTTGGGCCCTTAAAGGGGAAAACAAGTCTTCAAAAATCAGGTCTTTTACAAAAACCTATGTTATGCTAAAATAATAATTATCTAAAAACAAATTATACCATGTTACCAAGTCAAAAAAGTAAAATAATGTAAGAAAAATATTCAAGATAAATTTTAAAGTCAATGCATCCAATAAATGCGTCATTTAAAAAATATTTTGGCCCCCTTAAAGGGAAAACGAGTCTTCAAAAATCATGCCTTTCTACTGAAAGCCATGCCTTGTTAAAATCATCAGGATTTCAAAAAAGAATTTATAACATGTTGTCAAGAGACAAAAGTAAGAGGATTTTAAAAAGTATTTAAAAAAAGAGTTTTAAGCCACATTAAAAAAAAAATTAAAAAAATGCTTAACTTTTTTTCAAAGAGAAGAAGAAAACACGTTTCTTTCAAATCATTAAAGTTTCATACCAAAACCTTTATTTTCATACCAAGTACATGCCAAGTTTTTTTTAGGGAAAAAATAAAAATAAAAAACTTATATTGTCTTACAATTTCTTGTTTGCATACCAATTACATGTCTATTCACCATCTTACGGTACTATTTTTGAAATTCACAAAAGTGCCTCATATTTTTAATCCATATATCTTTCATTTAAACATGCTGTTTCGATTGATTTAAAATAGCCATTACTCACATCATTTTTTTCATACATATCATGTTAAAGTTCATAAAATGTCTACTAACGTACTCATTCACGTGACAAGTCCACATCTTTTAATTTCATTCTTATACCCAAAATCATATCATCATGTTCATTCATGCATTCAAGACGCTCATTCATTCTAAATAAAAATTAATTTCCAATATAATCTAACATTAAAATTCATACATTAACCCTGAAGGGGCCAAGCTTGTCGATTTCAAACATGATCGAGAAGTGGTGATAAGAACAAAAAAAAATCATGTTCTAGAAAAATGATAAATGAAAAGAATTTATTTTTTTCCAGAATTTTTTTTTTTTTTTAAATTTTTGTAAAGATAGAATAAACTCAAGTGGACTAGTTTAATTTGAACTTCATTAGATATAGCTACCATCTTCGTTCTAGTATGTTGGGGGTGCCTAATACCTTCTCCAAGTATAAATGACACCTCAAATTTTAGAATCTTTCAATTTGAATATTTTATTTTTGTTTTTTGGAGTGAAAAATTTGGGTCATTTAAAAATAAAAAGATGTTTTCAAAAATCTCGGTGACTTAACATACCAATTTAACTCAATGCTAAGTAGCGACTCTTCCTAATTTGAACCAACTAGTATTTTCAAAATACAGCACATACAAAGGCCCATCTTATTTTCAAATAAATAAGATTTCGAAAAAAAAAAAAAAAAAACTTTTATGAAGGTATTTCAAATGATGCGGTTTTCTAATAAACTTTGATATGTTCTTTGATCCATCGAGATCTTAAATCCCCCAATACCTATCTAAAGGGATAAACCAAGTTTCAAATAAATAAAAAATTTCAAAAATAAAAAGTGTTTTACAAAATGTGTTTCAAATAACGTAAGTGCTTTATAAAACTCTCTTTTTCAGTTGGAGTGCGTCAGCTGATGATTCTGTTTAGGATATTTAAAGGGTAAGCCTAGGATGTCTAATTAAATTCAATTAACCTATGTCCAAGTGATTTTATTTGGTTAGATATTTCTTTTGTAATGTTTATTCTTGTGATTCACTTTGTAATAAGGTTGCGTGAGTAGGTTTTGCTTTCCATACTTACTTTCTTGCCTTGAAATTTTGCATATATTTTATTCACTTTTTTGTTCATTTATTTTGCTGCAATTGTAACTCCTTTCAAGGCACGTGCACCTTGTATTTGCATTCATTACCACGACAATGATACCCCGTTGGGACTAGATAGAGATAGCATGTAGATATATCTTATCGTATTAATTTATCCATCTGGACCGATATCAGAAGCACCTTAATTAGATCACTAACTTAAAATGGTTGTGCCTATGGGACATTGGAGGTCTGAAGACCTGGAACCAAGAACGTTTATGATACGTTAACTAAATATATAAACCTCATGCAGTGATTCTAGCTTAAATATTTGCCAAATCCTTATAGGACACTTTGACTAGGATGTGGAAGGAGATTTCCATTGTTACTTATTCATGCACAGAACGAAAGATTTTGGAATCAGACAAACTGAAATTTCTAGGCTTGATAAAGACTCAATTTACAAGAAGAAAATTCTACTTACTTCCTAAATTTCCGATGAGAATATTTTGACATTAATTTGTTTTTTTTCTATTAGTGACCACAAATAAGCCATGGGAACAAGTGAAAATCATGATTTTGTCCAGCTCATACTTTATCGGAGATCATTTTTAAGGAATATAAGGCATATTTAAATTTAAAAACAAAATTTCCCCTTGCTTTAAATAATATACAAACGAGTCAGTAATTTGAAGTCATTAGCATTGCTAAATTGTACATTGTAATATTTGGTTGTGGTTGAATACGGTTGTAATTTTAAAATAAATGGAAATTCAATATCACCAAATCATATACGAGTGAATACAGACCAAATCATTTGTCTAAGTATATTAACAAAAATGATTGAAATTGAAGGAAAATTGTTTCTCAAGAGGAAATTCTAGTTCCACATTCATCGATTTCCACTGGTGCCCGAGACCATCATCTTTCTAAGATAGAAGACATCGATGAGGGATGATAAGGGCCCACTGAGGTATTGCAATTGAGAGAATAGGTTACTTCATTAAAAGGTCTTCCACTTGATCGGGAAATCTCAAAAAGCTTTTGTAGCTCCTACCCAAACTCCTGACTCCGCAAATCCATAAACTTCTCCGATACATCCTACTGCTCAAATTCCTAATCCAGGAATTGATGAATATTTCCCTTAGCCATCAAATCTGGCATCAGGCTCATATGCAGCACCTATAATGGAGTTCCCATAGTCGCAGTACTAAATCCCCAAGCCGCACAGACTTTCGCCAAACCCCACTATTATGGCGGTACTTGAGATGGTCAAGCAAATCGAAAAGGAGGCCAAGGAACAATCTGACAAAATTTCCTTGCCAACCAAGAAGTACAAAAGATTGAGGAGGAATTGAAAGAAGTAAAGATGGATTGAATTTCCTTGGAAATTTTACTGTTAATGTGATAATGGGCTTAGCCCACTTAAGTCCATTAGGGCAAAACTCTAGCCGTCGCCTTTTTTTTTTTTTTTTTTCACGTGGTTTTCATTACTACTATAGGCTTCATCACCACTCCGGTATCAACAACCACCACACCACCATCTTCGTCTTGCAGAGATGAACTAAACTAACAACCACCAAAATCACCGTCACCGGAGAACCAACGCGGCCACACGCGCTGCCCACAAACAGCAGTTCCACCAACCCGTGCCGTCTAGAATTTTGGGCTCTACCATCTCAACCAAAGCTCCAAATCTATCTCTCATAATATATGATCGGAACCGTATCGACGAGACAATTCCAACGACAAAAAAATCAAGGCCATCCGACTTTTCACGTGCTCCCACGCGCTCCCCAAAGTTTATGCTGCAGATTTGCGTCAGATCCACGCGCCTACTTGCGACATCTCGGATTTTTTGCTCTACCAGCTCTACCAGGGCTCTAAATCCATCTTGCAATATACGATCGGAACTGTCTCCACAAGGCGATTCCAATGACGCAGAAATTAGCCAATTACAACAACTCATGTGCGCTCACGCGCCTTGAGAAGGCCACGGCTCAAAAATCTTGTCAGATCCACGTGCTGAGTCCATTCTCTATCATCTTTGTTGCCTCCATGTCAGCCTAGTTGCCCAGTCAACGCTCAGTCAGCCGCCACATCATTGCCACGCCATCGGCACATAAGCGCCACGTCAGCACACTGATTGTGCCACGTCAGTGTTTGCCTGCCACGTCATCTGTTGACCTGCCACTTCAGCGCTCAATCAGTCCTTGCCTGCCACGTCACCAGTTTAGTTAAGTAATTTTCCTTGGACCGGTTCAGGACTTTTTAGATTGGTTTTCTGCAAACTTGGACCGATTTGTGGAGTTTTTCGACGTTCTAATTCTGTTTTCAGCCTTCGTTTTGTGATTTGAGGCTCACAAGATATAATTTCTATTATATCCATGTGGTTTTAATATCGGTTCACTCGTTTTTCACCCGGTCCTTGAAGATTCAATATTGATTCCTCAACAATTTCAGTATTATCGATTTATCTGTGATATTTATTTTATCAAATTCGGATCAACCACTATAGTTCTTTTTATATTGTTGATTCAATTCATCACAGAGATTTGAATTGTTCAAAGGTCTCTCAATCGGTTCTTCACGAGTATAGACCGGTTCTTGAACAATTTCAGTATTCTGAATCCGTCCATAACAACAGTTTTTCCAGGTTCAATAGCGATGTCTGTGGTTTTTTTGCTCATTATCAATGCCAAAGAGGGTTCGGATCCTTCCTCTACTACTGTTACACTGTCTATTACAGATTTGATTTCACTCCTGCTTCATATCTTCTCTAAAAATAGTACAAATATTTCCCCTACTTTTTCACTTACTGGAGGTAACTCTTTTTGGTTATTTGATTCTGCTTGTTGTAATCATATGACATCTGATCTCAATATTTTTTCAACCAAACTCTCCGCTATGAATATTTCTAGTATTCATACTACTGATGGTTCTCAAATGCGTGTTACTCATACCGGTCAGGTTTCTACTTCTCATCTTTCTATTCCTAACACTTATTTGATTCCAAAACTCACCTTAAATCTATTGTCTGCTGGACAACTTTGTGAATTGGGATTTGAATTCATATTTTCTAATAGTGGTTGTCGTGTGCAGTATCCTCGGATAGGAGAAACTCTTGGAACTGGTCATAAGGTTGGACGCCTATTTGAACTTACCAATTTGCACCTTCCATCTCCAACTCCATCACCACCACAACCACATGTCCCTTCATCAACCTGTACAACCTCACCACCACCGTCTTCGTCTTCCTCATCCTTATCTCCACAACCATCAGCATTTTTCTCACTATCCCAAATTTGGCATGCTCGTTTAGACCACACCTCATCTAGCTGACTCAAATCGCTTATCTCTAGCGGTCAGTTAGGTTCAGTTCCGCATGAGTCCTTCAAATGTATCTATTGCCAACTTGCAAAACAACCAGCCTTACCTTTCAAAGATAGTCAGTTTATTTACCTTGCACTATTTGGTCTAATTCATTTTGATATTTGGGAGCCTTCTCCTCAAGCCTCGATGGGTGGTTGTTGTTACTTTATTATCTTTGTGGACGACTACTCTCGATACACATGGTTATTTCTTATGAAACATCTATCCAAACTATTCCAAATATATTCTGAGTTTTTCTCTATGGTTTAAACACAATTTTCTAGAAATATTAAAGTTTTTCGCTCAGATAATGCAATGGAATACAAGAATCATGATTTTCTTAACCTGTTTCGCAAAAATGACACGCTCCCTCATCGCTCGTGTCCTAGTATATCCCAACAAAATGGACTAGCCGAACGCAAACATAGACATATTCTTAACACAGTTCGTGCTCTCCTCATTTCTTCATCGTGTCCTGAGCATTTTTGGGGTAATCTTGCCTTTACAGCCATCTATACAATAAATCGTGTCCATCCTGCTACAATCCAAAACCAATCTCCATTTGAGCGCATTTTCGATAAACCTCCCAATTACTCTGAACTTCGAGTCTTTGGTTACGCTTATTTTGTTCTTCTCAAACCACATGAACACAGCAAACTGAAACCAAAGGCTCGTCTGTATTGTTTTATTGGATAAGGCATCAAACATAAAGAGTATCGGTGTTGGGATCCCATTTCTAAAACCATTCGTATCTCGCGACATGTCGTTTTTTGGGAACATCAAATGTTTTCTTCCTTACGTTCATTTGACATGTCAACCCTCACCAAATCCAAATTCTTTACGAATCCATCAATTGAGTTAATTCTAGAGGATACAGTTCCAAGTACTGTTAAGTCCACTTCAGCATCACTAGTTGAGCCCAGCGCTGCCTATAAGACCCTGATTTAAAAAAAAAAAAAAAAACACAATTTGAGTCGCATTTTCATACATTTAGGAAATTATGGGGTAGACTTGTGTTATTTATAATTTAAGGGGTTAATTACCAATTTTCAAAATGAAAATTATAAACTTTTGGACTAAAATGATTTTAAATTTTTAATTAGGGGGAGATTTATGTAATTGCAACTAAATTAATTTATATATATATATATATAGAAATATCTATCTCTAAAATTGGAATAGGAGGTCGGTGGCTTAGTTGTCATCTATATATATATATATATATATATATATATATATATACACACACACACACATATACTTGGAAGCACACGAGAATGGAAGAGGACACCCGGCCGATTCTACATATACATAGATATATATATACACAGGCGCACACACATGGAGGAGGGGGAGCAAAACAGAAACAGAAAACAAAAGAGAGAGAGAATCGGAGGCAGAGTGTCTTATCGCCGACGGGGATGGTGATTGGACCAGGTGTGTGAGAGGTTTGTGTGTGTGTAGTTGATTCGACTGTTGTGTGTGTGTGTGTGTTTCGGAGTGTGTGTGTGTGTCGTCATCGGTTAGTTGGGCCGACGGTAAGTGAGAGATAAAGAAAGAGAGCAGTCGGTGGTAGTGTGCTCGTCGCTGATTTTGTGTGTGTTCCTCCATTTGTTTGGCATGTGTATGAGTAGTGGGTTTGGTTAGTAGGTGGTCGACGGGGGTGGTGATGGTGTGAGTTGGTTCGACGGGGTCGGTGGTGGTCCGTTGATAGTGGTCGTCGGCTGTGGAGGTAAGTCGCCGATGAAATAGGTATGTGTGTGTTTAGTTGTAGGTACGTGATCGGGTGTGTGTGTGTAAATTTTCTGTGGGTGTATGGACGTTCTAATGGTCGTCGCCAGAGTTGAGAGTAGTCAGAGAAAATGTGTCGTCGGTCGGTGGGTTTGAGGGTGTGCCTGTGTTCAGCTGTGCGTGGGTGTGTTTCGGTTGTGTGTGTGTGTGTTTCGGTTGTGAGTGTGTCGCCGTCGGTTAGTTTGGCCGACGGTGAGTGAAAGCTAGAGAGAGAGAGAGCTTATCGACGGCAACCGTCGCTGCTCTGTCGTTGGTGGCGGTGGTGTCGTGTTTGTCATGTGTGTGTGCTGCCGTGTACGTGTGTGTGTGGTGGGTTCGGTCAATGAGTCAGTCATCTGGTCCGGCGGTGGGAACAGTTGATCAGCGGTGAGAGGTTGTCGTCAGCGGCTGAGCATAAAACAGAAACAAAAGAGGAAGCGAGAGAGGGCCGGTGCAAAACAGACGCAGAAACAACGAAAAAGAAGCGGGAAAGAAGAAAGAAAAAGAAAGAAGAAAAGGAAAAAAAGAAATTACACAAACCACCCCAATGAAATAATCAAAAACTCGTCTCACGGCCGGAGGGAAATCCGGGAAAGGTAGAATTTCTAACTTTTTTAATATATGCATTTAATTTTCTCAATGTGACATTTGTGTTATCATTGTCGGTGTATTTAGCGTTAATTGTTCGCATGAAATATTTTGATTATCTATTTGATTATATGGAATCTATTTGATTATATGCAAAGCATGCTAAGGTGTTTTACGTGGCGTATTAAATTTAAATGTACGTATTAGAGGGGTTGGAGTTCTACTGAGCGTTGGCTCACAACCCCATAGTTTTGGTTGCAGGGACGGTAGGGATAAAACGACGAAGAGACTTTTATTTAAATTTGTATTTGTAATCATTGTATTTATTTATTGTTTTAAGATGTGAAAAAGGGAAATGAAATATTTGTATTTCATAAATTTGTATTATTACCCGGACTATAAATGGATGGATTCTAATTATATTTTATAAGATGATAAATATACCAAATTTGTATATAATAAAACCGATTAGTATATTTGACCAAGGGATGGACATAAATTGGAAGAAATGGTAATTATTAGTTGCTACTGGATTGTAAATTGGAACTATTTCTATAAATTGAATTATTAATTATCTGTCGTCGATATAATCGGATTTTTTAGAAGTTAAAATCGGGTCGATCGGTTTTATAAAATCTTTAAAATTTGGATAATATTAAATATCCGGTTTTATAATTATCATAGTCGTTTGCAAAATCCCTCTATTTTGAAATTATTGAATATTCGATTTTAATATAATTGACTTAAGATAACTATCTTTAAATTAAAGGTGAAAATTGGGTTTTAAGTTATGAGTTTGGTAATTTTAGTTGCCGCCGTATTGTAAGTTGAAAGATTTTTTTTTTTTTTTAATAAAATGAATTTCTAATTTCTTGTCGCCAGTATATATAAAATTTGTAGATTTAAATCAAATATAGATTGGGTATTTGGTTGTATTTACCGGATTTTGTAGAGTGGAAATTCGACTAGTTAGTTTTGGGTAGAAATTCTCTATAGGATAAACCGTAGTAGCGGCTTTAGGAAACCGGGTTATTACACTACCCCTTATGCTGAGTCCACCCCAGAACCACGAACTGAACCCACTTTAGAACCACTAGTTGATCTCACCCTTCCAACTCCAGCGACCATGCCTGAGACTTATCCTGTGGCCGACGATCCTGTACCGCCTTCTTTTGAGACCCACGCCCCAAATCACCCCTGCTGCTCTACCAGAGTAACTCATTCTCCACATTACCTTTCTAATTTTCATTGTTTTTCTACTATACTTTACCTACATGAGCCTCAATCCTATAAGGAGGCTAGTATTAATCCTTTTTAGCATAAATCAATGGACGAAGAACTTCAGGCGCCAAAACTCATACCTGAGATATTGTTGATCTACTCCCTGGAAAAACTCCTATTGGGTGAAAATGAGTGTTTAACATCAAGACTCTTTATGATGGCTCTGTTGAACGATATAAAGTCTGATTTGTTGCCAAAGGATTTGCTCAAGAATATGGCATTGACTATGAAAAGACGTTTGCTCCAGTGGCGAGGCTAACATCTATCCGTACACTTTTTGTTGTAGCCACTATTCGAAAATGGATTCTATTTCAAATGGATGTCAAAAATGCATTTCTCAATGGTAATCTTCTTGAGGAAGTCTATATGCATACCCCTCCCAGTCTGGTTGCCCCTCGAAATAAAGTTTGTCACCTTCACCGTGTTCTATATGGTTTGAAACAAGTTTCACGTGCCTAGTTAGTCAAATTCAGCACTACTATTCATCAGTTTGGATTGACACCTAGTGCTCATGATTTAGCTCTGTTTATTCGCCATACTGCCGACAATATTATCCTTCTTTTACTGTATGTGGATGATATGGTTATTACTGGAGATGATCTACGTGGTATTTCTAAACTCGAAAAGCTCCTTAGTGGTCAATTCGAGATGAAAGATTTTGGCGTGCTCACCTATTTTCTTGGAAGTCTCATTGGTTTTGATGGATATTTTCTCTCTTAAGCCAAGTACGCCTTGGATCTCCTTTCCAAAGTTGGGATTGTTGACTCAACCACTGCCACTACTCTTTCTCGAGTCGAACGTCAGACTTACCCCACTCAATGGTTAACCTCTTCAGGATGCCACTCTATATCGCTAATTGGTTGGAAGTCTCGTATATCTTACTGTCACTCGCCCTGGCATTACCTATGTTGTTCATCAGGTCAACTAGTTCTTGTTCGCTCCTCGGACCACCCATTACTTGGTTGTTTTTCGCATTCTTCGGTATGTCAATGATACTTTATTTCATGGGCTTCATTTCTTAGCTCAATCTGTTCCAGTCTTACAAGCTTATTCTGATGCCGATTGGGTCGGAGACTCCACCGACATACGTTCAACCACTAATTAGTATTTCTTTTTGGGCAATTATCTCATTTCCTAGCGTAGTAAGAAATAAACTGTGGTTGCTCGCTCTAGTACTGAAGCTGAATATCATGTTATAGCTAATGCAACTCAATAACTTTTCTGGCTTCGATGGCTACTCGTTGATATGGGCATCCCTTCTCCTGTTGCCATTACCCTGCACTGTGACAACATGAGTGCTATTCAGATCGCTTACAATGATATATTCCACGAGCGTACAAAACACATCAAGACTGATTGTCACTTTATCCATTATCACATTATCCAAAAAACGATTCGTCTACAAATTGTTAGTTCAGCCGATCAGACAACAGACATTTTAATTGAGGTTCATCCACCCGGACGCTTTCACTCTCTAGTTTCCAACTCAAGTTCACCTCCCATTTACCGCCTTGAATTTGAGGGGGGATGTTAATGTGATTATGGGCCTAGTCCACTTAGGTCCATTAGGGTAAAACCCTAGCCCTATTTCCCTATAATACTTGTGTAAATGTTGTATTGTTCAATCTCTTCTTCATAGGGGTAATGCCATTGACCTCCCCTATCATTTTGGACTATACCAGATACCTCCCCTATTATTTTGCAAATACCAAATACCTCCCCTGTCTTTTTCTCAAACACTACTTACCTTATTTATTGATTAAAAAATAATAAGTTTTTTTTATTATATTACCCATTTTACCCTTTACTATTTAAAAAATAATTAAATAATAAAAAATTAAAATACATAAATAACCCTTTAATTTATATATATTTATCACCACCACTTCCTACCGTCGCTACCACCCACCACCCGCTGCCACCTCCTACCATTGCCACCCACCACTTCCCACCGCCACCACCACTGCTGGCCTAGTGAGCTACCTAAGAGAGGAGGTGAATTGGGTAATATTAAAAATCATCAAAGAAATAATAACACTTCAAAAATCAAACAATTAATTTTATCCTAAAATTAATTATTATCTTTATAGCAGCAGATAAGTATAATAAGCTCTAGGTGCACACCCAAATAACCCAAGATAAAATAAAAGAAATAAATAATACAGTACACACTGATATATCCTTGTTCACCAAGCTATTCTTGGCTAATCCAGTCCTCCGAGCCCCACGGAGATTCGCACCCACTAAACTCAAGATTCATTTAAAGGTAAAAACCAAACCCTCACAAAGATTCTTTTCGCAGACTCAGAATCAACCTTTACAAATTTCTTTTTCCAGACTCAGGAATAACCTCTACTTTTGACAGGCTCAAGAATAACCTAATTCTTTTTATACCTTAGGCTAAAGAATCAAAATCTCACAAACACTCCAAATATCCTTTTACCCGGTAAGGATTGAACCATTACAAAATCCACACAAAACAATTCAATTCAGGAAGAATTACTACCTCAATCTCTTTACAGGAAGAGACTGAAACCAACTACTATTTGATTAAATACACCCAACAGTATTTAATCTGCCACTCAACTTACCAATTAAAAAATTGACAAGTGATTTTTCTCACTCGGAGCTTCTACCACCCCAGATAAATTAAAACTCAATTGATATCCCAAAACTAGTGATAGAAAAGTAAGAAACTCAAAATCTGATTTTAAACAAAAATGAGTAGCACGTAATCAAATTAATTTAAGAAATTGTTTAAAAAATAGTTTTCAATAAAAAATCAGAAAATAATTTCTAAAGATCAAATTCCAAAAATTAATCAAGCAATACTATATAGAAAGTAATTTGGAAAGATCTCACCCGGAATCCACCGAAAAAATAATTAGAGCGATGTTATTTTAGATTCGGTAGCAGTAATGATTCACAGCAAACGATTCTTAAGAATGTCTCTTAGAAAAAGCTCTCACAAAAACTCAATATGATTTCTCTTAGAAAAACTTAATATGATCTCTTGATTTCTTTTAATCTCTTTTAATGATATGAAAAACGCAGGTCTATATAAATGAGATTAAAATCAGCTCTCTAACGGCTAGTTCTCATTTGTCATGACACTTAATTGCTTTTTTAGACCCCTTATATCATTAAGACTTCATTTTGGTTCAATTCACTTAATTATAGCTTTTAAATTTTTCAATTAAATCCCCCAAATATTTATCAATCACAATTAAATAGAATAGAAACAATTATATGTACCAAATTGAGAATTATGCAAATTTAATGAATCAAATCAATAGGGATAACATAATATGTGTAGCCTATTTCAAATAATATTAAATCCCTAAAATCTCTCATAAATCTTAACTAAAAAATGGCGAGTAACGGTTACTTTCAAATTGAAATCCGGAATTTCATAATATCCTGAAACAGACACATAAGTCGACCGACCAAGATCATCAGCCGACCGCTCGATTCAGGATATAGCCAAGCCTAAGATTCTGTGCCCATCGGTCGACCTATCTCTCGACTTAGAGATTTAGAGAGTTCCATTTCTCTTCACAGGTCGATCGCTCTGTCGACTTATAGATATAAAGAGTTAATTTTTAAGTACAGATTGACCAACCTGTCGACCGAGAGATATAGAGAGTTTTCCTTCTTTGTCCGGTCAACTTACCAATCGACTTATGGATGCTCGATCACTTTTCTAAACTCGTTTTTAATTCATTCTTATTGACATTTTCGCCTCCTTAACCAATTTCTTTTCTTGGTTAGCTCCACTAAATACTTAAATTCAATTTTAATTAATTATAAAAATATTTCTTTTTCAATTACACATAGGAGCAAATAATTTATCTAATTAGAATCCTATTAAAAACACACATATTTATAAAATTCATTTAAAAATCTTTTTGTATCGTGTGTGATTCTAATTGGGATATTAAAAGTTGAAATTTAACCTGAGTCGTTTTTTCTAAAGTTCTTCAAATTCTTTAACCTCTTAATTCTTTATCATCTTTATCATCATATCTTCATCATTTAAAACTAATAAACTGAAACACTTAATCAAACTGTTAGTTCCACAAAAAATATTAACTTTTAATTGTCTATCAAAATCTTAGGATCAACAACCACCACCACCCATGGACACCCTCCGCCGCCTCCTACAGCCACCCGCCACCACCAATATTTTGTTGTAAAAAGACATAAACGCCCTTACAAAAATATTTTTTTATTCTTTTATTTAAAAAATAATAATAAATTCATTATCATCCTTTCTATTTTTTAGTTACTCTTTGCACGCATTAAAGTGCAATTTAAGACCAATCAAAAATTTAGGGATAAAAGTACCGATCTTCTCTTCTTGATTTTTTTATT
Organism: Eucommia ulmoides; assembly: GCA_016647705.1. Taxonomy (NCBI): domain Eukaryota; kingdom Viridiplantae; phylum Streptophyta; class Magnoliopsida; order Garryales; family Eucommiaceae; genus Eucommia; species Eucommia ulmoides. The sequence continues at coordinate 36,197,051 of CM028333.1, read as the reverse complement.
TTTTATTTTATTTTTTTCATTTTGTTGAAAAAAAGAGTTAAAAAAATATTATTTTTTAATGAAAATGTTAGTGTAAAAAGTAAAGGATGGTGGCGTTGGGAGGAGGTGGTGGTGGGAGTTGGGCGGTGGCGGTGGGAGTTGGGCGGTTGCGGTGAGAGGTAAATATAATTATTTAAAAAGTTAAGGTAAAAAATATTATTTTAAAAATATAGGGATGCTAATGATTTTTATTTTTTTAAATAACCTAAGGGCAATTTTGTCCAAATAGAGGTAAGTGGTGTTTGAGAAAAAGACATGAGAGATCTTTAGTATTTGAGAAATGACAGGGGAAGATAATGACATATACCCCTTCTTCATATGTATTCTAACATCCATTTCATACTATCAATATAATGGTTCTCAATTATCTCAACATTTACTATGTTAAACCACACCAAATATGATGGTTTAGGGTATCCAAAATGGCACATCCATTGGTTTTATAATTATATAGATGCTTATATTCACAATTAGGGTTGACTTTCTAGCTTTTTCAGCAATTTCCAAACGACTTATCAGTCTGATGGTACAAAACCCTTGAATAACATACACAAACGACATGTTTGGTTGGACGAAATTGGACACTTTTGTGATCCCGTTTGAATGAAAATTAAGGGAATGAGATTGCATTTGAAATGAGATGGAATCAAATCCCACCCAATAGAATCAAAGCCAAAATTACAAAAAAGTTCATCGTTGATCTAGCCCAATCCAGAAATTAGATAATAGAAACCGAAATTAAAAAACAGAAAATTTAAAACAGAAACAAAAAATTGAGAATAAAAACAGAAAATTGAGAATAGAAAATTTAGAACAAAAACTATAAATTGAGAACAGAAAATTGAGAACAAAAAATTTGAAAACAGAAACAGAAAATTGAGAACAAAAACTGAAAATTAGAGAGCTGAAAATTGAGAACAAAATATTTGAGAACAAAAAATTGAGAACAGAAGATTGAAAACAGAAACTAAAAATTGAGAATAGAAACTGAAAATTCAGAACAGAAATTAAAAATTGAAAACAGAAACAAAAATTAGAGAACATAAACTAAAAATTGAATAGAATAGTGAAATATAATAAAATGAGGGAATAAATAGAATAATAAAATATAATAAAATTTTATTATAAGAGCATAATAAATTTTTTATTATATTTTACTATTCCATTCCTTCCCTCATTCCATATCAACCAAACAAGTTAATGGAATAGTGATTTCATTCACAATTCCATTTTATTTTTTCTCTCATTCTATTACTTCTTTCATTTCATTCCATCTTTATTTCATTCCGTCTAACCAAATAGCCTTAATTTGAATGGATGAAACATTGAAATATTTCGAAAGTTTGATTCCCGGCATAATTTTTGAAATTGACTTTTTTGAAATGTTATTGATCTTTTGAAAACTGATTAATGTTTGAAAAACCTCAATTGGAGATTGGATAAAGTGAAATAGGGTCTTTCAATAATCAATTAGATCCTTGAAGACTCACACTCTAAAACAAAGATTTTGATTGGCCTTTAAATGTCTATTGAAATTTTTCAAAATTTTAACTATGTCCCTAAAGTTTATAATTTGAAAATTTATTTCAATTTATTTATAAAGGGGCCTAAATAAGATTACAACCTTTCAATTGGACCTAATCCTAACGTAATTGAACTTCTAAAAATTTAAATTTAAGACATTATGGTTTTAATTTAAGATTTTAAATTTCAATACAGTCCCAAAATTTCTCAAATTGGAAAAATGTTTCAATGCTTAAAATGGCCTAATCATGACTCCAAAACTTTAGTAAAGTAACTTTTGAACCTAATTGAGAATTTCAAAATATTTTAAACCTTGGGACCTTAATTTAACATTTCAATTTTTGATTTAGTCCCCAAAATTCCTAATTGTAAATTTAAAATTCCAAATTTCCAAATTGACTTTGAAATCTTTAATTCGGGACCTCCAATTTATGATTTGAATTTTGAAAATATTTAAAAATAAATTAATCAAACTTTGTGAAAAATATTGTTTTATCAATTAAAATTAAATGTTGCTGACAGGAGAAAATGTGATGTCGACGGTATCTATGCTACATTTGTCTCTTCTTATCCCCTAAGGACAATATAATGGAGCTGAGAGATTTCATGTCCATAAGTTTGGTGAGGTACATGTACAAGTTACTTTATAAAGTCCTTGCTAGATTACCAAGGAAGGTGATGGATAAACTACTTTTGAGGGTGGCAAACAAATCTTGGATGAAGTCCTTGTTGCAAATAAGTGTGGGGATGCTAGAACCAAGAAAGAGGTATCTAAATTCTTTGTAAGTTGGATGTTGAGAAAGTCTACGACCATGTTAATTGGGGTTTGTTGAAGTTTTTGTTGAGGAAGATGAGTTTTGGTAAGAGATGGATTGGTTGGATTAATTGGTGCATTTCTACTGCTCCGCTCTCAGATCTTGGTGATCAGATCTCCCACATGAGTTTTTTTCCAATTTTAGGGGGTTGAGGCAAGGTGATTTTGTGTCTTTGTTTTTATTTCGTATTGTTATTGAGGTTTTTGTATGCTTCTAGCTCGAGCAAATATTATTCAATGGCTTTTTGGTGGGTGATTAGCAGAACTCCAACGTGTGTCTTGCATATGCTATTTGCCGATAATACACTACTCTTTTGCCAACAACAGATTCTTCAAATATGCTTTTTCTGGGGTATATCGTATTTCGAGGGAATTTTGAGCATGTGGGTTAATTTTGAAAAATTAAATATTTTTCATATCGGAGAGGTTACTGACGCTGGCTTTGGGTAGAGGCATAGTGTCCCTACCTTTTAAGTATCTTGGGTTGCCGTTGGGATCCATTTTGGAGGCGGTGATCGAGAGGTTTTAGAAATGTTTGGCAGATTGGAAAGCTATTTATCACTCGAAAGGGGCCGGCTTACTCTCATCAAGAGAACACTTGACAATTTGTCTGTTTATTTCAAAAAAAAATTCTGTTTTGCCAATATGGGTGGAAAAAAGCCGAGAAAAATTGTAAAGGGATGTCCTTTGCAAAGATTCAAGTGAAGAAAGAGATTTATTTGATTGGGTGGGAGAAAATATGTCGGCCCTTACTGACATTTTAAAGGGAAGTTCTCACAAAAGGAGGGAGTAGGCATAAAGGAGGCGAGTAGTTACTGCTTCTAGGATGCAAGCTTCTTCTCTACTTCATTTAGAGCGTATCACTTCAAATAATTTAAAAAAAAAAGAAAAAAAGGTGATAGATAAATTTTTTGGAATGACAAATTGTTTTGGTTAGGCCTTAACATTTAGAGAGAAAAAAAATCACCAAACAAATGCTCTCCGAACCAAAGTTAGTTAGTCTCCTATCACTAAGTTCATCAACCAACCTGGGCTTTTATTCTTATTATTTCTATTGGAGAAAAGCCATGACACTACCAAGAGGGTGGTCTTGGCATTCACAACCTTAAGTTTTCAATTAAGCTCTTTCGGGCAAGTGGTTGTAGCGGTTTTCGCTTGAATTAGAGAGTTTGGAGACAGTGGTAGCTAAAGTTGTGGCACACAGGTTTGGTTGGTGGTTCGCATGGAGTAGGGGTTTGGAAGGTAACAGAAATTTTTTAGGAAGTGATCTAATTCCAATTTGGCAGTGGGAGAAGAGTGGTTTTGGCAAGATAGGTGGCTCAAGGATTCGACTATGTAACTAGGTTTCCTTAATTGCGTAAGTTCGAAGAGTTCTTCATTCTTCTTTTCCAAACGTCGATTGTCAACTTGGAGGAAGAGGATAAGTTTGAGTGACTTGAAGATGGGAAATGAATTATTTTATTAAGTATTTCTCTGTTGCTCTCAGTGAAGCGAGAGATAAAGATAAAGTCTTTCCGCGAAGATAAAAAACTCTGAGTTGCAGTAGCCTTCTTTGAGTGGTGAAATAGTCATTTAATATCTCTCAATTTTCATATTTTTTACAAAAAAATTATTTGTAATATAAATAATTATAGTATCCTCCCAATTTGGCAATGGGAGAAGAGTGTGCTTGGACTCTAGTCTTTAGGAGGGATTTGTTTCATTGGGAATTTTCTTTTTTCTTTCTTTTCCAAAGGTCGGTTGTCACTTGGAGGAAGAGATAAGTTTGAGCGGATTGGGGATGCGAAACAAGTTTTTTTATTTAGTATTTCTTTGTTGTTATTAGTGAAGCAAGAGAGGACCTTTCCCACGAAGATCAAAAGCTCCGGCTAAAGTGTTCTTCTTTTTTGCGTGGTGAAATAGTCATTTAGTATCTTCAATTTTTATATTTTTTTGACAAATATAAAAAATTTCTTTGCAATATAAATAATTATAGTATCCTCCCACCCAGCCCTCAACTGAATGTTCTGGCTCCGCCCTGTTTAGATCTATATTCATTTTTATCTGACTAATAAACCCGACAATTGTATAATCATATCCATTAGCAACAATTTTGTATCCACTCATTTGTCACATCTATTATATTTGGACAAGGCTAAACAATAATATATGGCGAAGGGTATAAAATTTCAATACGTTGTAAATGGAAGATTCATGGACATCGTCGAACTGATACTTGCAGATTGGACTGCCCAATTGAATTGAAGAGCAAGAGTAAGAATCCAGAATATTCAATTCTCTTTCTTTGTATTTACAGCTCCATTTTCTATTTTCAGTGGCCGAACCAGCAATCTAAATGTCCACACCGCCAGTAGAGTTGCTCCAATCGGAGCAAGCCAGTATACAAATATGTGCTCCTTTGTGATATGGTCCCCACGAGCATAAGCCCATCCCATGACCTAACAATCACATAAATTTCAAAAACTAAGAACAATTCAAAAGATCTTGTATGATGTGCAATTTTTAGGGATCGGTTTGAAGTACTCACAGAGGCTGGGTTCATACATCCACCCGTTAAATCCGAACCAAGAACATGAAGAGAGAGTTTGGAAATACTAGAAATCCATGTTTTCATGAAAAAGCTTCCAGAGATCTTCCTAGAAAGCCCAAGTGAGATTGTGACAATAGCAAATGTTAGAAATCCTTCCGTCAATGCACCCTGATGAATGTCAACATTCAGACGTGGCCCATATCCTACTTCCGGAAAAGCCTCCAGTATGAGCTTAACACCCGTAATTGATCCAGTAACCTATAGAACAAGTCAAAGGGAGAGAAACCAAAAAAGGGGATTAGCAATTCTGAGAATAACAAACATCATTTAGTGCGCAAAGTTTAAAAGCAATCTTCAACAATATTAATTGATGTGTCGCTGGTTTGTTTCATTCAAAAGAATAAGGTGTCTATTCCTAATGTATTTATATATACAAATATTTTGAGATTAGCTCCTATACCGTATTCTTCCTGATCAACTACGTCCGTGCCATATCTGCTAATAAAGAGGAATTGTAACAGGGTGCTTTGTCACAAAAAAAAAAAAAAAATACACAAAGAATTGGGAGAAAGTAAGGCACTCTCAAATGAAGACATGAAGCAACGTCAGGTACAATACTGAATAGAGCTTGAGCAGGATATTCGTGATTAGAAAACAGAGGACGTCCTTGCAACATCATCCACAAAGGACTGAAAAAAAAATTAAAAAAAGGTCTGGAGAGGATAGTAGTAATGGAAACATGATCTGATCATTAAATTATTTGGGAAGAACATAGGGTATAGCATGCTATGCACCTGCATATGTGGGGATTACAGGAAATTTACACACGGTTTGGGGAAATGTAGTTTCTCAAATATGATACCCAAGGGACAAATAGTGTTTGTGCCGGTGAACTACGGTAATTATAGACAATTATTTACAGCTCGAGTAAGGGCACCAGAGTGAGGGAATGAGGGAACAGAAAAAATGTGCAAGTCCATTTACCAGAACCCCCAGTGGATTATTGTTAGCCCCTAACCAAGCAGGCATATAATGTGTCAGCCCAGCAAATAGAACCCCTAGTGGATTATTGTTAGCCCCTAACAGAGCTAGCATAGAAAATAGCACGGACTTGGCGCATTTTCCAGCCGGACTTAGTGCTTGCGGCACACACCAAGACTGAGGTCACAAAATTACACCGAGGTTTGCCCGAGTAGGCGCAAGAGTTGGGCAAGGACAACATTTAGGTAGTAAAACATCGGCACGATGGTGCCTAGTTGTGGCAACTTGGCAAGGACGTGAGTTTTTGGCCAAGGCAAAGGTGTTGGCATTGAATGCGAACACCATTATGGCTCCTCAAATATGACAATGTATAATGTTGTCACTTGAGATCTATTGCATAAGAAATTATAAGGGGACCCCTCCCCTCGAAGACCCTTGGCAAGCCATGAACCTTGGCTTGCTAAGGGTTACCAGCACAGTAAAACAAGGCGTAGGCAAGGTTTACAGGCGATAGGAAGCCTTGACGCACGACTTACCCAAGAATCACAGTTAGGTGCAAAAATCGGAGTGCGGGCCGCTACATACAAGAGTGTTGTGGGGGTAATGCCATTAAGTATTTGGGCGTCACTAAAACAAGGATCAAGGTGATCGTAGCGCATTGGACGGTGCTAGAGCAAGGTTCAAAATCCTAGCACAATGTTAGGATTGGGTTTCATGGACGCAGTATGAAACCATGAAAGAACTTGGCATAGTGTCAAGACAACGATGGCAGACCACGGGCGCCCGCCATAGTCTGGTCACGGTCAATGTAGGTGGCATAATAAACCGCTGGTGCACAACGTTGAAATGAGGATGGAAATGTTAGCTAGATGGCTTGGTGTCATTGGTACTTGGTTAAGGTGCACGAAGAATTAAGTGTTGGTGAATCTAAATGCATGTGCCAAGCATGTAAGGGTAGTTACCTGTATCTCTGCAGATAAGGTAAGGTAACTACCAAGCCTAATTGTCTGGACACTTGTCTTAGACAGGTGTCTATGTTTGATCCTTAGCATTTGGGAGTGTCAGTGCCATCTTCTTCCTTTAAATGTGTGATTGAGAGTCATGGTTTAGTAGAGAGTTTGTTTCCACAATCCTTGACCGGAATCTAATATATGTTTTCTTGTTTTCCTTGGATTATAGAAACAGGGCTTACCCTTGGCCATACGTGTGGTGCATTTTACCATTGTTCAGGAGCATATATATGCGTTGGGTTGCTACAAACATTATCTGATTGTGGAACAGCGGCATAGCTGATTGATTGGTGGGCAACGGGATTATCACATGTGCAAAAAATTCTAATTCAGAATCAACACTATGATAGTAGGTATCAGGGCAGGACTACAATGGCCTTTGCACCAAACGTGAATGATCGGCTGGAATCACTGGAAGACTAAATGGGTAATCCTGCGAATAGAGTTGAGGTGAACCCTGTCTATCCAGAATGCATAGATCCGGGCAAACATCGCCAACCTGAGAATTTTGTTTGAAGAATTCTACAATGACACCACTACAAGAATCAAGGCTATGTCAGAGGACATGATCGTTCTACCCGACATTTGGAAGATAAACCTGAAACGGAGGAGCCTCTTGCGTTGGTGAAGAAATCCACTTTTGGGCAGGGTAGGTCAAGGGGCGGTCCAACAAGGTTGAAGGTAGACGAACCAAAGGCATTTTCAGGCATGCCGAGTGCCAAATTTTATTTTATTTTATTTTTATTTATTTTTTTTTTTTTGGGGGGGGGGGGGTATGGAGCAGTACTTTCAGATTGCTCATGTTCCTTAAGACGAGCAAGTGTCTATGTCAAGCATGTACATGGTTGGAGACGCCAAACTGTCGTGGCGAACACGTGTGGAAAATGTAGTGCGACCAAAAATCAAGACATTGGTAGATCTGAACAAGGAATTGAGAGCAATCAAAGGGCTTGTCCAACTCCGACATGTTCTTCACATCCAGACATCAAGGAAGTGAAGCCCTTAACATACTCATGCACAGAATCACTGTGTTTGAATTTTCAAAATGATCTCGAGCCACCCCAATCAAGCACACTGATTTTGTGCATGAGCATACGAAGGAATCCACTTCCTTGATATTTTGATGTGAAGAAAATGTTGGAGGAGGACAAGCTCTTCAATGTTACTTCTGGCAACCTTGGACGCAGGCAGAATTGAGTAGGCAGGACGCACATGACCTGCAGACTGCTATAGCCACAACAGATGACTTTAATGACTATAATCTGGGAAAAGATAACACCGATTCTAACTGGAAACCAAAAGATGGAAGGAAAGGCAAAGGGAAGAGTTGGTGCTCGTAGAACGAAGGAATCGAAGAGTAAGGGCACTGACTCAAACATGCCCCCAACTAATGCTTCTCTTCATCTCCAGAGCCGTTTTTCATATTGCTTTGCTGAGAGATCCATAGCCAGAACCTTTGGACCCAAAGAAGGAATATGGAAGAAGAGAAACATTAGTTGCAAGCATGGAAAGATTTGGAGGTTCGAATATCAGTAGACCGAGAAGAGATTCATCAAGTGGAGGTGAACTGGCTCATAGAGGAATGTCGACTAATAATGAAAAGGTTCAAAAACAGTCCATAAGAAATCATGTTTCATGCGGTACATATGGTAACATTAAAATCAGTAGTTATGTGGGCCTCATAAAGAAGGGAGATTAGGAATTAAAGCATGGGAATGGAATAAACTTTTATGATTAGGCATATTTAACATATGTTGCAACTACTCATCAATCGGTTAACAGGCAAGGATTCATATATTAAGGGTAGAAATTAGTGGGATGTGAAACCTCCTCAAGTGTCTTCTTGGTACAGGAGGAAATCATAAGCTGAAACACTTGGTCGGCCTTTGGGCGTACCGCCAAGTGGGCAATGATGATACTTTGAAGTTCTTTGACTACGGCATCTAGGACGTCTCTATTGCAGTAATGGGGACAAAGACTCATGTTTCGCCTTGCACAACCAAGGCGTGCAACAATTAGCAGTATTGAAGAAGGGTGAACTTGGAGATGGTCGTCTATTCAGTCCATTAAGGATTCTATAAATAATGTTTATCCAAAAGCTAGCAATCCGGATGCAATTAGATGGGTTGCTTCAACAAATTGGAAGTTCTACTCTTGCAACTTAGAATCAGGACAGGTAGAAGGGAAGTTCTAATCTAAACTAGTCTACTGCCAACTAGCTCACTGGCAAATGAACTTATTGGGGACTGTCATCTACAATACCAATTCTAGCACCTCAAGATTGATTTAAATGATACAGAAGTCCCGAACCCATCTGAATACTCACAAATAACCAGTTTATGTCTCATTCTGACAATTAAAAAACAAGAACCAGTTAATCCAATAAACAAACCAACCTGAGCGGGAATTCTTACACCAAGTGTGAGGAGAAATTTACTGGAATCCCCAGATATAGCACCTGACAAAACAGTGAGGGGATTGTAGGCCCCACCACCGGTGACTTTAGCAAAGAACGCAAATAAGAACATGTTGAAGATGGATAGAGCACACTTGCAGATTTCTCCTGTGGCTCCGTAACCATACCCTAAAACCTTGCACACAGATATCTTAATTAATACGCTTGACCATACCCACATGAACGACATGATGAAATCTGAAACGACCAGTCTTATTCCTGCACCTGCCATTCGTTTGTGAAGCTGCCCCCCTCCCTCTCTGTCGTCTCGGGGTTTGACTCCTTTTGCTTTGGCCGGGTACTACCTTAGACAAACTCGACCAATATTTTCACACTCCTGGTTGTGGAAACTATCAGTACAAAAAAAATATATATATAATATCTCTGGAATATATTGATGGCAAAAAGGAAAGAGGGAGTAAATCTATAAATGAGAAATTGCGTTTGGTAAGTGGGATTCAAGATGAGATTGGAATGATTATGAGAATAATCATTTCATTCCTATATTTGGTACATGAAATTTAATCTCATTCTCATTATTAAAGAATCTCTAATCTCACAAAACATGAGATTAACTAATACCAAATTAAATTTGATATTGGTTAATTTCAATTACATGAGATTAAATTTTAATCAATAATAAGCCAAAAAATGAGACCAAATATAAAATAAATATTTTAATTCAAATGAAATTTAATTAAATTAATTATAATACCGTTTGAAAATTTAATTAAATTATTATTTTACCCTTTGATATTATTTTAATACCACGTATAATTCCTTTTGTTATTAAACATAAGAATGAAAATAATCATTCCATTATCATACTAATTCTAATCATATTATCATTCCATTCCAACATACCAAATGTAGCGATGATTAGGTGAATTGGGCATTTGGGATAAAACTTCCGCTACAAATTATTCTCTCCAAAAAAGTTACAAAATGTAATTACAACTCTCTATTATATAAAAAATCAATTTAAGTAGCCCGCTAATCCACTTCATTTCATATAATACATTAAATTAAATTCTTAAATTTGATTAATTTAGTCAAAATTCTCTAAATGTGTTTTCATTAATATCTTAAGAGCCATTTGAGATCATAAATTTTAACTAAACAAGGGACAGAAATCGAGCGATCCTATTTTGCGGTGAAAACTACTAGATGAACCTAAGAGGTCCAATTTGCACTGATCAGTCCTCCTGATAATTTACGGACAAAATTTGCATTTATTAAATGAGCGGTTACATTCCATATCTTGCAATTTGACCATATTAATGAATATGCACATTCCATACGCGTTGTCACCCCTAAAAAACATGGAACAAAATATAATATTAAACTGAAAACGAAACTTGTAATTTCTTCCAATTGTGATTGTTATCCAATGATTTTTTTTACATTACAATGATCTATAAATTATTATCTTTAAAATGAGATATTAATCTTTTTTTTGAGTTCTAGATTAGAATATATACGAATGTTATATAATTCATTAACTGTGATATGGGAGAAACTCCCGCCCACGATTGATAAAGATATGAGTGCTTTGGTGAGTTGGATCGGGTTAATGAACCGACCCGGAAGACGTAACCCAGTGATCATTTTAGGCTGAACACACAGGACACTAGGGAAGAGGCCGAAAAGGCCCTATTCTTAAATAAGAGAAGGCCTAGTAAGGAAGTCCAATCATGGGTAATCAGAACCTACAGTGGAAAAGACCAAGAAGAGGTCAGCCCAAGATCTCTACGTTTTCCATACATGAGGAAAATCGCAACTAACTAACTGTGCATAATCGAGATCACCGCCAAATCTCATGCATTGAGGAGAGGATCGTGGAGAGGGCGACCTCACCAAGGAAACGACACAAATTGAGAGGTCTATATAAAGGGAAAGTATCAACATATTATTTTACGATTCAAGTACTGGAGCTTTCACCCATAAATAGACTAACTTATTTTTACGCCCAAGGTTCTTTGGCCAACACCGCACCGGTGTGCCTTAGAGCTAATCGGTTTTGAAGGTTGAAGGAGTAGGTTGTGAAGGTTTTAAGCATGTGTTTAATCATTTGCACGTGCTAAGGATTTTTGGTAATATCATTTGGCGTTGTCTGCGGGAAACTAAACATAAAAGCTTGTCGTCGTAACGATGAGGCAGCTACGAGCAAGAGAAGCAAGTCCGAGCCAAAACAGCGACATTCCATTGCCAACCATTACTGAAGCTCCTGTAGAAACGTCGAAAGAGGTTTATACTAACCCTCCGTCAGAGGTGCAAACCACTGATTCACGAATCGACGCCCTGACAAGAAAGATATCAGAAATGGTGGACGTAATCAAATAGATGGCATAACAGATCGCCAACAACACACCACAGCCCCTTCCCATTAATAATGGTTCAGGAGAAGAAGTGGAGTCTCTAGGATCTTTAGAACCACTATCACAAGAAGAAAGAGCTGTCCATGGAGATACTAGTGATCAATTGCCAGAAAGAAGGGTGCTCAGCCAAACCGAGACTATTAATTCATATCAACAACCCAGAAATAGAGAAGAAAGAGATCTGCCTCTGGATGAACTGGAAACACTGCTAAAAGGAACTGAGATGTCGTTCACCTCTGACATATCAGAGGTACCACTCTCGGAAAAATTTGACCCTACAAAGTTTGAAAAATATGATGAAAAAATAGACCCTGTTGACCATATCTAGGGCTGACAATTCGTGTAACAGGTCATTACACGATAACACGATAAAAGCAAACATGAACACGACACGATAAACATATCATATCAAACTATCCAAACACGAACATGACATAAAAATTATCGTGTCAACACGACACGACACGATAATTTTTCGTGTCACAAGAAAACACGAAGCCTGTTAGGTAAACACGCCACGATAAAATTATCTGATAGATTTTCATTACACGTTAACCTACCCATTACATATTAACGACCTGTTAAGTTGACAACATGTTAACAAAATTTATATATTAGGTACTAAATTATAATATTGGATAATTTGGGGGTGTAAAAATAATTTATTAAATTAACGGGTAACCTATTAGATCTCAGGTTATCGTGTAACCTGAATACACGAAATTATTAGCGTGTCTTATCGTGTAACTTATCGGCTTATCAGGTCAACCTGATAACCTGCACTATTTCTTATCGTGCTATCTGGTCTAACATGATAATGACCCGATACCTGATAAGTAAAACCCAGACCTGATAATTTCGTGTCGGTCTCGTGTCGTGTCATCATGTAGATACCCATTTTTCCAGCCCTAATCATATCCACCAGTTCAGACATGTTATGGCCTTGTATGGAGCAGGAAATTTTGCGCTGTGCAAAGCTTTCGTCATAACCCTGAAGGGGTCTACTTTAGAATGGTTACACAAGTTACTGCCTAATTCTATCTCACCGTTCACAGACTTAGGGAAACAATTCATCAATTGCTCTATAACCTGCCAAAGGTTAATGAAGGGATCCGATTATTTGCTGGCCCTATTACAAGAAAATGGTGAGTCTTTGCGTTAGTACATGAACCGCTTCAACGAAAAACTGATGTATATTAAGGTTTACGACACTAACCTCATCATAAACATGTTTACTTCGGGGTTGCGCCATGGCCGATTTCAAGACTCCCTCACCAAACATAACCTGAAGAGCGTAACTAAGTTGATGGAGAAAGTTAAACCCTATATGAAACTGGAAGATGCCAAATTTGCAAGAAAATGAAGGGTATTAACCAAAGATAACCCTAGACAAAACGAGAAAGATCACAACAAGACAAAGGGTAGCAGCCCAGACAAGCAGACAAATCATCCCAGAAGCTCAGGTTCAAGACTAGATTCACATAAGAAACCAAACCTCCCAGGACTACGGATGCCAATCTCTAGGATTTTGCATGAAATCCACTCATCTGATGTAGTTTAGTAGCCTCCCAAGATCCACGCAAAGTCCAACAGAAAGAACAATGCAAAATATTGTGAATTCTACAAGGATCATGACCATGACACAGATGATTACTAGGAGCTCAAAAAAGAGACTAAGAGACTAATTGATATGGGTCAGTTGCGTGGTTATTTGCAAGAGCGTTCAAGAGATAGGAAGAGATCCAGAAGTGAAAGAGGTCACGAAAATCGTGACAAGGAGTGCAAAAATTATGGTTCTAACAACAATCGTGAAATAATTTATATGATAAACACTACTGGACCTGCTACTGGAGAAACCAACCGCGAACAGAAGAGAAAAATCTGTGATGCAGCGTTAGAAAGCAACTATAGAGAGGCAATGTTAGTGACCATGAAGCCAGGACTGATTATCACCTTCACTGATGAGGATTGCTAGAGAATAACGCATCCACATGAAGATGCCCTGGTCATAATCCTTTGGATCTTCGATTTTGAAGTAAGAAGAATCCTAGTTGATACAGGCAACTCTGCCAACATCATCGTTATAAACACATTGAAACAAATGGGGGTGCCCAACTCAAATGTTGGCTTAACTCAAACAGTTATGGTAGGATTCAACGGAGACCTCAGCTTTCCCAAAGGGAAGATCACCCTATCAATCACAGCTAATAAGGAAGGAAATGGGTACATCAAGGCTACAGAGTTCATGGTAATGGACTCTACATCCCCTACAATGCAATATTGGGACGACCATGGCTGCATACAATAAAAGCCATAGCACCAACGTTCCACCAATGCATCAAGTATGCAGAGATGGCACAGTAGGGGTGATATGTGGAGACCAAGTAGAATCCAAGCGGTGCTTTGTAATAACTATGAAGGGGAAGAACAAGATCTTATAGAAATTAAAGCCAGAACAGAAAAAAGCTCCACTGAATAGCTCAGCTCAAAAGATTGATGATTTCATAGAGCACCTTAGTATTCTCCAACCTGCTGAGCAAGTACAGGGGATTACCTTCAAACAAGGAGCATAGAAGCTGATAATAGGGAAATCCCTAAGCCAGACTGAGGCAGAGGAGATCAAGAAGCTGCTAGAAGAAAACATAGACATGTTTGCCTGGGCTCTAGAAGAGATGAAAGCGATTAACCCTGATGTGGTTGTAATACTCCGAAAATTTGTATTTTTGAAAATATTATTTTATATAAATTTAATATTTTTGAATTGTTTGTATAAATAATATTTGATAATTTTTGGAGGTTAAATTTTAATTTTAAATTGACTTTTAAAAGTTTTGGGACTACTATATTATTTAAAATATACTTTTTAGAATTTTAGGGTATAATTAATATTTTCTTTATTTTAAAAAGGTCTTAATGTAAATAAATAAATAAACAAACAAATGATTAATATGGTTTCCTTCCTAAGGAAGAAACCATATTAACCACATATTTATATAAGTGACCAGTTTAGTTGAAGGCATGAGAATCAAGTGCAGCAAGGAGTGTATGGGTTCGGTAAAACAAAAAGAAACAAAAGAAATAGGATATGGGAATAGAAAAACTGACCAAACGGCACACATATGTACACGACTCATTTAATTTGTGGTCAAGGGAAGCAAATACTCTCAAATAGATAAGTGAAATTATATCACGTCGATTTTGGTTTCGAATTTCAGGTAAAATTTCTAACTCTTTTAATATATGTATTTAATCTCTTTTGTATTGTGTGGTTTATGCTATTACTGTTATATATTGTTTTTTATGAAATATTTATGAGTACGTATTATGTAAAAATTATGTGAGATACATATTTATATGTTTAGTTGGGGATTGATTAAATACACATATTAGAGGGGTTAAAATTCTACTGAGTATTGGCTCACAACCCCACAATTTTGATTACAAGGCCGGTGAGAATGAAACGGTGATAGGAATTATATTTGAATTTATCTTTAATTTGTAACAATTGTATTTATTATTCACTATTGTAAAATCGACAAATTCGATGATTATAATTGTCATCGTAATAATTGTATTTATTATTTACTGTTGTAAAATAGAATCGATGAACTTAGTTTCTTAAATTGGTTAAATATTTAGAAATTAAATTATTAACACTTTTGGTTGTTACCATACAATTCATTACTTAGTATAGTATTAAGTTCGTTCACCAATTGTATTATAACTGGATTAGTTAAATTTTAATGTTCACTCAAGATTACCATAATTAATAGAGAAACAAATATTGGAAATATTTAATCATACTTTTCTAATTTTAATTATTTCATTATTTCAAGTTACGGTTATTATTATTGTTCTTTTATCAAGTAATCAATTTATTACGATATTTATAAACTGAGTATAAATATCGTTGAAGTTTGTAAAATTTCTCGGATTTATGCAATAAAATATTCGTTATTCGATTTTAGTATTAATTCTTTGAGAGAAAAAATCGCGTGGCGGCCCTGGGAAACTGGGTCGTTACAGTGGCAGTGCACCAGCTCGACATCTCCAGGCCTTACCCACCCATCAGGTAAAAGAGGAGGACATTTAGCCCTGAAAAGAAAGAAGTGATCGAATCTGAAGTCCACTTGGAATATGCCACATAAGGGAGGTGATTTACCCAAAATGGTTAGCCAACCCTGTTATTGTTAAAAAGAAGAATGGGAAGTAGAGAATGTGCGTAGACTTCATTGATCTCAACCAAGCATACCTAAAAGACTGCTACCCAATGCCAAGGATAGACCAAATGGTAGATACAGTAGCAGGGCACGAATGGCTGACCATGATGGATGCTTATTCAGGCTATAATCAAATTCTAATAGACGAGCAGGATGAAGAATGAACGACGTTCATCACTCTAAGTGGTACGTACTGTTACAAAGTAATGCCTTTTGGTTTGAGGAATGCAGGAACAACCTATCAGCGTTTGGTAAGCCTTATGTTCTAAAAGAAAATTGGAACGACCATAAAAGTCTATATAGATAACATATTGGTTAAAAGCTCCAAGAAGAAATACTACCTAGGGCATCTGGAGAAAGCCTTTGCAATACTACGAAAGTTCAATATGAAGTTGAACCCAGAACAATGCGCCTTTGGTGTAGCCTCAGGAAAATTTTTGGGCTTCGTAGTGAACCAGTCAGGGATCATGGTGGATTCATGGCAGATAGAAATTGTCAGATACATAAAGTCCCCCAGAACTATAAGACAAGTCCAAGTGGTGACAAGAGGTTAACGGTCCTAAACAAATTCATCTCTAAATTAACTAATAGATGTGCTTCTTTTCTTCAAAATCTTGAAAGAGAGAAAGAACTTTCAGTGGGATGAGGACAACAAACGGGCGTTGCAGTCTATCAAAGACTACTTGGGCTCAATCAAAACATTAGCCAAAGTAAACCCAAGAGATGAGCTCTATTTATACTTGGCGGTGACCATAGTCGTAGTAAGTGTAGCATTGGTATCACCCAAAGGGCAAAGACTGGTTTATTACATAAGCAAGTCACTAGTCCCAACAGAGACTCGCTATACTAAATTGGAAAAGCTCACCCTGGCCCTGGTAACTTCAGCTCAAAAACTAAGACCATACTTTCAATCACACGAAATCAACGTACTAACCTCTCATCCCCTTAGAGTAGTAATGCACAGACTAGAGGCCTCTGGACGTCTCATGAAGTGGGCATAGAAGTTGGTGAGTTCTTCATCAAGTATAAACCCAGAACTGCAATTAAAGGACAAGTTCTGGTAGATTTCATTACTGATTTGACTCCTCTAGGCAAAACAATAATAGAAGATAGAGAATGCCCTGGTCAGTAGGTTGCGCTGTAGAAGTTGTAGGTCGACGGAGCTTAAAACATGAAGGGGTGTGATGTAGGCATAGTACTAGAAACACCTAAAGAAGATCAGCTCGAAAGAGCTATACAACTTGGTTTTCGAACCTCCAACAACAAAGTAGAATATAAAGAAATAATTATTGGGTTGGCTCTCACCAAAGGGTTAAGGCTCAGAATAGGGAAGTGAGATCAGACTCACAACTGGTAGTCAACCAGATAAACGAAGTGTACATGGTGAATGAAGAAAGGTTGTGCCTTTATGTAGAGAAAGTAAAAAAGCTAATCATATCACTCCGAAGCTGCAAATTCGAAGCTATTCTAAGAACCAAAAATGAGAAAGCCAATGCACTTTCCATACTGGCATCTTCCTTCGGACAAGATCAGCGGTCTGAAATGGTGGAATTCCTTGAGCAACCATCGATAGCAGCACCAATCAACCTTTGCACATGCATAGGCGAACTGGATCAGGAAGAAGACTAGAGAACCCCTTTAGTTCGGTATCTAAAGGAATGAACTCTACCAGATGACAAGGAGTCAACCAGAAAGATCTTGTATAGAGTGTCAAGGTACATTGTGATAAATAGAAAACTATATAGGAGGCCTTTTACCTAACCTCTACTGCTCTGTTTAGGGCTGAAGGAAGCCACCTACATCCTATAACAGATTCATGAATGAGTTTGCAAAAAATCATCAAGGAGGAACTACCTTGGCACATAAGACACTCACAATCGGTTATTATTGGCCAATAATGTGCAGTGATGTGCAAGAATACGTCAAAAAATGTGATAAGTGCCAACGTTTCTCAAATGACATCAGAGTCGCAACTCAAGAGCAGACATCGATAATCAGCCCATGACCTTTTGCTCAATAGGGCATAGACATACTAGGGCCATTCATCCCAGCACCAGGGAACAAGAAATACCTACTAATAGTAATCGATTACTTCACCAAATGGATTAAAGCTGAAAGCTTCATGACAGTAGGAGAAAACGAAGTGAAAAACTTCATCTTAAAAAATGTGATTTGTTGTTTCAGCATTCCATAAATACTAATATCCGACAATGGAACCCCATTCATTGGTGGCAAGGTTGCATAGATGTACGAAAAACTAAAAATTCAGCATCGGACATTAAGCCCAGTGATGAGTAGTTTATTTACCAACAAATCAAGTACTTTTAGATTCAAATATTTGGGTGTTTTCAAGCGCTTTTGTTAGTTTAATGTGTTTTTGTATTGTTTTATAGGTTTTTGAATAAATTGGTGAAAAGATGCAAATTCTGTACAGGTGCAATAACTTTAAGGTCAATTTTGAACATGATTCAATTCGATTTTGGAAAAACTCAAACCATTGAAGTTGTATATCTCTCTCTTATATTTACATAGGTTTTTGAATCACCTTAATAAGAGTTCGTACGCGAAAATTATGGCCAAACGAATAATTTGGTGTCGGCACTGCTTGGACCACCGCTGTAGCGAACTTTTCCACCACTGCAACGGTGATCCGGTAGTGAGTTTACTGCCCTTTCACCTCTACAGCGGTGGAAAGCACCATTGCAGCGGTCTGGCACCAACTGTAAAGTATTTTTCTTGATATTTTGAGATATTTTTGCATTATCTACTTGATCCCACTCATCCCCATCAGACATACCACATTTTTTGGACCAAAAATTGAGCTCCAAACCCTATAACCCAAGAGAAGATCATAAATCCAAGAAGATGAAGCGTTCTCAGAGCGGTTTTAGCTTCAGTTCTTCGGATAATAGGCTAGTCTCCTTGTTTCTTTTTTTATTTCTTAGTTTTGGTTGATAGTTTTGTATATGCTTAGCATGTATATTGTTGTAGATGTGGTTATGACCATGAGAAACTAAACATATATTGTTTAGGGAGCGATTCGTTTATGAAAATGTCGTTTGTTTAATCTTTATTTTGTTATAGGTTGTTCATTTGTATTCGATTGTGTTTACCGTTCTTCCACTATTATATGCTTGTTATGATATATTGAGAATATGGAGTTTGACACTCAGGAGAGGTAACCTCAGATTTGGATTAGGCGGTAGCGCGCGAAACACGCCGCTACTTACACTCGCAAGTATACGAGGTCTAAGTTTTAGTATAGTGTGATCGTTAGGATCGGGTTATCGTATCCACAGAGATTGGTGTTATTACTATCGAATATCGCGTTTGTCGAGACCTAACTTTATCTGGGCGAAAACAAATGTATTTAATTAATTAAACTAATACTAATATAACATAAATTAACTACACTAATATACTAATATGTTTTAGGGTTAAGAATTGCCTAGGGATTAACGTGTTTACAAATACGTGTTCGATCTCGATTTACTCACGTTTATGGTGTTCGACCTATTTGACAATCTCGGTACGTAAACTCCACCGCCACCTCTTCCGAGTGTAAGACAGGGGAATACATGACTTCGAGTCAACAAAGAAATCCCCCTCAATGTCTTAACGACCCTAGGTCACGTGAGTCTCGCCCAGCATCATTGATTGCACACAATCCAACTCCCTTCCGGGTTATTGGATCGTCGCGTTGTATTTATCCTATCGACAATCTCCATTCTAAAACTCCATTGCCACCTCTCCCGAGTGTAAGACGAGGGATATAACATAACTTCGAGCCAACGAAGAAGTCTCCCTCAACGTCTTAACGACCCTAGGTAGCGTGTGTCTTGCCCCACGTCATCGATTGTCCACAATTCAAACCCCAATCGAGTTATAGAATCGTGGCGTTTGTTTACCTTAATCTGAATCCAAGGTTTGTCAAAATCCCGTATTCTCCATTTATCAATCCAAGCATAATAGACAAACAATATGATAAATACAATCAAACTACGAAGAACAATCACAAACGAAACACCGAAATCATCCAAACAACGTATTTATAAATATAGTGTTAATCCCTACTACAATCCATATTTAACTCAAGGCCATAGCTGCATATATAATAAAATAATGAGCTAAACATGCTCACATACTCCTCAGATAAATAAATAAGGAAAAATAATTGAAGAACTTAGCCTCGTCCGAAGATAAACCGCTAAGAACGCTCTACGATCGATTCGCCGTCTTCTCCACTTCGGGATATGAGCTCCACACCTAAAATCCCTAACTATACCCTTAGATATAGCCTAAGGGGCTCAAAAATCCATGGGGGAAAGAGAGTGGGGAGGAAAGGGGTATTTATAGCAAAAATATCTCAAAATATCTCAAAACTGTGCAGGGCAAATCCGCCTAGGCGGTGGATTCTTCGTCTAGGCAGAATTAGGTCGGTTCGGTCAGATCACCTAGGTGGTGAAGTAGGTGGTGGACTGGGAGAACATTCTGTTAGATTTCCGCCTAGGCGAGCGGCTGTCAGTAGCCCATTTGCGTCTTCTGCTGGATTTCCGCCTAGGCGAAGGAAAATTCGCCAAGGCGGTCATCCGTCAGTAAAATTTTTCTTTTCTCAGCTTCTTCACCGCCTAGGCGGTGGGCTTGTTTCATCTTTTAGCCTCCGAGGTTGTTTATCCACTGTAACTTCGAACCGCTTTGGTTCGATCTCATCATTTTTGCTCCAGTTTCCTATCTTTTTGCCCTACACACCTGATTTATACAAAAAGATAAAAACTAATTAAAACATAATAAAAATAACTACAAACATATTCGAAAACTAACAAATTTAGATTGGAAATAGATAGGTTTTTCACACCTATCAATACCCCCAAACTCGGAATTTGGCTAGTCCTCAAACCAAACACACACACTAAAATGAAAAATACACAAACTGAAATAAATAGCAAACAACCTAAAAACAATCTAAACATAACAACACACGAGTTTTGACTTCTTCTAACGGTTTATTTATTTTTTCTTCAACAACCGCCAGTAGTATCGAGTTTAGACAGTAATACACAGCATGTAATGTTCTAGATTTTCGACATGCAATAATGGTGAATGCTATTCTAGATCCTGTAAACGTGTTAGTGTGAGACTCAATAATATAACTATACAACGATTGGATTGAATTATCCTTCAATGAAATTCATGACTTAGACTGTAAAGGACTAGGATTTCCATAGGCTTGATTGGGGTCCACTCTCCACTAATATAGGTTTAGTAGTTCATGAAGATCATTAGGACTTGGTTCGATTTTGGTATATTTGGCCAAGGGTAATTTGGAATAGAAAACGGGTTAACGTTGTTAACTTAACATTACCCAAGGCTCAACGCTTGACACATTCACTCTCGAACCCCTATAGAAAGATTGGAAATAATCCCGAACATGCATTTAAGACCAACGTACTCACTTGTCGAAAGAAACGGAAATAAAAACCGTATTTACATTTGACATTTTTTTTTTTTATTTATTTCTTTTTTATTTTTTTTTAACTAACACACCCCCAAACTTATTTAAATGTTACAATTGAAGGGGTGTGTGAAATACAAATGAAAAACGACAAGTGAGTACTCAAATACCGAACCAATTAGAAGTTCGCCCCAAACCCAACCACTCACATCAAGAAGCCTTTGCAACGGCTAACTTGATTCACTCAAATGTGCCTTTAAATTCAGCGATATAGGTTTGGAAAATGATCAACTGGCCAGGGTATTAGTTTATGTGTTCAAAATTGAATTTGCATTTAGGCTTCGATAAAGTAACGAGGGATAAGCATATATCAAGGTAGGCTTCAAAAGGCTCAAGCGACAAAGAGAATGCTTAAATCACGTCTCTTGAACTACCTCGCCTAGGATTTTGCCTCAAACTTCCCCTCAATCAAGTTCTAGAACCTTTAATGTGTTATGAATTTGGTTAATCGATAATCGTTCTCAAATCAATTGAATAAAAATACATTGAGTCTATGTGCTTGTGCAAATTAGGATCTATAATAATTTTTACCAAAAAGCATAATCAAGCACACAGAATCACACATGCATAGGTATTACCCTTGACTTCGAAAACAACCAGGGGTAATTTTTATTATCGGGTGACGGCCCAGATAAACACAAAACTCAACATAAAAACAACAACACAAAAACATAAACACATTCTAACCTAAACACACATGCAATACGGAAAAACAATAACACATAAACTAACAATACTACGCACTACACATCACTTCCGAACTCAAAGTGGATAGTGTCCTCAGTGAACCCAATCATCATTCTTCAACATATGGAATTAAAACATGTTGATGAAGGGTGTTTAGAACACTTACCTGGGAGGCAAGAGGATCTCGCCTCCGAATCAAGTTGGATGGGATGGATAAAAAAGAATTGCTTGGGTTGCCTCCCAAGAAGCGCGTGGTTTAATGTTCTTGGCCCAACATTCAGAATGCCCTCAAGATTGGCGAGGTTTTGCTTTGGATGGCTCAATCTCTCAACGAAATGCCTCACCGGCTTGTGTGCTTGGCCAAACAACATAAAACGGATTGGAATCCCGTCGAAAGGGATGCATCAATACCCGTTGATCTAACATCGGCATGTACCCTGCATAAGAAACAAAAACAAAACTACAAAAAATAAAATAAAATTATATACAAAATAAATGCCTAAAGTAAAATTAAGTCATTTACACACAATATCAATAATAACAACTTTGCCAATCCCCAGCAACGGTGCCAAAAACTTGGTGCGTTGACGGGACTAGAATACGATACACTTGCTTCTCCTATCTAAAACTTAAGTCCTGAGCCGTTACTGTATTTCTCCGACAATAACATCAAAACAATCCCCGGCAACGCCACCAAAAACTTGGTAGCGCGCGAAACACGCCGCTACTTACACTCGCAAGTATACGAGGTTTAAGTTTTAGTATAGTGTGATTGTTAAGATCGGGTTATCGTATCCACAGGGATTGGATTTGTTACTATCGAATATCGCGTTTGTCATGACCTAACTTTATCTAGGCGAAAACAAATGTATTTAATTAATTAAACTAATACTAATATAACATAAATTAACTACACTAATATGCTAATATGTTTTAGGGTCAAGAATTGCCTAGGGATTAACGTGTTTACAAATACGTGTTTGATCTCGATTTACTCACGTTTACGGTGTTCGACCTATTTGACAATCTCGGTACGTAAACTCCACCGCCACCTCTTCCGAGTGTAAGATGGGGGAACACATGACTTCAAGTCAATGAAGAAGTCCCCCTCAATATCTTAACGACCCTAGGTTACGTGAGTCTTGCCCAACGTCATTGATTGCACACAATCCAACTCCCTCCCGGGTTATTGGATCGTCGCATTGTATTTACCCTATCGACAATCTCCGTTCTAAAACTCCATCACCACCTCTCCTGAGTGTAAGACGAAGGATATAACACAGTTTAGAGCCAACAAAAAAGTCTCCCTCAACGTCTTAACGACCCTAGGTAGCGTGTGTCTTTCCCCACGTCATCGATTGTCCACGATTCAAACCCCGATCGGGTTATAGAATCGTGGCGTTTGTTTACCTTAATCCGAATCTGGGGTTTGTCAAAATTCCATATTCTCCATTTATGAATTCGATCATAATAAACAAACAATACGATAAATACAATCAAACTACGAAGAACAATCACAAAATAAACACCGAAATCATTCAAACAACGTATTTATAAATATAGTGTTAATCCTTACTATAATCCATATTTAACTCGAGGACATAGCCGCATATACAATAAAATAATGAGCTAAACATGCTCACATACTCCTCAGATAAAGAAATAAGGAAAAACAATCGAAGAACTTAGCCGCGTCTGAAGATAAACCGCTAACAACGCTCTACGATCGATTCGCCGTCTTCTCCATTTCGGGATGTGAGTTCCACACCTCAAATCCCTAACTATACCCTTAGATATAGCCTAAGGGGCTCAAAAAGCCATGGGGGCAAGAGAGTGGGGAGGAGAGGGGTATTTATAGCAAAAATATCTCAAGATTGTGCAAGGCAAATCCGCCTAGGCGGTGGATTCTTCGCCTAGGCGGAGTTAGGTCGGTTCGGTCTGATCGCCTAGGCGGTGAAGTAGGCGGTCGACTGGGAGAACATTCTATTGGATGTTTGCCTAGGCGAAGGAAACTTCGCTTAGGCGAACGGCTGTCAGTAGCCCATTTGCGTCTTTTGCTGGATTTTTGCCTAGGCGAAGGAAAATTCGCTTAGGCGGTCGTCCGTCAGTAACATTTTGCTCTTCTCAGCTTCTTCACCGCTTAGGCGATGGTCTAAACGCCTAGGCAGTGGGCCTGTTTCATCTTTTAGCCTCTGAGCTTGTTTATCCACCGTAACTTCGAACCGCTTTGGTTCGATCTCATCATTTTCGCTCCAGTTTCCTATATTTTTGCCCCATACACCTGATTTATACAAAAAGATAAAAACTAATTAAAACATAATAAAAATAACTATAAACGTATTCGAAAATTAACAAATTCGGATTGGAAATAGATAGGTTTTTCACACCTATCACTAGGGTCAAAACACAGCATGACGATTTAATGACCCGGGAGGGTGTTAGAAAGTATGCAATCCATGAGGTTGGGGAGAGACTCATATGACCAAGTGTCGTATAGACGCTAGAGGGAGACTTCGGCGTTGACGCGAAGTAACATATTCATTCACTTTATACTCGTGAGATATAGTGAGTGAGATTTCGATACCTAGATTGTCGGATAATGTGAATGTCGTTAATGTAAACTAGATTGAATTGAATGCGTTTAAATGAACGAAGTTAATCTCTAGATAATTTACTCCCTTAAACGTCAATATTATTATATTAGGTTTATTAGTTTAATTAGTCAATTAGATTAGTATATTATTTATAAACAAAAATATAAATTGAGTCACCTAAATGAAGTTAGGTTATGACAATCGCAATACTCAATGACCATCTATTCCAATCCCTGTGGATACGACAACTCATACTCTTCCCACTCTACTAACACTTAACATGTATACTTGCGGTGAAATGCTCCTAATGTTCTTCATCCGACCTTTCTCTCTCATATTTGAATTTTTGAAATAACCTTAAATATGGAAGCTTTCACTATTTTTCATTTGAATGATACGATTCATGCAATCATGACTAAATAAAGAAGGATCTAAATCGCGAGAATCTTGCAAAGGGAAAATCAATCGTCTGTAGTTTGGAGATTTTTGAGATCGATATTAAATAGTTCATAAAATATTAATAATGAGAGTATTTGGTCTATTATAAACTACTTGAAATGCATCGGAAATTAGATTTTTAAATTACGTTTAAGCAATATTTTTTTTTTTTTTTTTTTACTTTTGAATTATATATACATTATTAAGAATAAGGTGAGTAAAAAAGTGAGAGATTAAATAATACTACCATGTGTCCCATTGATTGGTCTTTACAAAATGCAATGATGCCATATCCGACGATCCAACACGGCCCATTACCACCAACACGGCCCATTACGATTTTAAATTCCCAAGGATACAGGTTTTTAAGATAAAAAAAATGGATCTAATCGATGAAATTGTGAGAGCGGAATACTCATTGCCGGAACTACTTGTATTCTCCGTTTATGAAGAAGAATTCGGGGGAAGAGGAGACATAGAGCATATAGAAGAGTGATTCCATCTGGTTTCTAGCCCTAGAGTGGGCGACGAACATGAAGTTGAGAAATAGGTCGGGTTTGAACCTCGTGATAGAGGAGCCTCGGGGCTTCCACAACCAACAGAGGAGGCTAATGTTCGGTAGCCCATGGCTGATATAGTCGTAGATAATGCATTTTGTCTCGCCTTTCTTTTACTGATTAAAAGTTTCGGGGATAAATTAAGTTTCAGACAAACTTGAAACCGACGTTTAGAGAGACGAATTTCCACCTTAAATTCCTAGTTTAATTTTTGCATAATGCTTAAATAAAATAATAAATAAATAAAATAATTTTTTTTTTGGCAGTTTGATTGAATTCTGGCGTAAATAAAAGTTTTTTGGTTAAAATTAAAATTTTTAAAAATTAATTCAGAACCAAATTGATAAACTGAAAGTGGTTTTCCTTTAAATATCACTTTTAATATGTTTAATTTCAATTTACACTCTTTGATTTTAAGAAATTTCGATTACACTTACTTTTTGTTTAGACCCTCAAAATTCTAGTTTTCGTCGATTTGATGGCCAATTTTTTTTTCTTTTAAACGATTCAATTATATTTTGAATAATTTTATTTTATTTTTCACTTTCAATTTCAAGAAAAAAATGAAAATTGACCTTTAATTGAATAAAAAAATGCTCAAAACACTAAAATTACTACGCACACACTCCCCGAGAATAAGACTAAGTATTGGATGCTTCTCGAGAATTGCGATAGCCAAAATTTAGCATCCCTAGGTCATTACCAAAAAAAGAAAAGATTAATTTGGTGAAAAATCAAAGTCAAACATGCAATACCAAAAATAGGGGCTAAAACGTATTTTTTTACAAAATAGGGGGGTAGCCCCCCTTCAATCAGACTCAAATCCCATCAGAAGGATCTGCGTACTCAAGAGTGTGCAGACCTTTGGTAGTATAAATAAAGGGGTTGTTTGCCCCCTAGAACATACACATTGACATTTTCACACACACTCTCTCTAACTACAAATACGCTCTCGTGTTGCTTTGCTTATAAGCCAAAACACCGTCAAAACACTCTCAAAGCTCTCCCACAAGCTCTAAAAAACACTCTTTAAAAGAGCTAAAAAAGAAAACAAGAAAAGAAAAAACAAAAAGAAGAATAAGGAAAAAGAAAGAGAAGAAAGAAGAAGTAGAAGGATGAGAAAAACATTAGGGAAAGGTTTTATCCCTAAGCAAGGTAGTCTTCCCTAAACCCCTAACACTGTTTTCTTTGTTTTGTCCAAGTAAAGCCTACACAAGTCCAAGAAAAGTTCCCAAGAGAACACAAAAAAAAAAAAAAAACCTTTACTTCCTTGCCTTTTTATTTTCTGTTATTTACTTTCCTACATTTACTTTACTGTTTTGTGTTTTTCCGCACTTTTACTTTTTTGTCATTTACTTTACTACCCTGTGTTTTTTTGCGCTTTACTTTTTCGAACTTTACTGCTCTGCGCTTTTCTGTACTTTAAATTTCTTACATTTTGTTCCCCTATCTCTCTCTCTATATATATATACACACACACATATACTAAATTCACAAAGAAATGATGTAAGTGGAAGGAAAAGATTAAAGACATACATTGGTATGTGGGTATAATATTTCCGCAGAAGCCCAAATCTAATTAGGTTTGGATCTTTTTTATCAATCTTCTAGTTCTTCGAAACCTTCTTAGCTAAAAGGTTAAATAAGGGAAGGCTCCCCATACCCTATTTTAGATTTTTCGATCTTGTGGGAACTTTAAATGGCGAGTTAAGGGAGACCCTCTTCAGAAATATTTCCTTTTTCTAGTTAAGGTTGTGCTGACAAAAATTATATGTATTTCATTTTCTATAAAAATATGTCTTTACTTTTTTCTTTAAACAAAAGAGAAATTTTACAAAGATAATTTTTTTCAAAGCTTTGTTTTACACTAAAAAGCTTTTTTTTTTTAGAAAAATCTCTTTTCAAAATTGTTCTATTTAAAGAACACTCCCAAAACTTGTTTCAAAATAAAATCTTCCAAAAATTGTTAAAAAAAAAAAAAAATAATTTTTCAAAAATTATTCCCAAGAAATTTTCTTAAAAAATATATATTTTCTTTTAAAACAAGTATCTTTATAAAACTTTCAAAAATTACTTTAACTTATTCTTTTATAATTTTTTTTTAAAAAAACTTATTTTCCTTTTCAAATGGAACTTTCCAAAACTGTTTTAAGTCTTTCTCAAAAAATAATTTTCCAAGATTCTTCTCAAGAAGGATTCTTGAAAATTTTGTGTTTTAAACTTGTTTCACAAACAAATATTTTTCTTAAAAAATATTTTGTTTAAGTTTAAACCAGAGTTTCTTATAAAGAGCTTTCACAAAATTTAACCTTTTCTTTTAACAAATTTCTTTTTAAAAGATAAAAAATCATCCTTCATGTTTTCTAAATTTAAAACATGGTTTTCCACATTCCTAAAAAATATTTTCTTATGACTTTAAATTTTTTTTTTTT
This sequence comes from Eucommia ulmoides, assembly GCA_016647705.1. Lineage (NCBI taxonomy): Eukaryota > Viridiplantae > Streptophyta > Magnoliopsida > Garryales > Eucommiaceae > Eucommia > Eucommia ulmoides. The sequence goes on along the minus strand of CM028333.1, from coordinate 36,168,880 downwards.
TTTTTATCTTTTCTCTCCTCTTTAAATGCATATAAGTTTTTCCAAAATGACCTAAGCTAAAAAAGAGAAAGCAAAAATGAAAAATTCCCCCAGGGGCCAAACTTTTCAATTCATCGATAATCGATAAGCGGTCTAAAAAGAAGGACGTTTGTTTTTTTAATTCTTTTTTTTATTATTATTATTATTTGTCTTTTTCTAATTTGGTGTTTTAAACTTTCTTTGCATAAAATAGAAAACAAAAATAAATAAGGGAAATTATTATGTTAATCCCAACCGGAAAAAATTACTTGGACTTGTTTTGATTAAAAGATTTATTTAAACTTAAGTACCGTCATTGGATGAGTGTCTTGGAGTGCCTAACACATTTTCCCGATCATAACCAACCCATGTACCTTCAAAGAATACTCTGGTAAAGACCAAAACATTTTCATGTCAAAACTTGGGCCATTTCAAAAAGATGAAAAATAATTTCCAAAATCCCGATGACATAGCATACCATTTAACTCAATGTTAGGTGTCGACTCCATTTTTCAAACAAAATTCTGCCCAAAGAAATATTTTCAAAACCAACGACTAGAAAAACTCCTGAACTTGCCTTTCTCCCAAAAATAACAAATTTAAGTGGAGGAAACCAAATTGCTTCTTAATCTCTTATCTTTTCAAAATTCGTGGTGCGTCAATAGTTTTGGTCATTGTTGCATAATAGGGCCAATTCGTGGGGGAACCAATCGTTGTCGGCGTAGTCGCATGTGATTTAAATGTGAATTTTTTCTTCTTTCTGCAAAAAAATAAAATAAAAAATAAAACAGAGAGGAATTTTATATATATATATATATATATATTGTGAAAATTCTAACAAAAACAGAGGTTACTAAATGGTATTTACTAGGGTTTTTAAATTATTTTTTTACCTTGGGTTAGGGGCCCCGCAATTGGTGAAAGATAGAGAAACTTCTCTCATTTCTCTTTCTATAGGCTCTTTATTTTTCCTCCATCTTCTTCTTCTTGCAGGCCAACTTTATTTTCCGTTCCTCATCGGCCACCAACCATCTAGGGTACCCTTATTTGCCCCCGCCACCAATCTACCCTTTGAAACCCACTCCCAGCAAACAAAAATCCTATTTTCCACCACAATCCTAACCCTAACCTCGAAACACTCTAGATCTTTATGTTCTTGAAGGAGTATGAGTAGGTTTGATGGTGGTCATGGCCAGCGGCGACTGGATCGATGATAGTGGGTGGAAATTATAGACGTTGGATAACAGAGAAACACGTCCTTGAGTTCAACGTCGCACGCCAGTGCCCTGAAAGCTGGGTGAATCGCTTTGAATTCTTTAAGATTTATATACCTGTATTCGTTCTCGACCCCTGTAAACATCTATGGAATAAGGCCACTGCATCTAGACTTCTAAGGATTTGTCCTCAGCTACCGTGAAGTTGATTATTAGGAAGATGATGGTTTCAAGAATTAGTTCCAGCTAATGGTTGAGGGGAATTTAAGAAGGATTAATGAAAGATGTGTGTGTATGTGTGTGTGTGTGAAGAACATATATAGAATTGGAGAAGTAAGAGTGAAGATCGTGGCTTTAGTTTTGGAGGGATGAAGTTAAGAGTGAGAATTTTTACAGGAGATGATGCATGAAAGGGGAAAGTGGACTTGTTTGAGTGTGATTTAGAGTTTGGAGGAAAATTTTCAAATATTTTCTCTTAATCTCATCCATTGATTTTTCTAAAATGATCCAAATCGTTCAAATGTCTTTCTATCATGATTTATATATATATATATATATTGAGTTAAATTTAAGTGGCTTTAGCCATGGGGAAGACTAGTAACCAACAATATATATTTTATAAGTACACAAGCAAAACCAACAAACATCAATCCCAATAATCAACAATCATGTTTTTAATGAAAAATATACTCCCATTAACAAAACTCTAATGATTAAAAGAAATTATCAAAATTCCTTTTTAACGACCTGATTTCTTAGAGCCTCCATTCCATTTCTCCTAAAGAGAAATACACTAAAAGTCTACGATAAATATTTTCACACCCATATCTAATAAATTTTACAAATCATGCCGATAATTTAAAATTAACAATTAATCGAATTAATCTTACAAAAATAGACAGTAATTGCAAACATTACAAAAAATTAAATTCAAATCCAATTATAATTTCTGGTGCAGCTAAATTTTCGTAAATCCTGCAATAAATAATGTAGTGCTATGAGCCAACGCTCAGTAGAACTTTAATCCCTTTAATATGTATATCCAATTAATCCAACAAGTAGCATGAAGGTAGGTATCTCACATAATTTTTACATAACCATAAATATTTCATAGAAATAAACAATTATAATTAAACAACAAATATAACATGAAGCACACAATAAACAAAAACGTTAAATACAAATATTAAAGGGATCAAAAGTTTCACCTGAAATCCAAAATTATCCGCATAATTATTTCTCTATCTTCCTTAGTTTTATTCCCAAACACTCCTCAAAGTTAGATGGTATCAAGAGAAAAAAATGCAAAGAAAACCCCAAAACAAAAAAGAATAACCATATATATATATATATAGGGTGAGAGTAAGAAGAGTCGATAATTCACCACCTAATTTTATTTATTTATTATTATTTTTTCTTTTCCTTCAATTCTTAACCATACACATGTACAATTACTTTTTAATATTTGGGAAAATTACATTTTGGGCTCTCTAACTATTGATACGTTTCTATATAGTCCAATAAAATTTTTATTTTCAGTTTAAACTCTTAAAGTATGTAACCAGTTTTAATTGGTTATTCCATTAATTGTTTTCATCCAAACTAATAGAAACTCCATCATGTGCATCGCACATGCTTTTTTTCTAGGGGTATAAAAGTCTTTTTAATGTTTTTAAATTTTTTCTTTTCTTTCTTTCTTTTTACATCTCACTTTCTCTCTCTCTCTCTCTATCTCTCTACCCTCTTTTCTTTCTCAGACCCATCAATGGGGGGTTTTGCAAGGTTATCAGTCGTAATTGACAACGAATGAAATTAAAAAAATGACTAATTCCAGTTTATCCTATCGAATTACGGATAAACTGATAACCAAGGCCGGAACTGGTAGCTTTGCGAATCGAAGTGGGTACCAGCCATCCAAAACAAGTTACAATTAAACACAATTTAAAAGTAAATATTTTCACTTTGTTAACGTGAAGTGGGTGCATGTGCATACCCATGTTTGACACAAAGAGGAGGAGAGAGAAATAGATAGAAAGGGGGAGAGAAAGCAACAAAGAGGCAAAGAGAAAGAAAACACACACAAGTCATCATTTAAAATCATAAAAAGTGAGGAGGTTTGACCCAAAAATAGAGTTAGTCAAATTCTTCGATTGCAGACATCGGTTGACTGGCCATATCACTAGTTGTCTTAACCTGTACAATGGTCAGAATTCTGACCACTACATTGGCCTAATCGGTTGACCAATGCACTAGTTGATTGACCAACTCAACCATTAGGTTTCTTTTTTTTCTTTTTCTTTTTTCTTATTTCGACTATTAGAATCGTTAGTCGATCAACCCTACTCGTCAGTTGACCGAATTGGCCAGTGGGTCACCCATTCCACTTCCTTAAGCTACTATTTTTGTTAGTTGACCGACCTCTTTTGTCGGTTGACTGAATTAACCTGACAACACACCATTTTAAGTGTTAAAACCACCTTTTCAATTAGACCCATAACCAAAAACATTTTTATGCTTCAACACATTATAAAAACCATTTATAATCTTGAATTTATCACTTCTGACTAAGACACACATAAGATTATTCATTTTAAAGTGTCGTGCATGATCCTAATTCAGATTACATTAAGAGCATAAATGTAATGAATTATTTTCACCTAAATTATCTTCAACGTCTGTAATACTCTGAAAATTTTCATTACATTCATCTTACATCCGCCATGAATTCTTCAACGATTATTCTTTTCGACCAAATCTTTTTATCATTTCAACATATGGAACTTAAATCTGAAACCACTTAATAAAAATATTAGTTCCATAAAACATCAATGTTTAATTGTCCATCAAAATATTAGGTTCAACACACATGATACTAAATTTACTTTCAGTAATTTTTTAAAATTTTCCCCTAAAATATGGAATCATTACTAAAATCTAGACACATCGTTTATATTATGATTAATTTTAATTGGAGTACTTTATTTAAATAATTCCTCTAAACATGGAGACAAAGTACATAGATATAATTAATAAGATATTTTTATTTTCTCAATTCAGTATAAAATATATAAGGTTAAATATAAATTTTTATATTAATACTATATTTTGGTTTAATATGGACCATTCTTTGTCTCTTAATACATTAGACGACTGAGAATTGTCTAAACCTCTTATGTCCATCCTGCTTTGTATGCATAATATAATGCAATTATTATATTATCTCAAAAAATCTTGCATTTTGTTTCCGTGCAAAAAAAATTATTTCAATTATGATTAAATAAAATATATATATATATATATATATATATATATATATATATATTTAATTGATATCAAGTAAATGAAATAAATCTCTCTTATTTTATTACTTGACTAAACATTATAATTAATTCTTTAAATTAGTTTAAATCAAATTTTATTTTATTAATTTTCATCGTGTAATATTTTATTTTCTACTAATATTTAAACAAAATTAATTAGTTTTAACAATACTAAATACAAATTCAATATCTAATGTTCGAAGGATAAAAAATTATTCAATAAATAAAGATATTAATAAATAGAGTGTTTCAAATTCAAAACTAAGGAAGGAACTATTTTTTTGAATAATATAACAATATTTTCCTAACTGGGCAATATATTAATTTTCTAATACATAGATTTAAAAATACAGTAAATAATAAATAAAAAAATTACCAGATAATTAATAAAAATATAAAACTTAAAGAGAACAAAAATAATTTAATTTTAAAATGGGGTGTAAAAATTTTTAACAGAGATTTTTTCCCAAAAAATTTATAATCCAATCTCATCCATTTATTTTTCTCAAATCAGTCCCAATTATTAATGTAAAGACAATTAAAAAAATAGCATAATTATTAAATAAATTAGCGCAATAACCCATGCCTGAAGACACAAACGGAAAAAAAAATCTAATTTGAAAATATTAAATTTAATATTTAGGCAATAAAGCAAAAAGATCAACGGGTTCAACAATAAAATTCATTTTGAGAGTAATACATTATCTTCTTTAATATAATAGTGTTTCACATAATTTCTTTCTTACACACAAATATCAAGGATGATAGTTTAAAATTTACATTTAAAGGGATAGTCTCAAACACTTTAAGACAAATCATGGACATGTTTTACAACATAGTGAGATATTATTTACTATTTTAAATATATATAAGATAGTAAATGTAAATAACTTAAAGAGTTAAAAGTGTAAATACCTAAAAATTCTAAACAATCTCAGTCGTATAAAAGCAATTTCAAAAATATATAAGATAGTAAATGTAAATAACTTAAAGGATTATAAGTGTAAATACCTCAGTTGTTAAATTTGTTAGAAGATAAGACTAACGTTCTGTTAGATCGGCAAGCAAAGCAATCAGGACTACCGCGTCGATAGATAACTCAAAGATATCTTTGATTCATGTAATAGTCAACAATTTCTCAAATTAATTTTTTTCTTTTATTCTCAAGTCAATTGATTTATCACCGTTGGATATCTCAAATCTTTGTCAGGGTTGTTTAATTCATATAAGATAAGATAAAATGTGTTTCATTCGTTGACGATAGATATTTCTTTGATTCGCATTTTGATCTCTTTGATCACTGCAAATCAATTGCTTAAATGTTTGTATCTCTATGATTAAGGAGCTATTAATTTAAATTAAGAAACTCCACACTCAAATTTATTAAATTAATTAATAGTTAATTGTTCAAGTCTAAACTTATCATATATTAGATGGATCAAATTTGTTTTGCACTATATTTTCTTTCCCTTGATTGTTAATTGATCGTGTTTTGATCGATCATAGTTTTGTGTTTTACTGTTTTTGTTCCCTTATTGTTGTTATTAATTTTGATTTTCACTATATGTTCATCCCTTGATAGTTAATTGTTTCTGGATTTATATGTTTCATTGGGCAGTGGCAATTTTGATTACTCAAATATGTTTGTGTTTAAAAAAAAAGAGTTAATTATTATGTAATCAAATCTATAAAACATATAAAATAGAAAGAAAAATAATTATCTATGCTTATGGGCATACAATATCAAGAAATCATTCAATAAATAGAGTGGCTTACCTGAGTGCGGTAGAAAGAGAGAGCATCCGACTGATCATGAATGAGGTCGCGGTTGATGTAGGGTTACTTCCGGTAAGGGAGCTGTGTATTATATAGAGTAATAGGGAATGATTATAGCCTGTGCATGATAGAAAGTGAGAGAGATAAAAGAATTCGAATTTACGATTAATCCCGACTCTTACAGAAGTGAGAAGAAGTGAGAAATTATTCTTATTTAATTTCTATAAATTTAATATTTCAATATTATTATTAAATTTAATTCCCATATATTATTACTATAATTTCAATAAATTTAATGTTCATAATTTTCATAAGTTTGTGTATATTATTTTTATAAGTTATACTTAAGCCCGACACTTACAGAAAAGTGAGAGAAATAGAGGGGGATTCTAATTTAATGTTAATTATGGAGAATTTAAATAATTTCTATAATTTAAATTCTTTTCTCTCACACGTTCTGCTTATACTTGACTCTTATAGAAAGTGAGAGAAAGATAAGATTTTTAATTTAACATTGGTTAGTGTTTACTTCTATTTTCTCTTTTATATTATTGGTTTACTTTAATTTTCATAAATTTTATATTTCAGTATTATTACTAAATTTAGGTGGCGTTTGGTAACCGTTTCTGTTTCCATTCCAGCAGTGGGATGAGAATGGGATGGGATGGGATGAGAATTTTATTTCCTTCTTGAGAGTAGAATCGCGTTTGGTAACGATAATTTTTTTTTTTAATTTTGGGAAGAGAATCGCGTTTGGTAACGATTTTATCCTAAAATCAAAAAAAAAAAAAAAAATCAGATTTTTTTTTTTGTTTTGGCCGGACGGCGGTGACGGCGACTGGTGGGTGGGTGACGGTGGCAGATGGCTGGTAGTAGGCGGTGTCAAAAGTTGTCAGGTGGCCGGCAGCGGCGGTGACCAGGCGGTAATGCCAGAGGTGACCGGTGACGGTCGCCTGAGATGGCCGGCTGCAGACGGTGGTCAATCGGCGGATGAACAGTAAAATTGGTTTTGGGAATGGGAATTATGAGAAACAACTTTTTTTTTGTTTCTCATTTCTTAAGAAAAAATGGGCACAATTCTCAAATGAGAATGGAATGGAAACGAAAACAAAAATTACCAAACGCTATTCCCAAACAGAATTTCCAAAAATCTGGGAATGGAATGGGAAATTCTGGAATGGAAACAGTTACGAAACGGGGCCTTAGTTTCCATATATTATTTCTATAAATTTTCAGTCTATAATTTATTCTTAACCCTGACACTTATAGAAAGAGAGAGGGGGTTACAATTTAATATTGATTAGGGATAATTTAAGTAGTTTCTATAATTAAAATCATCCTCTTTGTTGGCCCAAAGATCTACGTAAGAGCGAGATGAATTGGGTAGCGAAAAAAATTTAAACAATTAAATCAAACACAATTTTTCAATTTTTCTATGTGATAGAATCAAAACCTAATCTTTTTCACCGGCTAAAGATGAAACTCTAATTTTTTTCCCAGGCAATAGATTAACACTAACTACCTTGATTAAACATCGCCCCAAATATGTTTAATCCGCTCAAACTCGCAAATACAAAAAATTTACAAGTTTCTTCCTACAGGAGCTTTTACCATCTCAAAATAATTATACTCAATTAATATCTCAAAAACTATGTGATAGAATCTACATGACGAATAAATCTGATTTAATCAATTTAAAGCACATATAATAAATAATCAGATGTCACAAATAAAAATCGTTTTGAAAGTTTTTCAAGATATTAGATTTGAAAACATTTTTTCTAAAACACTTAATCAAAGTAATCCAATAAATAATCTAAGAAAGCACTTTAATTAACTTGGGAAGATCTTACCGGGATTTCTTGAAAACAATTACTATAGCTCAATATGGAACAAAAACCGGTGATGAAACTTTTTTGCGCCTCGATCAAGAACTTTTCAATAATACTGTCTTGTAAATTTCTTAGCATAAATCTTTCTCTTTTAATAAGAAAGGCCTATTGTTCTTGATTGCATAATTTGAAAAACGCAGGTTTCCATATATAGACTTCTAATTAGCTCTATAACGGCTAGTTTTTAAATTACAAGACCTAAACTTTCACTTTAATAACCCACGTATCATATAAAATCAAATAGGTGTATTCCATTTAAAAAGACTTTTAGAAAAGCTCAATTTGGTCCCCAAAATGTTTTAGATTCAAAATACTTAAAGATAAGAAGTAGTTTTACCAATTCAATTCAAAGAATAATTTAATATATGGACTGAATAGATAAAATGTTAATAATATATGAAATATAATAGTAAAATACTCAAATCCCTTAAAAATCTCTCTTTAAAATGTTCAAAACAATGAGATTTGATAAAAAGCTGAAATAGTCAAACATTGATTGTTTGCCTCTATCGGTCGACTGACCAAATTCGGTCGACCACCCCTGAAATGGTCAATTTTTTTTATCGTTGCACCGACTCCCATTGGTTGACCGACCTTCCCGTCGATTAACCAAATTGCCTAGTGGATTTTCTTTTTTTTCTTCGTTTTAACTATTAGATTCGTTAGTCGACTGACCTATCTTGTAGGTGGACTGAATTGGTCAGCAGGTTTACCCTTTTAACTCCTTCAAACTACTATTTTCATTAGTCAATTGACCTATTTCATCGGTTGATTGAATTGACCAGAAAATCCATTGTTTTATGTGTTAAAACTATTTTTTCACTTAAACACTTTATCAAAAATATTTTCATGATTTAACACTTTATAAAAACTATTTAGGATATTAAATTTATTGCTTCTAACCTTGACGCATATAAGTTTATTTATTTTAAAGTGTCGTGCGTGATCTTAATTCGGCTTGCATTAAGAGCATAAAAGTAATGAGTTATTTTTACCTAAATATCTTAATCATTCCTTGTCTTCTAGGACATCAAACGGTTGAGAGTGTCTAGGCCTCTTTTGTCCATTTTGTTTTGTATAATAGATTAGTGTATAACCCGTGCCTGAAAGCATGAATTAAAAAAAAAATAAAAATTAGTTAATAAAACAAAAGATTAACTTTAATATTCACTAGAGTATTATATACAAAATATCTTTCGAGAATATAGTCTGAATTTATATCCTTGCATATTACTATATAAATACGCAATAAACTATTTTGCAGTTTGCTATAAGAAAATAATAATTATACACGAACTCATGTCAATAAGTGTTCAAAAAATAAATATAATGTAGATGTTCAAAAAATAAATATAATGCAAATATGGTATTTTGTCTGAGTTGGTAGTGATACTATTATGAAGTATTTTATCTAATATTTTACCTTTTTCATATTTTCGATCAATTTATTTTTTAGTCTTTTTCAACTTACTCTTTAAGGCATAGTTGATATTAACCATAAACATTTAAGAATGAATTTCAATCAAACCACATGTCATTTACAAAAGTAGCAATCAAACCCCATCCTATTTGACTCCCATTCTCATTCGCTAAAAGTAATGTCCGGACTCCTATCAAATTTATTTTCAAGTCAATTGATTGACATTATTATTTTTTATTCAATTTACCCCTATTGAAGGCATTGTTGAGGAAATCGAATTGTTTACCCTTACTAATTCTTTTCTTCTCTTCTTTTTTATTTAATTTTTATTTTTTTATTTTGTTTTTTCCCTTTCTAATATAACTGTTCTAGTTCATTTTTTTTTTTTTCGTTTATTTATGGGTTCTGTTTTTAGTATCTTTTTTTATATTTTTATTCTTTTATATTCATTGTTACCAATTTGGGATCAAATATCTAATATAAACACTCAAAATCAAATAAAAAAAAAAAAGGCAAAAAAACAACATATAAAATAATAATAAAAAATTAAACAAGAAATAAATCAAAAGTAAAAAATTGGAAGGAAAAAAAAAAAGAAAAACAAAATAAAAATTAAAAGTAACAAATGAAATAATATATAAAAAAAAAATCAAATTTGAAAAAAATAATATTGAAAGTAAAAAAAAATAGATAATAATAATAAGAAAATCAACACCAACAACAAAAATAGTAACAAAAGGGGGGGGGGATTTGGAAAATAAATAAGAGATGATGAAAGATTGAAAGAAGCGGAAGGAAGGGTGAGCGAACATATTATTTACTAAATTAATTTCACAAAATATGGAGGTAAAATATGTAGACAAAAGATATAGTTTCAATATTTATATATAATTAATTGTAATTAATAATTATTAAAAAAATAAAAATATTTCCATCATTATTAATTTAATTGATTTTTTAAAATAAAATTTTCAAAACATAGAAGCAAAATATGTAGGAAAAAATATACTTTCTGTATTTACATATGATAAGGGTATTTTCGGGCATCACTAGGTCAGTACCTAGGATCTAGCCACGTGTCCATCCTTGTAGTGACATTGACACATTCTGAAACCTGCAGCGCTACGCTAGAACATACGCCGACTACGACTCCTCCCTAGAATGTCCTTTGCACCCAAGGAGGAGCAAGGTACCCCCAAGGACAAGCTGCCTTAAGCTCTACGCCGTGCCCTAGACAGTAAACTTCAGGGACTCAGTCGTTTACCTCGATCGACTTCTCATTCCAACTTGTTTCTCCTCCAAGACTCCACGAATTTCCACTCTCTTCCACCAGGTCACCATCGTAGGCTTGACAAAGGCCCATGGGCTTCGCCAAATGGGCCCAAAAGCCCAAGCCCAACGATTATCTCCTAAACGTCCCGGATCATAGGCTAAACACAGGATTTTGACTAATTAATCGTGTGTAGGCCCAACTAATCATCTTCAACTCCTATATATACCAGGGGTTATGCAAGCCCGAGCTACGTTTTATTACGCTCATGCATTGAGTTCACTTACTTACTTAACGCATTTCCTATACCTTTTCTCTCTAAGTTCTTATTCTCGTACCGGAGGGTCTTCACAGGGACAAATCCCGGTCTAAGCCTTCTACAGGTATTACTCTCTGAGGAGCAGGACTCTGGATATAGCAGGTCAGTCCTCTCAGGACCCAATACAGCTCACGTGAAGAATTTTCAACCGCAGACTCTACCTCAGCAAGAGGATCCACCTATCATCCGACTGGACCATACTCGATGTGTGTACCAATTTTATTAATTTTAATTAATAAATTACTAAAAAATAAAAAATATTTCTATTGTCATTAATTTAATTGAAATTTTTTAAAATTGTTTCTCAAAAATTATTATCTCTATTCAATTAGGTATAAAATATATAACGTTAAATATAAATACACATTTTATATTTATGTTATAGTTTCTAAACCATCCTTTGTTTTCTGAGACATCAGACGGCTAAAAATGCCTAGTGTTTTTATGTGTATTGTTGTTTTGTATAATGAATATTTAATAATCAAAGGTAACCACATTTATGAATTTGACATTCCAAGTGTCACGCCACTTTCTAATAATAAAACGAACTATGTATATGGAGAACATGAACGATATATTGATATCTAGGAAGAGTACATATTACATAGATATACAATAGGAGTACTTATAGGAGACTAAAGGGAACCCTAAAGATAGGGTTTTAACCTAATTGGCCAAGTCCATATATTACATTAACATCCCCCTTCAAATTCAAGGTGGTAAATGAGACGTGAACTTGAGTTTGAAAACTAGAGAGTGAAAATGTCCTAGTGGATGAGCCTTAGTGAAAATATATGTTGTCTGATTGAGTGAACTAACAGATTGTAGACGAACTGTATTCTAGAGAATGTGATGACGAATGAAATTGCAATCAGTCTCAATGAATTTTGTACGCTCGTGGAAGACATTGTTGTGGGAGATCTAAATAGCACTCATATTATTACAGTGTAAAACAGTGACAGCCGAAGAAGAGATTCACATGTCAGTGAGGAGCCACCGAAGCTAAAGTAGTTCTTGAGTTGCATTAGCCATGGCACGATATTCAACTTCAGTGCTGGAACGACAAATAACAATTTGTTTCTTACTCCGACAAGAAATGAGAGAGTTACCCAAGATGAAACAATAACCAGTGGTTGAGTGTCGGTCAGTAGGATCTCCAGCCCAATCAATATCGGAATAAGCCTGTAAAGTAGGAGCAGACTGGGCTGAGAAATGAAGTCCGTGAAATAAGGTATCCTTGACATACCGAAGTATGCGAACAACAACCGAGTAATGAGTGGTCTGAGGAGCGAACAAGAACTGACTGACTTGATAAACGACATAGGCAATGTTTGGGCGAGTGACAGTGAGGTATACCAGACTTCCAATTAGTTGGCGATATAGAGTGGCATCTGAAAGAGGCGAACAATCTAATAGAGTGAGTATGATATTCGGCTTCAGAGGAGTAGTGGCAGTGCTGAAGTCAGTGATGCCAACCTTGGACAAGAGATTAGAGACATATTTAGCCTTAGAGAGAAAATATCCATCTAAACCGGATGAGACTTCTAGACCAAGAAAATAAGTGAGCATGCCAAGGTCTTTCATCTCGAATTGTCCATTAAAAAACTTTTTGAGTTTAGAGATACCACATAAATCATCCCTAGTAATAATCATGTCATCAACGTATAATAAAAGAAAGATAATTCCATTGTCAGTGTGGAAAACAAACAGGGTCGAATCATGAGCACTGGATGTGAACCCAAACTGATGAATGGTAGTACTGAATTTTGCGAACTAGGCACATGGACCTTGTTTTAAACCATATAAGGCACGACGGAGGCGACAAACTTTATGTCGAAGAGCAACTAAGCCAAAAGGGGTATGCGTGTAAACTTCCTCAAGAAGATCATCATTGAGAAATACATTTTTGACATCCATCTGAAAAAAAAGTCAATTTTCGAATAGCGAAAATCAATGCCATATTTTTGAGAAAATCCATTGGCAACAAGTCGAGCTTTATAATGTCCAACAGAACTATCAAAAAGTGTTTTGATTTTAAATACCCACTTATATCTAATAGGAGTTTTCCTAGGAAAAAGGTCAACAAGATCCCAGGTGTGAGTTTTGGCTAAAGCTTGAAGTTTTCGTCCATTACTTTCTGCCAAAAAGGATTAGTACTAGCCTTTTTATAGGATTGAGGCTTATGCAAATTAAGTATCGTAGAAAAATAATGATAATCAGTTAGATAAGGGAAATGATAAGTTACCCTGGTAGAGTAGCGGGAATGATCTGGAGTGTGGGTCTTAGAGGCAGTCAGTACAGAATCTCGGCCACAAGAGAAGTCTCTAGCATGGTCGATGGAGTTGGAAGGGTGAGATTAGCTGGTGGTTCCCGGTTGGGTTCAACCGATAGTTCTAGAGTAAGTTCAGCTGATGATGGTGGAGTTGAGTCAGCGTAAGGTAGAAGACTGGGCTCAACTAGTGGTACTAGAGTGGGCTCAACAGTACCTAGAATTGTATCCTCAAGAAATAACTCAATAGATAGATCAGTAAAGATTCTGGAGTTAGTGATGATGGATTTGTTTGATAAGGAAGTTATTACAAAAAAATCAAGTACTTTTGAGTTTAAATATTTCTGAGTTTTCAAGTATTTTTATTAGTTTAATGTGTTTTTGTGTTGTTTTGTAGGAATATAAATAAATGGGAGAAAATATGCAAAATGAGTATAGGTGCAAAATCTTCAAGTCTGATTTTGACCACAATGCAATCTAATTTGGAAAATCTCAAAACATGAAAGTTGTAGATATATTTCTTAGTTTTCCAAATCATCTTGAATCACCTCAATCGGGATTTGGACGAGAGAGTTATAGCCAAATTTTAGAAGTTGCGCTGCAACACCAATAGCGGACAAAACCCTCATCTTGGAGCCTTATATATATCACCCTATGCCTCATACCCTAGGGTGACGAGATTGGGGGAAGAAACACCATTAGGGGTACAAAAATTGCTAGAAAGTGAGCTTGGAGTAAAGATCATTGAAGTTTATTGAAGATTTGATGCTTATCTCCACACAAAAGAGTTTTCTCATCCTTTCTCTCACCCTAATCTTTATTGAATTTTGTATTTATGGATATTGTGTTGAACATATTTGCATCTATGGATTTCTTGAAAAGATTAGCCATGAATTTTCCTATGTTGAGCTAGAATTTATATTTAGGGCTTGATGTAATCTTGTTTGAACCATATTTTCAATATTTAGTTAATTGATGAAAGAGGGAGTTAGTGAAAAAAAAAAATTGGAAATATTGCAAGATCCATGAGTTTTGATACATGCCTAAGATGATTTAAGCCTAAAAATGATATTTTCATCTACCTTCTACCGTAACCATACATTACAACCCTAATGACATATGTACCTATACATAATTAGTGGAGAGTGACATGAAAAATGGGTTTATGGATGTTCTTACATTCACTATCTAGAGATTGTTCATTATCTTCTTAGCACATAAATATATTCGAGGCTCGTTTGATTAGAAGAAAATGATTGTGCATACACTTACACATCGAGAGTCTTGAGTGGGTTAAAATTAATAATTGATGTTAAAATTCTAGATAATCTCAATGTTTGCATTACTTTTGAGCTTAGAGCATTTGGTGGCTTCGGAGATAATTGCACGAGTTGTTGAATCGATATGAAACTCATATTTTCTCGTTCATTGCTTAGTACTTGATTTGTGTTTTCTTCTATTTTCTTTTCTTTTACTTGAGGACAAACAAATATTTGAATTTGGGGATATTTGATAAGAAAGTTATTTACTAACAAATCAAGTACTTTTGAATTTAAATATTTGTGAGTTTTCAAACATTTTTATTAATTTAATATGTTTTTGTGTTATTTTGTAGGAATATAAATAAATGAAATAAAATGTGCAAAATGAGTGTAAGTGCATAAACTTCAAGTCTGATTTTGGAAAAACGCAAAACATAAAAGTTGTATATATCTTTCTTAGCTTTCCAAATAATCTTGAATCACCTCAATCGGAGTTCAGAAGAGACATATATGGCCAAATTTCAGAAGTTGCACGCTGCAACGAGAAAAATGCTCACTGCAGCGCTAATACGTGAACAAAACCCTCATCTTGTAACCCTATATATACCACCTTATTCCTCAAACCCTAAGGTGACGAGATTGGGGAAGAAACACCATTAGAAGTACAAAAATTGCTAGAGAAGGAACTTGAAGTGAAGATCATTAAAGTTTATTAAAGATTTGAAGCTCATCTCCACACAAAAGAGTTTTCACATCATTTCTCTCACCCTAATCTTTATTGAATTTTGTATTTGTGGATATTGTGTTGAACATGTTTACATCTATGAATTTCTTGAAAAGATTAGCCATGGATTTTTCTATGTTGAGCTAGAATTTATATCTAGGGCTTAACTTAATTTCGTTTGAACCATATTTTTAATATTTTGTTAATTGTTAATTTTAATTCCATTTTATGTCTCTCTACGTTTAATGCGTTTGATTTATGTTGCTGGTGAATTAGATGATTTTAGGTTACGAATTTTATGCTTGAGAGATGTTGAGTTTTTGACCAAAATTGAGAGTACATAATTTAGGTTGTTGTGAGTCTGTGAAGAGATCAACACCTAAGTAATCAAGTTGGGAATTTAGGATCTTGTGAGACCGGGAGGTGATGAAGTTCTAGATTTATCAACTAAGATTTCTATTCAATTGTATTTGTCTTATTAATGCTTCCAATTTATGATTCCATATTATATCTTGGTTGATTTGAGAATTTGGGATTTGATACTCGGGAGAGGTAATTTCAGGTTCGGACTTAGGTTAAGCACAACGTAAGTTTTAATAGATTGAGATATTATTAAAACTTGGGTAATCTATAAGGTCAGGGTAATACGAATGTTCTCACCTATAAACTAAATAGGGATATCAGTATTGCAGTGTTTGCATATTCTCTTACTTGATGCTTGGGAGAGGTTGTGAGGGAGCACGAGTGACCTTGATTATTTAATGAATGAAATTAACTAATAATTGTTTAATAGGATGACATGAGAATAACGAAATGAAATCAAGCCCCCTAGAACAATTGTGCATATTTTTTTATTTTTTTTGGCTTTTGATTTTATATTTGTTTTATTTTTATTTTTACAAACACTAAATTTGGTGACCTGGATAAAGTTGGGTTATGATAATCGTGATACTTAGTGATGATTTAAACTAATTCATGTGGATACGATACTCTACTTACTCTATACTATTAAAACTTGACCCGTACACTTGCGGTGTAGCAAAAAATACGCTACCAATGTCAAATGACCGTAAAGAAGAAAACATTTGACATTCCAAAAAAATGACATAACGAGAGATACGAAAAGTTTTAGTAATGAGATCCCAACACTGATAGCCTTTATGTTCAATGTCATATCTAAGAATACAATACATGTGATCCATTGGTTTCAATTTATTGTGTTCATGTGGTTTAAGAAGAACAGAACAAGCGCAACCAAAGACTCTGAGTTTAAAGTAATCGGGACGTTTACCGAAAAGAGGCTCAAATGGAGACTAATGTTGGATTGTAGTGGAAGGGATATAGTTTATTGTGTCTATTGCGGTGAAGGCAGCATCACCCCAACAGTGCTCAAGACAAGATGAAGAAATGAGAAGAGCACGAACTATGTCAACAATGTGTCTATGTTTGCGTTCGGCTTGTCCATTTTGTTGGGACGTGCTAGGACACGAGTGGTAGGGGAGCATGCCATTTTTACAAAGCATGTTGAGAAAAACACGATCTTTGTATTCCATTGCATTACCGGAGTGAAAAACTTTGATATTTCTAGAAAATCGGGTTTGAAACATAGAGGAAAACTCGTAATATATTTGGAATAGTTCAGATCGATGTTTTATAAGAAACAACCAGGTGTATCGAGAGTAGTCATCCACAAAGATAACAAAGTAATGACAACCACCCATTGAAGCATGAGGAGAAGTCCACCAAACATCAAAATGAATTAAATCAAAGAGTGCAAGAGAAATAAACTGACTCTCATTGAAAGGTAAAGTTGGTTGTTTTGCAAGTTGGCAATAGATACATTTGAAGGATTCATGATGAACTGAACTAAACTGACCACTAAAGTTAAGCGATTTAAGTCGGTTGGATGAGGTGTGGCCTAATCGAAAATGCCAAATATGGAATGGTGATAGCAACAATGGTGGTTGTGGAGATAAGGATGATGATGAGGAGGAGGATAATGGTAGTAGTGGTAGTGGTGAGGTTGCACAGGTTAATGAAGGAACATGTGGTTTTGGTGGTGGTGGTGGTGATGTTTGAGATGAAGGGGCAAACTGTTGAGTTCAAATAGACATTTAACTTTACGACCAGTCCTAAGAGTTTCTCCTATCTGAGGATCCTACACACGACAACCACTATTAGAAAATATGAATTCAAATCCCAATTCACAAAGTTACTTAACAGACAAGAGATTTAAGATGAATTTTGGAATCAAATACTTGTCAAGAATATAAAGATGGGAAACAGAAACCTGACCGGTATGAGTAACACACATTTGAGGACCATCAGCGATATGAATACTAGGGGTATTCATAGCGGATAGTTTGCTTGAGAAAATATTTAGATCAGATGTCATATGATTACAACAAGTAGAATCAAAAAACCAAAAAAAGTTACTTGTAGTAAGTGAAAGAGTAGGGAAAAAATTTGTACTATTTCTGGAGAAAATCTAGTGAAAGAGTGAAGCCATATCTACAATAGAAATAGTAACAGTAGTGAAGATAGAATCCGAACCCTCTTTGGCATTAAGAATGATCGAATAAGTGCAACCCTCAGACATTGTTGTTGAACCAGATCAACAATAAACAACAAAGTATATTATATGATATGAATCTGAAGAAACCAAGGTTATAGATGGATTTAGAACGCTAAAAATTTTCCACGAACTAGTTTATAATCGTAAAGAACTGATCCATGAACCCTTGAATCGATCAAATCTCTGTGATGAACTGAATCAACAATATAAATAGAACTATACTGTATAATCTGAATATCGAGAAATGGATGCCACAGATGGATTCAAAATGACAAAATTAGCCAAAAACCAAGTTATAATCTTGAAGAACCGATTGATGAGCTTTTGAATCGGTCAAACCACCGTGATGAACCGAATCAACAATATAAAAGAAATTATAATGTATTATCCGAATTTGAGTAAATAGAGGCCACTGATAGATGCAGAACACCAAAATTAGCCAAGAACCGATCTTAGATCTTCGAGAACCGGTCTAATAACGGGTGAATCGGTCAATAGAAAATGCTAAACCGGTATGGCGGTGCGTGGTCTAACAGCAACAAAGCGACAGAAACTTCGGAGGGCACGTCTGATGTCGTATGGAGGTGATTTTGGTGTTGTTAAAATCATTTCAACGAGACACTTCTGATGGTATATTATGTGGTATATTATATGATTAATTTGGGTTGATATTGAATCCTGTAGGAGTCAACAAAGTTGACTATGGTGGTCGAACTGTTGTGTCGCGCATGTGAGAAGTCAGAATGGAATTTTGGTTGATGCTGTGGAATCGTCTCATCAATACGGTTCCGATGATATAGTTTTCAATGAATTTGGAGCCCTGATTTAGGCGGTAGAGCCCAAAATCAGTGACGATTTGGTAGTGGTGTTGCTGTTAGCGTTAACAGCGCGTGAGGGCATGTTAAAACTCCATTGGCGGCGGTTTTGACGACGTTGTGATCGTCTCTTCAAGACGAAGGTGTTGATGTGATGAGAGTTGATTTCGGAATAGATGTGAGATCGTAGTAGACAACAAATGTAACGGCACGATGGAATGCTTAGAGTTTCAAAAATTTTAACAGGAACAGGATCAGAAAACATTAGCTCTGATATCATGTTAGAATAATTTACAAGTGGTATATATAAATAACATGAACAAAATATTGATATATAGAAAAAGTACAAATTACAGAAATATACAATAGGAGTATTTATAGGAGACTAAAGAAAACCCTAGAAATAGGGTTTTCACCTAATGGGTCAAGCCCATATAAGAGATTCCAACTTAAAACCATATGGTACTAAGTAGAGTAACTTTTTTGATTTATATAATGGTTTGAGAACTTTCTAATAATCGATGTGGGACAAGAATCCAACAGTCTGAATTATCCTCTTGATTATCCAGGAATACTGTAAATCAAACACTCCTATTTTATATTCCCGGGGAATAAAAAACAATAAAGAAAGAGAGAGCCACACCAAACCGGGGGTTTTTTTGGACCAAACGCCGTGCTTTACTAATCCAACAAGATTTCCCACATTTGAGAATTCGACCATTCCCAGTGTTAAACCACTTCTGAATGAAAAAATGAATTATGTATGACATGAACAAATGAAGTTCTCAATCAGTCGCCAGGAGTCATCAAAAACCACCGTGCAAAGTCTCATCACAAAAACTGGAACAGCAACTCATTCCACATATCCGACACGCCCGGCAAGCACCAATGTATACAATCTGAATAACTCGAAGGGTTGGACAATTGCTCCTCCCTAAACGTCTCCCAGAACTTGCGGTAAATTGAGGGGTGGCTGTCTCTTCGATAATCAGAGAGCTGTGTAATGTTGATGACAGTAACCTTTGAGCTTAACCTGTTTAGCATCTTCTCCACAATGCGCATCGTAGGCAGGTCCGAATCAGCTCCCCAGTAACTCTCGTCCGTTATAGGGGTTCTCTCACCGTAACAGTTTCCCTTGCCTCCGGGCTTCCAGTCATCACTCCTGAGTTATGCAGAACATAAAGTTATGGCCAAATAAAAAACAAAGCGCATCATAAACATAAACGCGTAATTTTGTTTCTTCTAAATAAACATAGACACCACTTTATCCATAGGTGTGCATGTGTGCCTTGCAATTTCGTGATGATGTACCATTGTGACTTCTCGAATGTCGTCTATTGTTGTCCGTTGCATGGATAAAGATGGAAGGAATTTTGTAGAAATCCAATGGGCCTAACTCACTCTCGAAAGACGCCTTATAAGATGAGAATTACTCTAGACTTTATATATAACTTAGGATCAGGTAGCACAAGTGATGTGGGATTTAACACGTCCCCTCATGCGCAAGGTGAACTTTTAACAAACTATTGCTAAAAGAATATCGAGGGAAGAGCCCAACATCGATGTGTGATTCAGCACGCCCCCTCACGCACATAGTAGACTTTTAAACCACTGCAAACGAATATCGGGGGGCCCAACATCGATGTGTGACTTAACACACTAACATCAGACGAGAGTTCTTCTGGTTCTGATACCATGTAGAAATCCAATGGGTCTAACTCAGTCTCGAAAGACGCCTTGTAAGATGAGGATTGCCCTAAGTTTTATATATAGATTAGGATTAGGTAACACAAGCAATGTGGGATTCAACAAATCTCAACAAGAGATAAAGATAACTAATAAATAAAAGAAAAATGGAACTACCCAAAATTTGTCAGGAGCGCATAAATATATTCAATAACAGATTCCCAAAAAAGTTGCAGCAAGTCCTTTGCTACCTTATTTTAATGATAACAATTATAGAGCTGAAGTAATAAAATAATAGATCTTGAAGTCTTCAAAATAGTTAATTAAAGTTCAAAGAAGCAGTTAGAAGATTCCCCTCAATAAAAGCCAAAAGTATTGCCGAAGTTGACTTGGAAAACAATCGAAATCATGAATGCAAATTATCAAGCTCAACGGATATAAATATCAAGAATCCTTGTTCTTTAGAGTAGTGAAGAGAGAGGTCAAATCACCGGAGATGTGTAGGGGACATGGTGACAAAGAAAACCTTGTGCTTGAGAGGATTGACTTCTGAAGCTACCCAATCTGCCCAGGCCGCCATGGCCAACTCCATTCCTCCACGTCCATCTATTTCTTCACAAACCCCATTTTCTTCAGTACTCCATCTGCAAAGCAAATGGTGCCGTCAACACATGTTCAGTTAGTTAACGATATTTTATGTTATTCCTGGAATGAATCATACACTCACAAAAGCTTAACAGGACCCTGTCTCCACCACAGAAAAGTATTGAAAACGAGTATATCAGCATGTTTCCAAATAGATGCATGCTTAAGAACTGAATCTGGGCGTATAATCCGCTCATCCAATCTATGATTTATAGGGTCATCAGAATTTGATTCAACTAGAAGTGGGGCCCAGAGGAACTCCACAGTCGCATTGTACTCCTAGACATGCCACAACGAACAACTAAAATTAGAAACTAGAACCATGTGAGTGGTTTTCCTGGAAACAAAACAGAACAAAATTGAGGCATATGCATATAAGCAACATCCAATGTGGAAGCTTCTGTTTACCTCAGCTCTAAAGATGGTGAGAGGTGCGTTTGGGGACTTTGACTGCTTTTCAGGTGGAATTACGGACTGTAACAAGCACAACATTGATATCCATTGTCCTCTATTAAGCGAATCGCCCACAAACATGAGTCTTTTTCCTCTTAACTTCTCCCACATTTCAGTCGCATTCCATCTGAAAATTATCCAACCAAACCAAGAAAATATCTGATCACCATATGCATGATGCTGACACAGTCACGCCCCAATTCTACAACCATTTCTGAGTTAACCTTAAAACGTATCAATTTCGATAAATAGCACCCGACATGACATTTTGGCCCAACTTTCAATATCTATCCTAAATTGGGATCCGATAACTGATTTTAAATCAATGATTCGTGTACCGGAATTCATGCGATAGTGTCCTACCTAGTGGCCTTTGAGCAATGGTAAAGTAGCTTCATTGCAAGCAATTCAGCAATTCAAATCAGGAGACAACCTCTATACACGGGAAGCCTCATGCAGTGGGTTGCAGTTTTATTAAGGAAAAAAACAGAGTAACAATCGGACCATACAAAAAGAAAATAATATAGTTTGGGTGCTAATTAAGTCGAAAATGCAAATCTAGTGTAATTGGGGATTTAAAGGTGTAATTAATCGTCAACCAAATCCATTTAGCCTTAGAACTAATTACAAACTAAGTAAGTACCTCTTCAAATTGCAACCATGGGGTTGCCATCTCCAATACTGATAACCCAGATCGGGCCTTCCATGTTTCTGACAAGCCAATTGATCAGACATGTATGGACAATCCGACTCGCTATAGAGTGGATATGAAGCATTATCGAAGACCCATTTGCCAGAAAACAGATCACACCTCTCCGGAATTTTTCTCCGGCCATCATTCCCCGGCAAATGATCAGCCCACCGGGCTTCCCGTCGACTGTACTCTACGGTGGACTCGCACTTACTGAATCTATCCAAAGGCACTACGAATCGGCACAAGAAAACACCCAAGAGGTTAGTTGAGACAAACATTTAAAAATGTATATATATAATCTCATTTTTTATGTTGAAAAATCGTCAAATACCGATAAATAAACCCTAGATTCACTAGAGAATTATCCATCGGTAATCGTGCGGAGTGAATAAAATAGAAGTGCGAATTAAACAAGTGAATTTCATAGTAAACATTAAAAATTGAAATCTACCAGGCGGTTTGCTCAAGCCGGTGCGATTTAGTAAAGGCAAAGAAACTTGCTTGATTGGCTGATTATTTTCAGGATTCTGTGTCAGGATTTGTTGAATATTTAGTTCATTGTAGAGGAGAGAACACGCTACAAAGACGATGAAAAAGATTGCAACGAGAGGGAATTGGGATCTCTTTTTGCTCCATTTCGGCGTCATCCTGAGAGAGTAGACTAAGGGAATCTATCGTTGACTATAATCAAGCATCAAATAGCTTTCAGCCGACAGCGTGATTTAAAATGGTTCAGGTTGTGTGATATGTTAAATATTTATTGTGAATATCCATCCCACAATTATCAAATATTTGGAAATGATATTCATAAGATTTCCATTTTCATGACTTTATCGCCATAAATATTATCTAATTACCCTAAAAAATAAATAATTCTTTTTCAATAATTTAATTAATATCTCACCATTAAACTTTCAAAAACTTAATTTCATCTATGATTAAATTCTATCACAATTGGAGACATTGGTTGTAATTAATAATAACATTAAATTAAAATTGATAATAGATTTTTTTTTATTTTTTTTAAATGAAAACAGAAAAATCAAGCCCGACTTCTTTCCTCTCTTCACGTAAATTGCATATTACAATAAGTCACTCTCCCCAAATGTCATTAATCAAATTAACACCAACTTGAAGGATTAAATTGTAAAAAAAAAAAACTTTTAAATAGTTTTCTGCCACATTGTATCGTGCGATGTAATTTTCTGTATGCAAGATTCATATTGTGTGATTCGCGCACCATCGAGTTTGGCGTAGCTATGGTGTGATAGAACGTTTATGTTAATTTTTGTTGTCACAAGACCTTAATATCACTACAATTGTCAACTGTTTGGAAATGGGAATTGATCCACATAATATTCCATTTCCATGAGTCTATCGTCACAAATAACGGAACTATTATCTACATATCTAAAAATGCTAATTACCTTAAAAAAGAAATAATCGATTTTCACTAATTGATGCACTCAAAAATAATTAATATCCCATGATTAAACTTTCAAAAAATTAATCTAATCTTATGAATAAAATCTATCACAATTGGAGACATTTGTGGTAATTAATAATAACATTAAATTAAAATAAAAGTAAATTTTTTTTTTAGGGAAAATAGAAATACAACAAAAATAGAAATTGTTAATAACTTTTTTAAAAAAAAAGATAACAGAAGAAAAATCAAGCCCCACCCAAATTGCATTTTACAATAACTCACTCACCCAAATGTCATTAATCAAATTAACACCAACTTAAAGGATCAATTGTAAAAGAGAAATTTTTTAAATAGTTTTCTGTCGACAGCGTATCGTGTAATGTAATATTTTGTATGTAATATACCAGATTTAAAATGGTTTAGATTGTGTGATTCGCACACCACCGAGTTTGACGTGCTTGTGGTGCAATGGAACGTTTATGTTAATTTTTTTGGAACACCTGAATAACATACAATTGTCAACTATTTAGAAATGGGATCAACAAAATATTCATAAGATTACCATTTCCATTAGTCTATCGCCACAAATAATGGAACTATTATCTACATATCTGAAAATGCTAATTACCCTAAAAAAGAAATAATCGATTTTCACTAATTGATGCACTCAAAATAATTAATATGCCACGATTAAATTTTCAAAAAATTAATTTAATCTTATGATTAAAATCTATCACAATTGGAGACATTGGTTGTAATTAATAATAACATTAAATTAAAATAAAAGTTAAAAAAATAGGGAATATAGAAAATGCAACAAAAATAAAAAATTGGTAATAGAATTTCTTTTTGACAAAAGAAAAATCATGCCCTACCTAAATTGCATGTTACAATAAATCACTCACCCAAATGTCATTAATCAGATTTAACACCAACGTGAAGGATTAAATTGTAAAAAAAGAAAAAATTTAATTAGTTTTTATGAACTTAATGAGTCAAATGATAACTCTACACTATCACTCATTGAGGGTGGGGAAATTAATTCACATCCTTCTCTAAATATGTCAATGATCGCCGAAGGTAGTGGGAAAGATTTAGAGAATAGTGGGAGTGTACCACAAAAATCTTAACTCTCAACCTCTTTAGTTGCGTAGAAGTCAACGTGCAAATATTTCTCGAATTCTATTTGGGATTCATAAGGAATATTTGATGTGTTCTTCAATAGAAGAAAACGAGTCTTCTTCTTATCAAGCGGCTTTATCATCGTCTGGTAATAAAGAATGAATAACTGCAATGGAAGATGAGATTAGTTTTATGCAAAAGAATCAAATGTGGGAACTTGATCTTTCCACCTTGATGAAAATCTATTAAAAACAAATAGATTTTAAAGATTAAATGTCAAACAGATGGATCTATTGAAAGGTACAAAGCTCGTCTCCTGGCGAAAGGTTACACGCGAAAAGAGAGTATAGACTATGTGGAAACTTTTTCACCTGTTGTTAGATTTGCCTCTATTCGCCTAATCCTAGACATTGTTGTTAATCTGGATTTGGAACTTTTTCAAATAGATGTTAAGACTATTTTTCTCAATGGAGAACTAGATGAGGAGATCTACATGTATCAACCTATTAGTTTTGTGGCCAAGGGATAAGAACGCAAAGTATGAAAGCTAGAACATTTCATTTATGTCCTAAAATAATCATCTAGACAATAGTACCTCAAATTTTATCAAACCATAATTACTTTTGGCTTTATCATGGTTGAAGAAGATTATTGTGTTTATATAAAGCAGTCGGAGAAAGGTTTTGTTGTCCTTACTCTGTATGTCAATAACATTTTATTGGCATGAAATGACATAAGGGTAATTGTCTCTACTGAAGAGTGATTATCTTTTATTTTTTATAGGACGGACATAGGTAAAGCAAATTATGTACTTAGTGTTAAAAATATTTGAGACCATTTTAAAGAAACTTCTTAGTTTGTCTCAAGAAACTTAGATCAGGAAAGTATTTGAACGATTTCAAATATATAACACTAAGCGTATAGACAATCCTGTTGAGAATGGTAGTACCTTGTTTTTTGTCCTATAACTAATGTTGAAAAAAAAAAAGATATCTCGTATACCATATACAAGTGCAATTAGAAGCCTAATGTACGACATGATGTATACACAACCAGACATATTTTATATTGTGGGGTTGGTTAGTCATTTCCAGAGTAATCTAGAAATTGTTCATTGGAGAGTAGTTAAAATGAACTTGCAGTATCTTTGTGAAACCGCAGACTATATGTTTTGATATAATGGTGGAAATATACATTTGTAAGGCTATAGTGATGCATATTGGAGTGGTGACTTGAACGAAAGTAAGTCAACATCAAAATATGCTTTCATACTCAACAACAGTGCTATTTTGTGGTCAAGCAAAAAGAAACCATGCATAGCACTATCCACAATGGAAGCATAATAAGGTGTTTTTGGTTCACCTGTTCAAGAGGTTGTTTGGCTAAAAATATTTTTTGAAAGTATTAAGATTGTACCACATTCTGCAGATGCTGCAACCATACATTGTAATAGTATGGCTGCCCTAGCTTATGTCAAGGATCCTAAGTATCATGGAAAGATGAAGAATATTCAGACTCGATATCACTACATCCAAGATTGAGTTTCAAATGAAGAAGTGGTACTCAAAAATACTTCTACAAGTAAAATGGTAGTTGATCCCTTAACCAAACCTATTTATAGGGATTTGTTCTAATATCATGGAAGGTGTTTGGGATTGACTTTAAATATTTGTACCACAATACACATTTACAATCTCATACTTTATTTGCATTCATTAAAAGTATGATGAATAATTTAGGATATTTGTTATAGCACACATTATTACCTTGATGGTGATTGTCACAAGGCAAAATTGTTGGCTAATAACACAACAACCAACGTCGATGCTGAGATAGCATACAAGATGAGATTTTAGAATTATAAAAATTGAATTAGATAATTCTTTATAGTGTCGCATTGGATGAGCCAAGATAAGGTTTACTAAAAATCGAACATGAAAGTTTGTCACACTTTATGTAGCTTGAGAATAGTTGAATGTGAGATTTCAAGTAAATACTCTAGGAGATACCAACTTGAAATTCTCAAATCAACTGCTTGTGTAGTGATTGGACTTATATTTCTACATCAATTTAGAATGACATTCTCATTTTTTTCATGAGTATAATATTGTAGCATGTAAATCCTACTACATGTGCTTTAAGACGACCATCCAGGGAGTGAGAAATGGATCCCTAGTTTCTTATTGTGTGAACACTATATATATATATATATATATATATATATATATATATATATATATATATATCATTAATAATGATCTAATGACTTTAAACTATGTTATGATACAAAAATTTGATGTTACTACTTTAACTTGTTATCCTATAGCCATGAATGATACAATCGAAAGAGAAATGTCTAAGAAAGTAGTCAAACAAAAGTTGAGTAACATAAGAATCAAAGGAAGACAATTTAGTAACATATCTTATTAAAATTGTAGTGAAAATTGTTTGATAGTGGCCACAACATATAAAACTATTTCTCAAAATAATTATATTATATGATGTAGGGGAATTTCATCACATATGCTACAAGGAAGATATCGCTCCAAGTATGGAAAACTAACCGAGCTGAGAACTGGGGTTCCTTCCGGGAGGAGGGGACTCTCATGTTCTCCTTGGAAGTTTTTGAGCTATGTTAAGAACCGCCTTATCGAGCTGAATGAGTCCAAGCCAAGCCGGTGAGTTCTGAGTCGAACTGGAAAACTTGAGCACTCTCTGCTCATCGTCTCCGTACTCAGGGCCTCTCTAGGACGCCTTGAGACTTCAGCCCGTGGGCCTCTACATGTGGGCCCAATAGCCCAACCCGAATGATCAGAGCACTAATCTATTTACTCTTTGGTTGCCCAGCGGATTAGGTTAATTAACCCGAGCTTAGCTCCCTAATTTCGCGGGGCTAATAAAGCGCAGCGCCTATAAATACCTCATGGAATCCAATGCTCAATGGTACGTCTTCTATACAGACACTAGAGCATTTTCCTAGCCCTTTTCTCCTAGATACTTACTCTTACGCCGAAAGGACTTTACCGGGCACAACCCCAGTGAGTCTGTGTGCAGGTGCTCGAAGTGAAGGAGCAGAGTTCGGGTCGAGATCGGGACAGAGTCCAAAGAAGCATTCATCTCGGAGTCTAAATAGGATCTCAGTTTAGGTCAAAGATTTTAGGTCGAATTGCGATCATCTTGAGGTCGTCAGAAGCCCCAAATTCACCAGTCAGTCAAGCCATCAACAATCTCGTAAGTATATTGTCTTTCCGAACCATATTGTTGGTTGCTCACCACTTTTGGACACCAATAGTTTGGCACCATCTGTGGGAACGCATTAAAAGCCTCCCCTGATCGTTAGCTCCCTACGAGATAAAAGACTTGATGATAATAAGGTCTGGAAAGGAAATTCACCAAGTAGACCAAACATCCATTGCGAACAATAATCCACCCCCTACCCATACAAAACACTTCAAAAGCTCCTAGGCCGGATTCCCAAGTCCAAACTGTGGAGCATCTTCACCAACCTACCATCCCGTCGGCTTAGCCTGCCAGCCCGACGGTTCAGCCCACTGGCCAGACAGGTCCTTCTATCTTACCATCTGGGCCGTTTGTTGGGCAGACCTCCGAGGCCCCTAAGGCAGCTCACGTCGATGTCTTGGAACGCCAGTTAGGCGAGTTCTAGACATTCTTCCAAATCGTCCTGGCCCACCTACCGTCGGTCCTTCTAATGGGTCTCCCGGCAATCCAGGTCACAGGTCAGGAGGAGCAAGTAATCAGAGTTGAAAAGCGCGTCATTCATTCCAGCGGGCACGTCTCAAGGCCTCGAGCCCATAACGGCGGGCGGAGAGAGGTTGATTTAGCACCTCCTGAGGCCTCAGGATCTCCATCTCCACCTCCACTGAGACGAAAAAGAGATGATCATACTGAGTCACTACCAGGTCGGGCTCACAACTATACCAAATGGTTTAACCACCACCCCTGACACATCTGGGAAGTGGACTCACATTCCCCACCAAGACACAAATTTCTCCGAGGGTCGAGGTGGTGGTGGAAAGGCGTCTAGATGACATGGATGCGGTCTTGCACCAAATTCAAGGAATGAGGGGCTCCACTGGGCTTCCTTCCGAGGTAAGGTATCCTTTCATTAGCGAAATATTGGAAGAACTGTTGCTCGCACGGTACACCCACCCCCAAATGATCTTCTATGATGGGATTACCGATCCAGTGAACCACTTGTCTATCTTCAGGTCCTATATGGATCTGCACATAGCCTCAGTAGCGATAAGATGCAAAGTTTTTCCCCTCACACTCACGGTAGCTGTCGGTGCATGGTTTAGGACTTTGGCCCTAGGCTCCATTTCCGACTTTCATGAGCTCGAGCAGCTCTTCCTCTCACGATTCGGAGGATCGAGGAGCAGGCCAAAGACCATGGCACACATCCTCATGCTCCAACAGCTACCTGGCAAGTCCTTAGGCAATTATGTTGAAAGGTTCTACAAAGAGGTCATTGGGTACGATGAACTCAGGGACGTTGTTACAATGAACGTATTCATCAATGGCCTGAAGCACTGAAGGTTCTCGTATAACCTCTGCTCTAACCTAGCTTCGAGTCTGGATACTACACTAGAGAGAGACATGAGATTCCATAATGTCGACATAAGGGAAACCACCAGGAAAGACCGCAAGGAGGGTAAGAAGAAAAAAGGTAAGTCCAACGAAAGGTCGACCAGAAGTCATGGATCCAAGAGGCTACAAGCGGAGAGGAGATTAAGCCCACTGCTCAGGGATATGAGACCATTCCCACCCCCGAGGCATCGCCAGCGGAGCTTTACACCACTTACGATCTCGGTGGCCACCAACTTCGCTAAAAATTCTGAGAGGGAGTTCTTTCTCCCGCCTCCAGCCCCGAGTGGAAAGCCAATGGGAAAATCGATGGACAAATATTGTGAATTCCTCCGGGACCAGGGACATTCCACCGAGAATTATTTCTGACTCCAGGAAGAAATTGAAGCTGTCATCAGAAGGGGATATCTTGGCCGCTACGTCCGAAAGAGCGACCAAGCTCCCAGAAGGGAGAAAAACGACCCCCATAAAGAACATAGGAGTCAGAGAAGAAGAAGGAATCGAAGTCGGCCCCCTCCCCGATAGGAAAGATATAGGGGAGGTGACGAACAGATGGTGGATGGAAACATCAACATCATCCATGGAAGACTCAGCCAGGGGGAGAGACCATCTCCTCCAAGAAAATGCTTAAGCACAAAGCCAAGCGAAAAGGAGATAAGGACATCTTTGAAGTAAGCACGATCGAGTTAACAAAGAAGTCCCCCTCAACGTCTTAACGACCCTAGGTCACGTGAGTCTTGCCCAGCATCATTGATTGCACACAATCCAACTCCTGACTGGGTCATTGGATCATGCGTTATATTTATCCTATCGACAATCTCCATTCTAAAACTCATTTGTCACCTCTCCCGAGTATAAGACGAGGGATATAACGTAACTTCGAGTCAACGAAGAAGTCCCCTCAACGTCTTAACGACCCTAGGTCGCGTGAGTCTTGCCCCAACGTCATCGATTGTCCACAATTCAAACCTCGACCAAGTTATAGAATCGTGGCGTTTGTTTACCCTAATTCGAATCTGGGGTTTGTCAAAACCCCGTATTCTTCATTTATCTAACTAAACATGATAAACAAACAATATGATAAATACAATCAAACTACGAAGAACAAACATAAATGCAACACCGAAATCATCCAAACAATGTATTTATAAATTATATGTTAATCCTTATACGATCCATGTTTAGCTAAGGCCATAGCCGCATTTACAATGAAATAATAAGCTAAACATGCTCATACGATCCTAAGTTAAAGAAATAAGGAAAACCAATCGAAGAACTTAGTCTCATCCAAAAACTGCTAAGAACGCTCAACGATCAATTCGCCATCTTCTCCACTTCAGGATGTGAGCTCCACCTCTAAAACTCCTAAACCCTAGCCTAAATATAGCTTAAGGTGCCCAAATAGCTGGGCGGGGGGCAAGAGGAGGGGAGATGACTGGATATATATAAGAAAAATATCTCAAAATATCTAAATAAATATCTAGGTTGTGCAGAGGCTCTCTGCCTAGGAGAAGGTAGGTCGGTTTGGCTAATCGCCCAGGCGAAGAAGTAGGCAGTGGACTTGAAAATCTTTCTATTGGGTTTCTGCCTAAGCGCAGGAATTCACCGCCTAGGCAGTGGACTGTCAGTAGCCTTTAGTCATTTCTCAACTTCTTCACCGCCTAAGCGGTTGTCTAGACGCCTAGGCGGTGGGCTTGTTTCACATTTTTGCCTCCGAGCTTATTTTTCCACTGTAACTTCGACCACTTTTGGTTCGATCTCATCGTTTTTGCTCCAGTTTTCTATTTTTTTGCCCCACACACCTGATTTATACAAAAAGTAATAAAATTAATTAAAACGTAATAAAATACTATATAAATACTCGAAAACAAATCTAATTCGGTTTGAAAATATGTAGGTAAATCATACCTATCACAGACCGTCACCTTATAATGCGATCATGGGTTATCATACGGTGGCGGCTCTCAAGGCGGTCTGCTCCCTATATCACTAGCCAATGAAGTTCTACACCGAGAAGGGCATGGGAGTGGTAAGAAAAGACCAAGAGTCCTCCCAGGCTTGTGCTCAGACAGGACTGGAAAAAATAAAGTAGCAATCAAAGATAGAACCGGAGCTCGGGGAACCCAAACTCATGGCTCTGGATACGGGACCTGGGCCAGTACCCATCGACGATCCTCGAGAAGAGGAGGTCGGTCCCCGGCCACATGAGGAACTGGTGGAGATTTCCATCCACCCAATAATTAAAGAAAGAACAGTAAAAAGAAATAACAGTAAGGATTGGAGATAGCCTCGCATTCGAGCAAAGAGCTGAACTTACCAGGTTGCTCTAAAAAAATTATGACGTCTTCGCATAGTCCTATGATGACCTACCAGGGATCGATCCGAGTCCGGCGATGCATTGCCTACACGCTGACCCGCACCACCCTCCCGTGAGATAGAAGTGAAGAAAATTTCATCTGAAGCACCAAAGAATTATTAAAGAGAAAATGGACAAGCTGATTAAATCTGATATCGTCGAGGAAGTCAAGTTCCCCGACTGGCTAGCCAATGTGGTCTTGGCCCCCAAGGCCAGAAACAAGTGACGCCTCTACGTCGACTTCAAGGACCTAAATAAAGCTTGCCCGAAGGACTTCTTCCTTTTCCCCAGGATCGACATCATCATCAATGCCACGGCCGGGTATGAACGCCTGAGTTTCCTCGACGCTTATATAGGGTACAACCAAATCCATATGTTTTTCCCCGACAAGAGCAAAACATCCTTCATCACAGACAAAGGGACATACTACTACAAGGACATGACATTCGACTTACGCAATGCCGGAGCGACGTACCAGCGACTGGTAAACAAAATGTTCAAGGAAGAGATCGGGCAAACGATGGAGGTTTACATCGATGACATGTTGGTTAAGAGCTCGAGAGCCCCTGACCATACCCAATACCTCCAGAACTGCTTCGATAAACTCAAGGCTCACCGCATGAAACTCAACCCCAACAAATGCATTTTTGGAGTTTCTACCGGAAAGTTCCTCAGGTACATGGTCTCCCAGTGCGGAATTAATGCTAATCCTAATCAGATAAATGCAGTACTGGGAATGACCTCTCCTCGGAATAAGAAAGAAGTGCAGATGCTGACGAGGAGGCTCGCTGCCCTGAATAGATCTATCTCACGGGCGTCGGAGAAATGTTTGTATTTTTTTAAGGTGCTACGAGGCAACAACAACTTCAAATGGACAGAGGAATGCGAAACAACTTTTCAGGAGCTCAAACTTTATCTCTCCTCTACTCCCCTGCTCAGCACCCCGAAGGTAGGAGAAACTCTCTACTTATATATTTTCGCCTCTCCAACGACGGTCAGCGCAACTCTTGTAAGGGAGGACACCGGTGTTCAGCACCCCATCTATTACTCCAGTAGAGTCCTCACAGATGTCGAAACCAGGTACACCAAATTTTAAAAACTTGCTTATGCCCTGCTGGTGGCCTCCAAGAAGCTGAAACAATACTTCCAAGCCCATACGATCATCGTACTAACCGACCAACCGATAAGGAAAATTCTGCATTCACGAGACGTCTTGGGATGATTAATGAAGTACAGCCTCGAGCTCGAATCCAGACTCCAATCCGACAACGTAGAAGTTTTTCACCAACGGATCATCTAACAACAACAGTTGTGGGGCGGGAATGGTGCTCATTGCGCCCGACAATGAATAGATCAAATACGCCCTGAGGCTAGGGTTTAGAGCAACTAACAACGAGGCTAAATACTAGGCTTTGCTTACTGGCCTCCTCTTAGCCCGAGAATATAATGTAAGCACGCCGATTGTCTTCTACGACTCTCAACTAGTCGTCAACCAGGTCAACGGGGATTATTTACAAATGATCCTAGTATGGTCGCATATCTAGAGAGAGTTGAGACACTAATGGAGAAATTTGAAAAAATCCATGTGACCTAAATACCTCGAGAAGAGAACCAGCATACCGATGCCCTAGCAAACTTTGTATCGACGGTAGAGTGGACCTTGAAAAGGAGCATGCCCATTGAGTACCTAGATACTCCGAGCACGACGATATCCGACTGGGTAGCATCAATCTGTGAGCTCAGCGATCAGTCCACCGGGATGGATTCAATACGATAATACTCTAAGGACCAAAGACTACCCGACGACCACAATGAGGCAAGGAGGATGCAATACAAGTCTACTAGATACTGCATCATGGACGGGATCCTTTACCGATGCTCCTTCTCTAGCCCATATTCTCGATGCCTCTCACCAGAAGATGCTGACTACGTGATGAGAGAAGTCCATGAGGGGATTTGTGGTAATCACTTAGGGGGCAAAGCCCTGACAGGCAAATTGCTCCGCCAAGGGTGCTTCTAGTCCAAAATGCTTGAGGACGCAGCTGAATTTGTGAAAAAATGTGACAAGTGCCAATGCTTCGGCCCACACCCTCACTTAACACCAATCATTGTCCCGATGACAAGCCCATGGCTATTCGTCCAGTGGGGAATCGATCTGCTAGGCCCGTTTCTTCCGGGCACTGGCTAGAGAAAGTTCTTGGTTGTCTCTATTGATTACTTCACCAAGTGGATTGAGGCCAAGCCCCCAGCACGCATCACAAAAGATAAAATCCGAGATTTTGTCTAGAAGTCGATGGTGTGCCAGTTCGGAATCCCAAAGGCAATTGTATCCGACAATGGCACTCAATTCGATAATGATTTGTTTGTAGATTTTTGCTCTGGCCTCAGTATCCGAACTTGTTGATTCTAAAATTTTGATGGACAATTAAATGTTGATATGTTTTGTGGAACTAACGATTTTATTGAGTGTTTTAGTTTATAAGTTCCAATGAAGATATTATCATGAAGAAGTTGAAATGGATGCTAAATACTTAAGAGACTGACAAAGATGACGGATATTAAGAGTTTAAAGAAATTGAAGAACCTAGGGAAAACAACTCAGATTAAATTTTTACTCTTAATATATCCCAATTAGGATCACACACGATACAAAATGTTTTTACAATTATGTGTGTTTTTATAGGATTCTAATTAATTAACATATTTGCTCCTATGTGTAATTGAAGAAATATAATTGATTAAAATTAAATTTAAGAATTTAGTGGATCTAACCGAGAAAAGAAATCAGTTAAAGGAACGAAAATGTCGAAGAAATTGAATGAAAAATGAATTGAGGAACAACTTCCAGCAGGGCTCGGTCAACTTATGGAAGAGTAGCAATCGACTTATGAAAATGAGCCCCAGTCCCTGAAATGTTCTGTCACACCCCACCCCGGACACCCGCCACCATGGGGCCAGCGTGACGTCGACATGACATCACTTAACTGACTAGACAACCACAATACAACGATATACAAACTTTAAATCTATACAACATATACGTAATTCCATCTAATAGGGACACACCGTCCCAAATATAAGAACAACCGAACGAAACCCATAAATCTCACTTAGATTCATCTCCGACACCTTGTCTCAAAATTCCTCTCAAATGACTCCATCGCATGACCCGCATAACTCTATCTAGCGCTAGTAGGGGATCGACCGACTCCTAACTATTTCACCTGCGAGTGTACTACCTTTTTAGTAAAATATTTTATAATAATAAATCATTCTACAACATCAAAATGGATCAAGCGTAAGTATATAAACACCACATAGTTCCTAAAATCTCCAGTATATATAAGCAGTGAAAATAAAACGATATAAATAAGTTTCATTCAAATCCATTTAGTATAAAATCATATCAATCACCATAATAAATAATAAATAACCCAATATAAGTAAAACACCACATCTCAAACACAACATACACTGGCTAGCCATAGTGATCGTTTTAACCTCACGATCGGGAGTTACAACGGTACTGTACCATCCGTAGGATATGCCTTCCTATGAACACCCATCACTCCACCGAAGCGGATAATCACTGTATAGTATAAACGTCTAACATCACTTTGCCAAAGCAAATAAACATCACTCCGCCGAAACGAAT
Organism: Eucommia ulmoides; assembly: GCA_016647705.1. NCBI lineage: Eukaryota > Viridiplantae > Streptophyta > Magnoliopsida > Garryales > Eucommiaceae > Eucommia > Eucommia ulmoides. Next base: position 36,133,361 of record CM028333.1, on the reverse strand, counting down.
AAATACTATGGCATCGTCAAATCAATAACATCATCATCAAATCACAACTCAATAATATCGTCTAATCAACATCGTCAAATCACCACATCCACCTCTCTTTTTCAAAATCTACTTTTAATCCGAAATTCATACTTCTCATTTTCTTTTAAATGAAAATGTCTTATTTTACCAAAACCACTTTTCCACTCTTTATTTTTAGAAAACTAGATATTTTTCACTATCTTTTAAAACCACCAAATCTAATGAAAATCATTCTCAACTTTCTTTCGAAAACCATCGTAATTTCACGAAAATCCATTTTTACTCACTCACCCCAAAACCTGTTTGATCCATATCGTCTATAAAATCATCTAGTCATAGTAAGGCCATTTTACACGCATATATATATATATATATATATATATATATATATATATGAAAATAATTTGGTAAGAAGACAGTACACTCACCTGATATTCCGCTCTCAAAAGCTCCACCGACTATCCGCTACTGAACTTCCGATAATTGTGAACCTATTTGTGACAGAACCTAAATTAATATTTTATGTAGAAATAACCTAACCATGCTATGAAATCCTCATTTCCGCAATTTCCTATTCCCTACGTTTTCTTTTGGAATATTTTCATTTAATTAATATCGCTTCGTTACGGTTTACTATATAAACTTTGTTCATATAAACGGTCTCATTATTTGTTTTTCATCATTTCGACAATTTCGACGTTAGTAATTAAATTAACAAATCATGAAATTTTAACGAAAAATATTACCCGCTCCGAATCGGTTGTCGATCTCTTCACGAATTCCTTAATTTTTACTTACTGTTGCCCACCGCCTAAGCGAAACGGCCACCGCCTAGGCGAACTCGCACAATTTTAGTTCTTAATGTTCCACCGCCTAGGTGAAACCATCACTGCCTAGGCAGACGATCGTCTTCCTCTTTGATCTGTTTTGGGTTTTTCAGCTGCCACTCTCTCTCTCTCTCTCACCTTACCAACTCAACTCCAACAATTATACCACCAACGGCCCATACACACCCACAACACACACAAACCTCATCATCACAGCACACATAACACACACAAAGACCTCAAAAATACCCCCATGCATCGTAAGACGAACAACACCGCCGACGACACCCTCTCTTACTCCGACGGCTCACCTCCGACCTAAACAACACACACCCATATAGCAGTTGGACACCTACAAATACCTAGAGCACACAAACACACACAAACCCACACAATCACCGACCGCTGGATACTCACCAACGAACCCACCTTCAATTATCTCTCTTCTCTGTTTTTCGACGACACACACACACACAGAGTAAACCCACATACACATATACTGCTCACACGCATACATACACAACAATACACACACAACGATGGACGGAAATAGAACACATATATACCACACACGGTCGAAAAATAGAACAGCACGCACACATACATAGCCGCACCACCGATGAACCAGACTAGCACCAATCCCCTCTTTCTCTCTTTGTTCTCTGATTTGGTTACCTGTTAGCCAACCCATGACGATTCATAAACCACCGCCGGCGAACCCCACATGATCGGCGACAAAAACCCACTAGCGATCCTCCCTCTCTCTCTCTTCTTCCTCTTCCTCTCTCTTTCCCGATTTCTCTGACCGTTTCTCGATCTTTCTCCCTTCCCTCTGTCTTGCGTGTATGAGTCTATGTATATGTGTGTGTGTGTGTGTGTATATATATATATATTAATTTAGTTGTAATTACATAAATCTCTCCTTTTGTTTTGTTAAGATAAAATTTAGACCAAATTCTGATTTTAAGATTTTAATAATTACAAATTAACCCCTAAAATTTTAAATCTCACAATTAGTAGTGTCATCCACCCCGTTATTTTCAAATGTGCTACAATACAACTTAGATTGAGCATATACCAAAAATTAGGGTCTTACATGTTCGATCGACAGGTAAGTCGACCTGTACTTAAAGAATGAACTCTCTGGATCTTCCGGTCGACAGGTAAGTCGACTTGTGGAACTTGCTGAATCGTCCGGTCGACTGGTGACGGATAGGTGATCGACCGATGGGCAAAGATATTTTGGCTTGGGCTACGTCCTAAATTGGGCAGTCGACTGATGGTTTGTTTCAAGTTTAGAGGATTTCGAGGATTATGATCAAACAGTTGCCGTTACTAGCTGTTTATAGTTAAGATATGCGAGATATCTTAGAGATCTGATATATTTAAGCTATTTAATATTTAAATATCCCTATAGATATGGTTCAAGTATTTTTTATATTTCTCAATTTGGTACATGAAATTTTTTTTATCTTATCTAATTGAGTTTGAGTAAAAGTTTGAGGGACTAAATTGAATGTTTTAAAAGATATATTTAAGTGAATTATACCAGGATTGAGTCTTAATGATATAAGGGAGATTATGGAGTAATTATTTGTCATGATATATGGTAATTAACCATTAGAAGGCTTGTTATAAACTCCTATAAATAAAGCTGCATTTTTTAGGTTTAAAAGATACAATAATCCAAAATCAATCAAAATTCAAGAGTTATTCAGTTCTTGAACTTTCTGAGAGTCATCATTCTAAAATCATATTGAGTGTATTGTGAGATCTTTCTTGAGATTTGTTCTTGAGAAACATTTGTTGTAGATTATTGTTACTACCGATCTAAAGTGTCATTGCTATTCTAATCATTATTCTTTCGGTGGATTCCTGGTGAGATTGTTCCAAGTTATTTGCTTATTTGCTATTATTATTATTTTCTTGGAAGTTAATCTTTGAAATTGTTTTCCGAATTTTTATTGAAAAATATTTTTTGAAACAATTTCTGTAGAAAATCTTATTACGTGCTAAATTATTTGCTACCCTTTTTTTTTGTTTAAAATCATATTTTGAATTTTCACACTTTATTTCTGTCACTAGTTTCGGGACATTAATTGAGTACTAATTAATTTGAGGTGGTAGAATCTTTGAGTGGGAAGAACTTATCAATTTTTGTAATTGAGGAGTTGTGTGCAGATAAGATACTATTGGGAGTGTATAATCAGGGGTAGCTGGTTTCAATCTCTTCCGGTGAAGAGATTGAGGTTTTGATCTTTGCCTATAAGATAAAAAGATTAGGTTTTAATTCTTCCTTTATAGAATTGTGAGTGAATTGTAACGGTTCAATCATTATCGAGTAAAATGATATTTGGAGCGTGTTTGTGTGAGGTTTAATTCTTGAGCCTAAGATATAAAAAGAATTAGGTCGTGATTCTCCCTGTAATAGAATTAGGTTAATCTTCTGCCTGGTAAAAAGATAGAGGTTATTATTCCTTAGCCTGTGAAAAATGAATTGTAAAGGTTGATTCTCAACCTGCGAAAAGAATCATTGTGAGAGTTTTATTCCTACCTTTAAAGGGATCTTGAATTTAGTGGGTGCGACTCTCCGTAGGACTCGGGGGGACTAGATTAACCAAGAGTAGCTTGGTGAACCAGTATAAATTTATGTGTGCTGCATTATTTATATTGTTTATATTTTGTTGTTTGGGTGTGTACCTAGTTGATAACACATAATTCGCTGCTATAAAAGATAATAATTAATTTTAGGATAATATTAATTGTTTTATTTTTCAAATGTTATAAATTTGGATTAAATTTTAATACTACCCAATTCACCCCCCTCTTAGGTAGCTCACTGGGCCAACAAAACTCACTTTGCATCCCCAGGCGCCCACAGGCCAATGGCTAAGTCGAGGTCACCAACCGAACAATCCTGCACGGTTTGAAAACCAGACTCGACAAGGCCAAAGAGAGGTGGGTGGAGGACCTTTATCCTATTCTTTGGGCATATTATACCACTTCACGAACCCCAATGGGAGAGACACCATTCGCAATGACGTTCAGATCCGAGTCCGTGATCCTTGCAGAGATCGGAATGCCAACTCTTCGGACGTCTGTCAGGGATCAGGATCGAGAAGTAAATGATGCCATGTAGGCCCTCAACCTAGACCTGCTAGAAGAACGATGAAAAAGCGCTAGAGTACAACAAGTAGCTTACCAACAACAAGCAGCTCGGTACTATGACAGAAGGGTACGCCCGCGTCATTTTGAAGTTGGAGACATTGTCCTCAAGAAGGTCACATTAGCAACTAAAGAGCCAAACACGGGGAAGTTAGCCCCTAGCTGAGAGGGACCTTATTGCGTCATCAGAATTGCAAGGCCGGACACATACGAGCTCAAGACCAATGAGGGAGTCCCACTACGACACCCATGGAATGCCGACCATCTCAAGCAGTACTACTATAGGGATCAGGTCATTTTGTAAACATTTCATTTTCCTATCAAGTGTAATGTATTTTGATATCAAGGGAATGGCTTTTCACAAAACAACATTTTACTATCCCGAAGATCCAAATTCTAGCCAGTAGCACGAGCAGGGTTGTTGTATTCACAGAGATTGGATTAAATTGTCATTAAGTATCGCGTTTGTCATAACCTAATTTTATCTAGGTAATCCAATTTTAGGGTTTTTATATTAATAATAAAACCAAACTAATTAACTAATTAAACTATAATACTAATATGACGTTTATGGAAATATATTATATATAGGGATTAACTTCATTCATTTAAACATGTTCGTTTTAGTTTAATTTACATTAACGGTATTCAAATCTATCCGACAATCTCAGAACAAAAAACTCACTCACTACCTCTCTCGAGTGTAAAGTGAATGAATATGCTACTTCGTGTCAACGCCGATGTCCCCATCTAGCATCTAAACGACACTGATCACATGAGTCTTGCCCCAACCTCACGGATTGCACACTTTCTAATACTCTCCCAAGTCATTAGATCGTCGCGTTGTGTTTAAACCTTAGTCTGAATCCAGGGTTACCTCTCCCGAATGTCAAACCCCGTATTCTCAAACCAACCAATATATCATAACAAGCATATAATGGAAGTAATAAAACGAAAAACACAATCGAATAAAGATAAACAATTGTTAACAAAATATCGATTTATTCAAACCACATTTTCATGAAGTACATCAAACCCTAGACAATATATGTTTAGTTATACATGGCCATAACCAAATATTCAACAACAAATAAGCTAAACATAATCAAAACTACCAACCAAAGCTAAAAATAAGAGAGAGAAACAAGGGAGAATAGCCAAATCTGAAGAACGGGTGATTACATGTGCGCTAAGTCCGCTTCAATCTCATTTTCTCCTTTCAAATGGATGATCCTCTTTGGTTCGTATCTCTTGGAGCTCTCAAGACACTCCCAAAAGCGTGCCTTAGGTGTTGGGGGAAGAGGGGATATCATAGGGATCCAAAATATCTCAAAAAATATCCCAAAATATCTTATCCAGGTGGAGCCGAACCGCTGCAGCGGTGGGAAGTCAGTAGGTCCACTGACCCTTCACCACTGCAGCGGTGGTCTTTTGGCCGTAACATTCTCGTCTGAACTCCGATTGAGATAATTCAAAAACCTATGGAAATCTAAGACATAGAGATACAACTTCCATATTTTGAGATTTTTCAAAATAGGATTGCATCATTATCAGAAATAGCCTTAAAGTTACTGCACTTGAACCAAATTTGCATCTTTTCACCCATTTATTCGAAAACCTATAAAACAATACAAACACACATTAAATTAACAAAAATGCTTGAAAAAACACAAATATTTGAATCTAAAAGTACTTTATTTGTCAATAAATAAACCACTCATCAGTTTGAGCTGACAAGCCGCTGTACTCTCAGCTCAGACATGATCCAAATATGAAGACCCCTCTTCAAAGATTCAGTCATGGTCCGAGCTGACGAGCCGCCATAGTCTCAGCTCGGACATGATCCAAATAGGAAGACCCTCTTTTTTGAAGTATCAGTCATGGTCTGAGTTGATGAACTGTCGTACTCTTAGCTCGGACATGATCCAAATATGAAGACTCTTTGAAGATTCAGTCGTGGTCCAACTTGACGAGCCGCCATACTCTCAGCTCGGACATGATCCAAATATGAATACCCTCATCTTCGAAGATTCAGTCATGGTCCGAGCTGATGAGTCCCCGTACTCTCAGCTCTAACATGATCCAAATAGGAAGACCCTCATTTTTGAAGTTTTAGTCATGGTCCGAGCTGACGAGCCGTTGTACTCTCAGCTCAGACATAATCCAAATATGAAGACCCTCATCTTTGAAGATTTAGTTATGGTCCGAGCTGACGAGCCGCCGTACTCTCAGTTCGGACATGATCCAAATAGGAAGACCCTCATCTTCGAAGATTCAATCATAGTCCAAGTTGACGAGCCACCGTACTCTCAACTCAAACATGAACCAAATATGAAAACCCTTATTTTTGAAGTTTCAGTCATGGTCCGAGCTGACGAGCCGCCATACTCTCAACTCGGACATGATCCAAAGATGAAGACCCTTTAAAATTTCAGTCATAATCTGAGCTGACAAGTCACTGTACTCTCAACTTGGACATGAACCAAATATGAAGACCTTCCTTTTTGAAATTTCAGTCATGGTCCGAGCTGGCGAGCAGCCGTACTCTTAGCACGGACATGAACCAAATATGAAGACCTTCATTTTTTAAGTTTCAGTCATGGTCCGAGTTGACGAGCCGCCGTACTCTCAGTTTGGACATGATCCAAATATGAAGACCCTTCGAAGATTCAGTCATGGTCCGAGCTAACGAGCTGACGTACTCTCAGCTTGGATATGATCCAAATATGAAGACCCTATTTTTTGAAGATTCAGTCATAGTCCGAGCTAACGAGTCGTCGTACTCTCAGCTTGGACATGAACCAAATATGAAGACCCTATTTTTTGAAGTTTCAGTCATGATCCGAGCTGATAAGCTGCTGATAAGTATAATTTGTCTTTATATTCTCAAGCCGGTTTTGGTAGTTTTCGATTATTTTTATTGTGTTTTATTATGTTTTAATTAGCTTTTATTTGTTTTTGTACAAAACAGGTGTTTGGGCTGAAAATAGATGAAAATTGATCATAAACGATCAAATCGAATTAAGAGCAATGGAAGAACGGTGGAAAATAAGCAAAAAGGGACAAAATTACAGAACATGCAGCTCACCGCCACAGCGGTGAAACCACCACCGCAGCGGTCAAAATACAGATGGGGGCCTAAATCTTCTGATCGCTCACCACCGCGGTAGTGAGATCCACCGCCGCAGAGATGAAACAACAAGAAACTCTCTGTTTCCACCTCCACAGCGGTGACACTACTGACATACCCACCGCCGCGACGGTGAACCCCTACACTTGTAAAGTAGATTTTTAGATATTTTGTTCCCTTTATCTTCCTCCCTCATCTCCAATTCGGCCATGAGAGCTCATTTAGAGATAGAATATTTTGAGAGATTTTTGGGGAGTGCTCAACCAAATCTGAAGGAGAAGAACACAAAGGGAAGAAGGAGAAATGATCTCAGAGCGCTTTTAGTGGCGGATCTTCGGAATACAGCTAAGTTCCTTCGTTTCTTTCTTTATTTTCTTAACTTTGGTAGTTGGTTTGAGCATGTTTAGCTCATTTATGTTGTATAAACGATTATAGCCATGAGCTAAACTTGGATTATCCATGGGATTAATGTAATTTATAAAAATTTCATTTGTTTGAGTTGTGTTTCTTTAACGGTTGTTCTTCACTAATTCGATTGTGTTTACTGTTATTCCATATTTATATACTTATTTAGATATACTGAGAATACAGGGTTTGACACTCAGGAGATGTAACCCCGAATTCAGACTAGAGTTAAACATAACACGACGATCTAACAACCCGAAAAGGTGTTAGAAAGTGTACAATTCATGACGTTGGGGTAAGACACATGTGACTATGTGTTCTAAAAAATACTAGAGGGGGACTTCGGTGTTAACGCGAAGTTACATATTCATTCACTTGTCACTCGGGAGAGGGAGTGAATGAATTTATGATATAGATATTGTCGGATAGGTCGAACACCGTTATTGATAACTAAACGAAACCAAACACGTTTTTGTAAACGAAGTTAATCCCTAGATAATCTATTCCCCTAAACGTCTCAATATAGTATTATAGTTTAATTAGTATAATTAGTATTTTAGTATTAGTATATTTAATTATAAAACTACAATTTTTATCTCCTAAATAAAGTTAGGTTATGATAATTGCGGTACTCGATGATAATCTCAACTAATCCCTATGGATACAATAACTCCTACTCTTCCCATTATACTAAAACTTGACTCATACACTTGCAGTGAAAGTAGCGACGTATCTACATGCTACCAGCCGCCGTACTCTCAGCTCAGACATGACAAAAATAGGAAGAACCTTTTTGAAAATTGATTCATGGTCCGGGCTGACGAACTGTCGTACTCTCGACTCGGACATGAACCAAATATGAAGACCTACCCTTTGAAGTTTCAGTCATGGTCCGAGCTGACGAACTGTCGTACTCTCAGATCGGACATGATCCAAAGATGAAGACCCTTCTTTTTGAAGTTCCAGTCATGGTCCGAGCTGACGAGTCGATGTACTCTTAGCTCGGACATGATCCAAATATGAAGACCCTCACTTTTGAAGATTCAGTCATGGTCCGAGCTGACGAGCCACCGTATTCTCTACTCGGACATGATCCAAATATGAAGACGAAAGTTTTAGTCATGGTCTGAGCTAACAAGCCGTCGTCCTCTCAGCTCGGACATGATCCAAATATGAAGACCCTTTGAAAATTTTGTCATGGTCCAAGCTGACGAGCCGACATACTCCCAACTCGGACATGATCCAAATATGAGGACCATTTTTTAAAGATTGATTCATGGTCAGAGTTGACGAACTTTCATACTCTCATCTCGGACATGATTAGAGTATGAAAAATCGTTGTAAAATTGTCCGAGCTGACAAGCTACTGTACTCTCAGCTCGGATGACATGAATATGGAGCCCTTCCATTTCACGATAGGACTGGTGGGCCGAGGTGAAGGATTCCAAGCCGAGATGACAAAATGTCGTACCCTCAGCCCGAATACTACACATTTAAGAGGCCTTGAAGCCGTTTTTGGTTTCTGGAGTCATTTTAGGGCCCTCTCTGCCTTTCGATCGTCCCAGGGGGTTAAAAATGAGCTACTACTCTCCATTTCTAAGGGGTCGGTACATAAATCAAGTTTCGGGCCATTGGAAGATGTAGTTTTGGCTCGCGGATTCGGGTTTTTAGTCGCCGGCTTCGATTTAGCATCATTGGGACGACCTCGACCCATTCTAAATGCACTGGGCCATAGGTATGTGTGGCCAACGAGGCCATTGATCAGCAACCACAATTGCAGCATTCACCGAAACGAACAATGACCAAAGACCGAGTCTATACGGAATTCACTCGTGAAAGTCCCAAGCCCATTGCATTTCGCTCTCGCCCTCGGGACTTGGGGGACAACTAATATGGGGGAATTTCATCACATGTGCTACGAGGAAGATATCGCTCCAAGTATGGAAAATTAACCGGGCTGAGAACTGGGGTTCCCTCCGGGAAGAGACTCTCATGTTCTCCTTAGAAGTCTCCGAGCCGAGTTGAGAACTGCTTTGTCAAGTTGAAGGAGTTTGAGCTAAGCTGGTGAGTTCCGAGCTGAACTAGCGAACTTGAGCACTATCCACTCGTCGTCTCCGTACGTGGGGCCTCTCCAGGCCGCCTTGAGGCTCCGGCCCATGGGCCTCTGCAGGTAGGCCCAAAAGTCCAACCCAAATGATCAGAGCACTAATCTACTTGTTCATTGGCTACCCAGTGGATTAGGTTAATTAACTCAAGCTTAGCTCCCTAATTTCATGACGCTAATCAAGCCCAGCACATATAAATACCTCATGGCATCCAATGCCTAACGGTACGTCTTCTCTACTGACACTAGAGCATTTGTCTAGCCCTTCTCTCTTGGACACTTATTCTCATGCCAGAGGGACTTTACTGAATACAACCCTGGTGAGTTTGTGTGCAGGTGCTCAGAGTGAAAAAGCGGAGCTCGGCTCGAGATCGAGACAGAGTCTAGAGAAACGTTCATCTCGGAGTTTGAACAGGATCTCAGGTTGGGTCGAGGATTTCAGGTCAGATTGCGATCATTTCGAGGTCATCAGAAGCCCCAGATACACTAATCAGTCACGCCATCAACAATCTCGTAAGTATATTGTCTTTTCGAACCATACTGTTGGCCGCTCACCACTTTTGGACACCAACGTTATATATCTCTTCTTTTTTTTTGAAAGTATGCACGTTACTACAAAAGGGGAAGAGAGTATAATGCATGAGTTGGTAACGTGCTTATGAAGAGAGTATAATGCATGAGTTGAAAAATATAAGCACATTTGGTGCCCATTGTGTTCAAGTGGGAGATGTTGGATTATAGAATGGATCAGATCGACTCGTGAAGTATCTACATGGGCCCCAAATTCCATGAATAGCCACCATGTGAATGGAAGCGACTCTTGATCTCAAGGGTCACGTCAATTCGGTAGACATTCATTAGAAATGGCACACCCTTTTTTATTCTCTCTATAAATATTTATTGATATTTCTAAGGTTATCCCATCAAATTATAGAAAATTTGAGTGACCTTGATTAGTGAGTATGTGGATATTATCAAAAAATAATTTGGTAATATTTTTCTGGCTAACGAGAGAAAAAACGAAAAACGGTTTGTAAATGAATCTTCCGATTCTTCCATATCTAAAAAAATGCGCTTTTGTTTTAATATTTCTGCAGGTAAACAAACTTCTCATTGATTATTCATTGGCTCATTACGATTTAGACACTTGCACTCATCTTGCATAAAATAATTTAAAATCAAATTGACACCAATCATGTTTAAAACGTTTTTAAATTTCTTAAGGATATTTTGGTTTTTTCAAAATGAGTTGCAAAAATATTCTAGATCATAATTGTGCTTAAAAATGATCTTCAATATGTTTTATGATGATTTAGATGTTGGAAAATGGTTTGGAACAGTGGAACTTCGAAACAAGTAAACAACGTTCTGCGAGTTAGAGTCGTAAATTGTTTAGAAAGCCAAGGGTTAACGTTCTGACCAGATTTAGGCAGGTACATAATGAGTTTTAGGCACCTACTTTTTATCAGGAAACTACAGAAACACGACCTTTTTTGACTTCTAATGGATAGTTCCTTTCATAAATTGACCCAAACAACTACCACGAATTTTTCCATATAAATATACTATTGCTAAAATGTTTATACATCTTTAAACACGTTATTGAGTTATACAAAGATAAGAGAAAGTCTTCTTGTGTTCTTCATATATCAAAAGTGTTGCTACGTCTTTCAAGATCTATTATTTCTCAGCTCTTTTCTTGTAAAATCACTCTATCATACTTTCTTGTTTATCATAAATCTAGAGTGGATTGATTCTACACTGCTATAACACTAGTAAGTCATCTTGAATGTTGTCATAAAGTTCCATTATATTCTTGTTCAATCCGAGTACTGAGTTTTGATTTGATTGTAATCAAACAAAGATAGTTTGCTTGAATTGAGAGAGTCGAAAGGAAATGACTCCACTCTTCTGGAATAATTGAAAGAGTATCTCAAACAAGGTCTAATCTCTCGTTGAGAGAGATTAAGCAATTTCCAAAAGAAGTATCTCTGGTAAATGTAAAATTTAGTTTTCAATTGTAAGAGGATCAACTTATTAGTCGATAAAAGGGACTCCGAGATTAGACATAGACAAGATGTTTGGGCGATCGACTATAAATCAAGATGTCATTATTTATCTCTTACTCTCTTTTAATTACTGCACTCGTGATGGTATGTGTAACTCTTGTTTTAATTGTTTTCGCTATATAAAATATTTGTGTGATTTAGTTAATTTTTATTTTTATTTTTTAAATTATTTGCACAATCCAATTTACCTCCAGATAAATACACCACACCATCATCTGTACTCCCATGCATAAATTTTTTACTTAAAAAAAATTAAATTTACATGAAGATATATGACCTCAAGTTAATATGTTATAACAACTATTTTTTTCTAGGGTTTTTTAATTTTAACCCAAATTTCATACTCTCTCCTTAATAACCCTTTGGAGCAAAAAAATATTATTTAGTTTAGATAAGGGATTTGTAAATGACATCTAAAACAAAAGAATTTAGGTTGCGTTTGGGTAAGGGATTTGTAAATAAAGGAATTTCAAAATCTTGAAATCTCATCATTTACAAATCCTTTATTTGGATAACTATTTTAGGCAAAAAATTTGATCGTATAATTTTATAATTTCTTTGTTCGGATAACCACCATCACCACTATGGGTGTCGGCGGCGAGGGTGGTCGACGGTGGTGGTCGGTGGTGATAGTGGGTGGCGGTGGTCGTTGGTGGCTAGCGCCGATAGTGGCGGTGGCCGATGGACAGAGGTGGCCGGCGGCGACCGATGGTCAGTGGTCGGCGGCGGCAACAACTGACGGTCGGATTTGAAATCCCTCCACATTTGAAATCCCTCCTTGGAGGGATTTATAAATAACACCTAATTTGAAAGAATTTTCAAATCTCTCGTTCACCATTATTTTTTAATTGAAAGGATTTTATAAATCATTTATCATAAATACCTAAACAAAGTATTTGTCAAAAAGAGATTCTGAAATTCCTTACCCAAATCAAATCTCTCCCCCGAATTCTTTACCCAAACACAACCTTAGAAATCCTCATTTTACCCTATTTCTAAATTCAAAGGATTTTACAAATTCTTCCTAATATATACCCAAACAAAGAAATCTTTTGAACAAATTTAATTCCTCCCCAAATCTCTTACCCAATCCGCAACCTTTAAGCTATTGTAAAAAGACATTTATGTCTTTGTCTTCATAGTATTAGGGTCAAATTGGAAAAGTCCAATTGACGTTCGAAGAGTAAAATAGATATTTTTTTTATTTAGCTCAAGGATTGTTTGTGACCTATGACATACAAATCTAACAAGATGTTTTAATAGTATAATGGGTTGTCGTGGTTTCATTAAAAAATGTCAGGAGGTGGAGGTGTCTGAGATGATAATTCCCAAATCAAACATAACATAACAGAAAACGTTTTCATTGAAAATGTCAGCGGTGTTTGGGGTAATAAACACCAAAACAAACCTAGCATAACAAAAAACGTTTTCTAATTTGTCACCAAATTTTTTGAAAATTACAGATCCATTGTTTCACCTACTTTATACACATATTTAATTAATATACATATATGACTATTAGGCTATTTGCCTATTATCTATAGCTATCAAAATCAAAAAAATCACTTTTTACCATTATAAAATTATAAATTCATCCATAAAAAATTAAAAATTAAAAATCCACTCTTCTATTTTATTTTTGAAATGCATTTAATATTTCAATATATTATAGTAATTATATATATAAATACAGACAAGTTTTTCGTATAATATTTATGTACAATATTTATATACATGAAGTAGATTTACAAATTGCACTTAAGAATTTAAAAAATAAAAAATAAAAATAGCATGCCTATTTTTGTATTTCATACTTAAAAAGTAATACTATTTGGTACGAAAAACTCAAAACTATCTAATACAACAACAACTAAACCATTGTTCCATTTAAATAGGGTTGGTTATATGAATCCATTTACGTCATAGTGATCGATTAAGAATCATCCCCTCAAACAAATTTAATGTCATCAAATCATTTCAAATAGTTTAATCCCAAGTCTTCCTAGTCCTACTTTTCTCTCTTGGCGCTCCTATATTTGAACTAAATCACATTTTTTCACTATTGCTTCCATAAGTCTTCTGCAAACCATCGTAAACGATTTTCTCTAATGGTAAACTAGATAGAGTCAATTCACAAAGCCAAAAGCTTCGGCAATTCTTATTATTGTTGCTTTTCAAATAACGCATCCCAGCCTATGGGCTATATGCACGGATTACTTAACAGGAAACACAGCATTCTTATGAGAGTATTTAGAGGCGTCTTTTTGCATATGATACAGGAGCAAGGACATGGAAAACATATGTTCTATGCAGCTTGCCAACAAAGATATACCGCAAACCATGTTTCAATATGCAAATTCAATTCATTGAAAGTTGCAGAGAAAACGCAAAACGGGATGAACAATAAATCAATTTAAGGAATGAATTGAAGATACAAGATACAAAACATAATCAACATAAAACAATAAAATGAATAAGAGCTGATAGGGTAAAATTCACCAAATAAACCCATACATTATGGCCCAATGGGTCGATGCCAAGATGGACTTAAATAGGTATAACTTATATTATATAAGGTGTGATGAATAAGGAATTAGTAATTCGGACCAAAAACTACGGTCCATAATAATCGATCAACCAGGTTTAATTTGAATTATTCTCCTAAATCTATGAGATTATTTTTCCCAAATCAAGGAGATATTATTCTCTTCAAATTGCAAAATATTATTCTCCCCAAATCACGGAGAGATTATTTTTCCTGAATTGTGGGGAGTTAGTTATTTCTCACTCTATAGATACAGTTATCCACAGGTTACATTTACAGTCAATTCATTCTATGATTATGATATCATTCAATTCTTGATTAATTTTATTCCCATGCCGGAGGATATTTGACCGATACCACACCTGTATCCCAAGTATTTATCCTAAGTGTTGCAGGGGTTAATCAGGTTTTGTGTTGCAGGTGTTAATCAGGTTTTGGGCACGGACAAAATCAAAGCAGCATCAAGAGCCAATCCAAGAGAGGGCAGAAAAACATATGATGCTCAAGCAGTGTTTGCCTACATACCATGTTGATTTTCGTAATCTAATACGTAATTTTCTTTAGATTGCAGCTAAAGCATTGGAAACATATACGAAGAACAATTACCATTGTAAGTTGTAACCATAGCTATATAACGAACTGTTATGAATCAAACCTTTAAAGAGAAAATTTATGACAGTGAAGAATCCCATGACAAAAGTTACATATATTTGACAGTCAAATCTTTTGATGATAGAATTAATTTTCTAAGAGAATGGATCAAATCAAAGAATTACCCCCAACAATCCTTATGAAGCCCAGAGATCAAAAATTCAAACCCTAGCGGCTACCACAGGAGCTGCAGCGGCAGCAACATTGGAGGCACCACCGCCGAGGAACGACAAGAGTCCGGTAGCAGCAGGCTCTTGATCATCAAGAAAGAGATCCTCAGGAGCCCTAAAAGCGCCGTGAATGCAAACAATGGCCAATCCAACCATAAGAGCACTTATAAGAACAGATCCAACACTGGTAAGGAAGATCACTACGATGGTGGAGGCAAGGAGGACGCCTAGGGTTTCCCGCTCCGAGAAAGTGCGCCCGAAGAGGACCAGAGGGGTATCTGAGGGGCGGAAGAGGTAGAGGAAGAACCAGGCGGAGAGGAGGGCGAGGAGGAGGAGGAGAGAGAGGGGATTGGTGAGAAGGGAGACAGCAAGAACAGCTGTGATGATAGCGAGGTAGTTGACGCGGAAGTAGGAGTAGTTCTTGCGGATGCGGAGGGTAGCGTCGGAAACAGATTCGGGCTTCGAGAAAGCCGAACGATCCACCAGCTCCGACCAAGGGCGGCGCTGGGAGAGGCCGTTGCCGACTGTGTCGGTGATGCGGGAAATGAATGCAGGGAAGGCTGGGGTGGCGACCGGGGGTTGGGAGCCGGTGGTGGTGGTTTGTTGGTTGGAGATCGGGAGGACAGGGGGAGCCGTGGAAGCCATCGAATTCAACTGTGATTTCTTCGGAAGAATGGTTCCGTAAATGTAGACGAGCAGAGATAGAGTTACGAGGTGAGGGGGAAATTTCTGATTTGCGAAATTGGATAGAGACGTGTAAATTACCGTCTCTATGCTTAATTAATAAGTTTCGTGGGGGAAGGACAGTGCGAAATTACGTGGGTGTAAACACCGACGCAATTTATTTATATTTAATCTGGTCGCCTTCTTTTTTCAGTCAATTGGACAAATTTTTTAAATTTATAAATGAAAAAATTTTAGACCAATTTATTTATTTTTAATCTAGTCTTCTTTGTTTTTTCAGTCAATTAGTTTTATTTTTTTTATTTTTTTAATGTACTTCTCCTGTCAAATATTAAGATTAAGTTGAACAAAAATTAATCACCTAACATGCATATGCCATAATTTTAGTGATAAAAATATTATTTTTTTTCTTTTTCTTTTTTTTTCGTCTTCCACCTAAGGTAGAAGTTTTAGAGAGAGAGAGAAAACATAGATAGAGAGAAAGGAGTGCAAGTAGAGAGAGAAAACAGAGAGAGTCCACAAATTCATTTTGAATATGAAGAGTTTAAAGTTCTTGAATCTCGAGAAGAACAATTTCGATGGAGTTTTGCCTAGTTCGTTATTGAAGAGATTGCTTGTGTTCTAGATCGGCGATAACAATAATCTTTGTTACAGCCATTCGACAATTTCTTCTAAGGTAAAGCTTGGGATTGCTCACTTTGACGAGCACAATCCAAACAAAGAATTGGATCGCAACGACAAAAATTGGAGGGACATTAAATCTCTGCCTGAATCTAGTATTTCTTAGTCGATTGAATTCGGTGAGAGATCTAAATGTGAGGTTAGGTATCTTTCCTTTGAGCTAATTACCGGACAAATCAACATGGGTAAGGTTCATATGCTAGTGTTTTGGGAGAAATCCACCAAGATTTGTGTGAGAAATCGTTACAGAGTGTAAGAATTTCACGTTACTTAGGGTAATGGAAGAGAGGGCCACTGGCGTTGATTGTGACTCCTTTCTCTCTCTCTGTGTGTTTTTTCTTTCTACTCTTTTTGTGTAAAACCTCTTTGCCTCAGGTGGAGGATGAGCGTTGGTGACGGAAAGAAAAGAAAAGAAAAAAGTAAATTGACCTTTTTACCCCTAAATTATGGCACCTCCATGTCACGTGATCAATTTTCGTCCAACTTATCTCCAATATTTGATAGAAGAGCTACATAAAAAATCAGTTGCAAAAAAAAAAAGATGGACACATAAAAACACGCTGCAAATAAAAGGACTAAATTTGTAATTTGCCCAAAATTTTAAAATTCAATCTTTTACTAAAAAAGATAAAAATTATTTGGATAATTATTTTAAATGAAAAATTAATTGTGTAATTTTATAATTTTTTTTATTTGGATAGTTAACTATTTTTAAGCATAATTTAGAAATCCATTGAATTTAAGTTTCGATATAAATACTAACAATGTGCTAAAATAAAGGAAAATTATCCAAATCAAATTGAAACATGGTTGTCCACAAAAATAAAATTAAACATGGGTCGAAAAGAAAACTTAAAAAAAAAAAAAAAAAAAAAAAAAGTTAAGAAAATAAAATTAAACAATCCATAATTGGCTGATCTATTCTTTTGGCAAACATTTTAAGATGTAGGTTTTCTTCTTGTCTTCCGGGAGCTTTTTAGGTAATTGAAACTTTTACTTGTCTTCCACAAGCCAAATGCATGCCCAATAAAATCCTCTTTTAAGTCCTGGTATCCCACTCATAACTTCATAAATTTCGGCAACATCCAATGTTTTCAACCTGATTTTAAGGGGAAAAAAATACAAATTAGTGCAAAATTCCAAAAAGAATTACATATCAATCTAAATGCTACGTGAAACAATGACAAATCCGCTTTTTTTTTTTTTTTAAAAAAAAAAAAAAAAGTTAATTTGAATTTCATGAAAAAAAATACAGAGAAATTTTAGATTTTTATGAAAATAATCAGATTGATGAAATAATTAGAAAGCAAATTAAGTTTTGACATCTTCACCATTGTTATTTGCAAGTACTACTTCACAAGTGGTTGTGTGATGCAAACTACGTTTGAGCTTGTTTTTTTTTTTTTTTTTTTTTTTTTTTTTTTTTTTTTTTTTTTTATGGTGAGGTGTTGTGCGGGTCAGTTTACGCGTATATTGACTATTCAAATAAATAGATATTATAAATTCCTTGTGTGTTTTTTTTTTTTTGGTAGGTAAGAAATTAAACAACACAAATAGAAATATGGTTTGGAACAAAATAGAAAACATTAATCTGGTAGGCACATTGCAAAGGCCTGTTTGTCCATCTCTTCAAAAATGATGTCCTCCAAGTTCAAGATCAGTGTCACAAGAATCTTTAATGCGCAATCTTCACTTGCACTCCTATTCACTAGGATATCAGCACATCTGTTAGTTTCTCTAGGTGTGAATTGAGCACGTAATTCGCTAAGGATGAGAACTTTCTTACACTTTTCAAACCAATTTTTTTACCGATGGTTCTCCAGGCATGAATTTTGTACCAAGGCCACTGCTTCAGTTGAATCCGTTTCCACCACAACTCGAGGGTAGTTTCTACTAGCCACAATCTTAATTCCAGTGAATAGGCTTTTCAGCTCACCTTGAGAATAGTACAATTCTCCAAACAGCCGTAGTAACCCATCTTCCACGCACCAAGATTATCTCTTAGGAGACCTCCAATTCTACATTTTTCGGGGTCGCCTTTAGCATTTCCATCAATATTTAGCTTTAGGAAACCTGTAGGGGAGGGGAACCAATTAGTACAAGGTTTTTTAAGTTCATTCAAGAACTTTGGTTCAAGAAAGGATTTAGAGAGGTCTTGAATGTAATTGGCAATCCCCATAAGCGTAATGCTTGGAGGATTGATTTTACCATTAAGTACCTCTCTATTCCTATCTTTCCAGACTTTACAAATCGTAGCAATGAAAAGATAAAACTTCGGGTTATAAAAACTCCTTCTAAGATTAGCTTTGATCCATCCCCAAATATTCGAAGAAAGTCTGAAGTGGCTGAAATTTTGCCAACCCACTTGACTCTACACGACCCAAGCTTTAGGGCGAGCTCGGATGACATGATCAATATCTTCAATAGCACCTTTGCATCTTTGGCAGATACTAGTCACATCATTGTTTTTGGTAGCTCTAAAGGAATTTGTTACCATACTTTTGTGAAAAATCATCTATAGAAAAAATTTAAAATTTTGAGGAGCCTTAAGTTTTCAAATCCAATTTCACTTACTAATATTGACATTTTCCGTACAAGTAGAAGTATCTAGGGTGTAGGCCAATTTTAAAGAAAAATTTCGAGAATTTTTCGAAAACCAAAGAGGCTTATCCGTTTTGCAAAAAACTGAAGGTTGAGTTTCAAGAATTTTTCTTTCCATGTTATCATCAATAAGGTGTAATATATGATTAAGAAACCAATTACCCTCATCATCTACAATATCCACTACTTTAAGATTAAGACAGTCCTGAATAAGTTTACTTCCTAATGGTTCCTCCCCACACTACCAATTTGTCCAAAGATTAATGGTTGTCCCATTACCCATTTTTCATTTGATACCTTTTTGGAGTATGTTTTTAGTGGATTGGATGCCTCTCCAAATATGGAAACCTCTAATATTTTTCTTCCAGGAACTTAGGTTATTATCAATAGAATATTTACCATGCAAAACTCTAGCCTAAAACTTTGATCATCAATCACAATTTTCCAGCCCAGTTTAGCTAGAAAAGCCTTATTTTGACTCTGGGAAACCCTGAAATCAATTCCCCCATTGTCTTTATCTTAACATACTCTGTTCCAATTCACTAAATGGTATTTTTTTTTTTTAAACTAAAGTGGTGTTTTCCCAAAGAAAACTCTTATTTATCTGGTCATTTTTATTACTGAACTCAAAGGCATAGGAATCGTTTGCATAGAATAATTAGAGATAGTGGCAATAACTAATTTTATTATTTTAGCTCTACTTTCCACCGAAAGCATGTTGGATTTGCAATTAGGTAAGAGAATTTGTATTTTCTAAATAATATTATGTAGGTGACTAGTATTAAGTCAACCATAAACAAGAGGGAACCCAGAAACACCCCCAAATCATCAGTCAAACTAATATTTAGCATGTTACTGAAATTTCCAGTTTTCCATCTAGGGATTGAAGGAGCCACAAACACTTTGGATTTCAAGAAGCGTATTTTTTGCCCCAAATCCTTGGTAAACTGGTCAAGGACATTAAGAATATTTTGAATTTGAAAATCGTCGGCTTTTGCAAAAAGAATAATATCATCTGCAAAGAATAAGTGAGAAATAAATGGACCATTCCTACCCATTTTTAAACCCTTATGCAAACCTTTATCAATACTATCATTTATAAGGATAGAAAGCCTTTCCATACAAAGGGTAAAGAGATAGAGAGACAACAGGTGCCCCTGTCTAGGACCTTTAGAAGGCTTGAATTCATTTAAAGGTTCACCATCCCAGAAAATGTTAGTGGAAATGCTGAAATTTCAAGATAAATATTTAAATAACCATGGAATAAAAACTAATAATTATTAAACAATATTAATGTGAATATTAATTAATCATGTATGAGCATTAAAAACAAATTATGAAAATTTTGTGAAGCAATCTAAGTGTATATTAAACCAGAAACGCGATGTTAACGTTAACATAACAGAAAATAAAAAGTAGTAGTGGCAGATTTTATTAACGTTAACGTCACAAAAACAAAGAAGTAATAGTGACAGAATGTGTTAATGTTAACGTAAACGTAATAGAAACAAAGTTTTAAACTTTAAATAAAAAACTTACCCAAATATTCAAAAAATGAATTGATTTGAAGTAGATCGATGTTAGAGTTTGACTCTATGCCCTTAAAGCATATTCACGCCTCCAAACTGGTGCTAATGGTTGAATAGATGTCTGTCTTCCAAGGTACAACGATCTTCAAGTTTTTAGTATAAGTACTTGAAACCAAAAATTTCGGCGAACTAGATTTATGCTTGAACTCTCACAAAATTATAAATGATGTGTGCTTTGATGGTGATATGAAATGATAATGTTATGAACCATACACCGTAAAATGAATGCGAAGTCTCCTATTTATAGAAGACCAAAAGCCACCATTGAATGGATACAACTTTGGAAAGGCATCTGTTCGTATTAACGTTAACGCGAACCGTCACCAACTTTGAAAATGCACCTGTTTGAGTTAATGTTAACGCGAACAATCACTTAATAAACTTTCATGTCTGTTCATTGGTGCTAATTAAAAATTAACAGTTAAGCAGTTAATTAACTGCGTAAGTGCCACTAATTAAATTTTAAACTACTTTAGCGGGTCAAGATCTGACCCGATCCGACTCAGATTCGGTCCAAACCCGATCCAAATATGGTTTGGATTATCTAAACCCGACCCGACCCGACCCAATTCTAGTTGGAAGGTTTGATGGTTAGTGGCTCGCCTTTGTTCTCAATTTATAAGTTGATACAAGCTTGAGTTTCTTTTCCACAACCAATGTGGGATAACTACACCTTACAACTCAAGTTTTCTATTTTCAAGCAATGTGGGATAACTCATCCCCTTCCCAAGCAATATGGGATAATTCATTCATTTATATCTTCAACAAATCTCAAATAAGTTTATTTGAGAATTAAAATCTCATTCAAAACTTAATTATTTTTTGCATATAAATATATTACGTTGATCCTCAAACAACGAGGAATGCAACGGAATAAAAACCCGATTAAATTAATTAATGAGTCTCACTTTAATTAATTAATTAAAGTAGCTAAAAATTCTAACAATCACCCACATGAATGAGATTGACTGGATATACGTGCATATGCAATGTTGACACACTATAGAGAGTTCAAATAAAAAGTAACTACATCGAGATAGGTACCTTTTGGCCTTGAACTTTCTTTAGTGAAAGACTATCGGATTTACTTGGCTAACCAATGAACTTGATGTCTTGAACTGTTCAGTCGTTTGTATAAACCAAGACAATAGAATTCACACAAATACTTCTTGACACAATCAGTTCTCTGGTTGTGTTTATTTTGGCCTTGAACATCCTGGTATTTCAATGAGTGCTTTAGAGAATTTAGCCTTCTCATTCTCATAGAGATGCCTTTTTCTTCACTCATCTAGGTTATTAACCTATCAAGAGTATCTCGTATACCCTACTTGAATTTTTCAAGCTATAGGAATCATTAAAAGCAAAACTTATTCTTAATACTTATATTTATCACTAGTTCACTATAGGAATGGGTATAAGACTTAAAGTCTTTCAGTGATTACTTAGTCTACACATAATTAGGTTGTCCCTTTGAATCTAGATCTTGGGATCTCCAGTCAGTTAGGTTGGGTTTCCATTAAGGTGACTATTTAGTTGTAGGCTTTAAACTCATTCCCCTCGATGAGCAGTATACTTTCTCTCTCTAATTAACCCTTTAGTTAGTGGATCTGCAATATTATCTTTTGACTTCTCATAGTCAATTGTGATAACTCCATTTGAGAGTAACTATCTAACGGTATTATGTTTATGTCATATGTGTTGAGAATTACCGTTATACATACTACCCTATGCCCTACCAATTGCAGATTGGCTATCACAATGTATATAAATAGATGGCACAAGTTTCGCCCACATTAGAATATCTTCTAAAAATTGATGAAGCCATTCTAATTCTTAACTTGCTTTATCTAAAGAAATAAACTCATATTTCATTGTAGACCTTTCAATACACGTTTGTTTGGAGGATTTCTATGAGACAACTCCTCCTCCAAGTGTAAAGATGTATCTACTTGTGGATTTAGTATCTGTACAATCCGTTATCCAATTAGCATCACTGTAACCTTTAAGTACAGCTGGATATTTGGTGTAATGCAATCCATAGTTTAGGGTATACCTTAAATATCTAAGTACCCTAACTATCGCATTCCAGTGTTTATGTCTTGGGTTGCTAGTATATTTGCTTAGTCTGCTCACCGTGTAGGTAATATCATGTCTAGTACAATTCATTAAGTACATTAGAATGCCTATTATACAATCATACTCTAACTAGAGATACTTTTACCGGTATTCTTAGTCATATGATAATTCACATCAATAGGTGTTTTAGCTAGGCTAGTATCATACTTGTTGAATTTCTCAAGTATCTTCTCAATATAATAAGATTGCGATAATACTAGTCTTTCAGTAGATCGAGAAAATTTAATTACTAGAATTACATTAGCAACACCTAAATCTTTCATATCGAACTTACTGGTTAACATCTTTTTGGTAGACTTAATGATGTCATTGTTGCTACCAATAATTAGCATGTCATCTACATAAAGGCATACAATGACATATTCGGATTTATTATGTTTAATGTAGACACATTTGTCACATTCATTGATTTTAAATCCATTTGACATCATAACTTAGTTAAATTTCTTATGCCTTTTTGGTAGACTTAATGATGTCATTGTTGCTACCAATAATTAGCATGTCATCTATATAAAGGCATATAATGACATATTCGGATTCATTATGTCTAATGTAAACACATTTGTCACATTCATTGATTTTAAATCCATTTGACATTATAACTTTGTCAAATTTCTCATGCCACTGTTTTGGTGCTTGTTTAAGTCAATATAAATACTTAACAAGTCTACAAACTTTGTTCTCTTTACCAGAAACAACAAACCCTTTAGGTTGTTCCATGTAAATTTCCTCATCTAGTTCACCATTTTAGGAAATCTGTCTTAACATCCATTTAATGTATTTCAAGATTATGTATAGATGCTATGGCTATTAACATTCTAATGGATGTTATTTTAGTAATTGGTGAGTACGTTCAAAGTAATCAACACCTTCTCTTTGTTGTAACCTTTTAGTTACAAGTTTAGCTTTATATTTATCAATTAATCCATCTGCTTTCATCTTATTTTTGAAGATCCATTTACACCCAAGGGGTTTGGAACCGGATGGAAGATTTACTAGTTCCCATGTATGGTTTTGCAAGATAGATTCTATTTCACTGTTTACAGCTTCTTTCCAAAATGGTGCTTTTGGAGTTGACATCACCTCCTTAAAACTCTTAGGATCACCTTCTACTATATAGGTAAGAAAGTCAAGACCAAATGACTTTGTTGTCTTAATCCTCTTACTACGTCTAGGTTCATTATCTTCCAAAGATATTTCATTTTGGACCTCACCCATCATAGTATCAAGCGTTCTTTTTAAAGAATCAGACTCTCGAGAAGTCTTACAAGGAAATATATCCTCATAAAAGAATGCATTTCTGGGTTTCATTATTGTATTCTCATGTATATCTTCAATCTCAGACTTGTGAACTAAAAACCAATAAGCACTACTGTTTTGGCCCTTCCTAGTGAATATGCAATCAATTGTTTTAGGCCTTATTTTAGTCCTTTTAGGAATAAGAACTCTCACCTTAGCAAGATACCCCCACACTTTCAAGAATTTATAAGTAGGAGTCTTACCTTTGCACACTTCATATGGAGTTTTATCTAATTTCTTATGTGGTAACTTGTTAAGAATGTAATTGGCGGTAAGCAATGCTTCCCCCAACATGTTCTGGGTTAGATTAGAACTTATCAACATAGCATTCATCATTTCTTTTAAAGTTCTATTTTTCCTCTCTGCTATTCCATTTTGCTTAGGTAAATAAGGTGCAGTTGTTTGATGAATTATTCCGTGTTGAGCACAGAATTCCACAAACGGTGTTTTATATTCACCTCCTCTATCACTTCAAAGAACTTTAATCTTTTTGCTAAGTTGATTCTCAACTTCGTTCTTATATTGCATAAACTCTTCTAAGGCTTCATCTTTACTCCTTAGAAGATAAATATAACAGTATCTTGTGCAATCATAAATCAAAGTAATAAAATATTTTTTCCACTTCTAGTTTGTACAAATTTCAAATCACAAATATCAGTGTGAATTAACTCCAGAGGTTCAGTACTTCTTTCAATGGATTGAAAAAAAGTTCAAGTCAACTTGGACTCCACACAAGTCTCACATTTATGATTTGAACCAATTTTGCATTTTTGCAATAAATCTAAATTAATCAATTTACGTAAAGAATCATAATTAACATGTCCTAATCTAGCATGCCAAATATCAATTGACTCAATCATATAAACCAAAGATGTAGTTTTATTAGTTTTTAGAATCACAGTTAATACATTCAATTTAAAGAGGCCTTCATTCATGTAGCCCTTTCCCACATACACTCCACTTTTGGTTATTACAACCTTTTCAGACTCAAAGACCATTCTAAAGCCCTTCTTACTCATCAAAGATCCAGAAACTAGATTCTTGCGAATGTCTGGCACATACAGCACATCATTGAGAGTAAGTTCTTTTCCAGAAGTCATTTTCAGTACAATCCTTCCATGTCCTTCAACTTTAGAAGTCGAGGAGTTTCCCATGTAGAGTTGTTCATTTTGATCCACCAGTTGATAGGTGGTGAACATTCTCTTATATGAGAAGATATGGCGTGTAGCCCCAGTGTCCATGTACCATTCTTTCGGGTTTCCAATTAGGTTGACTTCTGAAACCACTGCTGAAAGATTTATTTTGGAAACACCCGAAGTAAGATGCTCGACTTCAGTTACGTTAGCTTGATGTGTAGGCCTCTTTACACTACGTTTCACTCGGTATTCACTTGCACGGTGTCCAGCCTTTCCACATGAAAAATAGTTCCTCTTGAATTTCTTCATTTTCTCTCCTTTCGGACCAAAGCTTTCACTCATTCCAAGGTTATGAAACTTTCATTTCTTATTGGTCTTGTGAACCTCCACAAAATTTGCCTTTGAGTTCATGGAATAACGACTATCAGGATTCTCAGCAAATCGATGTTCTTCTTCAATTCTAAGCCTCATAATCAGATCTTCAACGTTAATCTCTGTGCATTTATGCTTGAGATGATTTTTGAAATCACTCCAGGTCGATGGTAACTTCTCAATAATATAAGTTACTTGAAATGATTCACTCAATGACATTCCCTCAACGAGAATTTCATGTATAATGACTTGAAGATCTTCGCCTTGGTTGACAATAGATTTGGAATCCACCATTACATAATCAAGGAACTTTTCAACTACAAATTTCTTTGAGTCGGCGTCCTCTGTTTTATATTTTTTATCCAAGGATTCCCATAGTTCTTTAGCGGTTGAAATCCCTCCATATACTTTATACAGAGAGTTGCTGAGAGCATTGAAGATGTAGTTCTGATACAGATAGTCAGAATCTTTCCATGCTTCTACCACAACCTTTGTCTGAGCATCGACATTCTCAATCATAACCAGAGCATCTTCTTCGAGAAAATGAACCAATATCAAAGTTGAAAGGTAGAACATCATCTTTTATTGTCACCTCTTAAAGTTGCTCCCATCAAACTTGTCAGGCTTTTCAGCCTTAGGCAATGGAGTAGGTACCGTAGTGATAATGGTCTGAGTCACAGGAGACGTCACTTTTGACGTCTCAATTAGCGTAGTATTTTCACTTGCCATCACAAAGTAGTATGTCTACAATTTTAACAAATGAATAATAAATACTTCGAAAATTTAACAGACAATACTTTACAACCAAAGCACAGACTAAGGAATCAAATATTTCACTAACCAGAAACTGAAAGTTAATGTTCACACAACAATCAAAAATCAAATCAGAACGTTAACATTCACACAACATATTCTGTACGTAAATGTTTACAAGACATATTTAAAACATGAACATTTACTTATTTGCACAATACCTAATTTTTTGTTCACACATCCAATATTACCAAAACAACAATTATATAAGATAAAATTTAAATGATAAAAAACCAAGTATTGTCCCAACAATATTCTAACTAAACAATGAAGATAATTAAATATCATTTCAAAATTTAAGTAAAGAAGAATTTTATAAAATTTTAAAACTATACAAATTCAGAAAATTATTTATCTTAAAATTTCATAATATAAAACATGAATATGCTTTAAGATTGTTGGTGGAAATGTTCAAATTTCAAAATAAATATTTAATAACCATGGAATAAAAACTAATAATTATTAAAAAAATATTAATGTGAATATTAATTAATCATGTATGGGCATTAAAAACAAATTATGAAAATTTTGTAAAGCAATTTAAGTGTTTACTAAACCAGAAACGCGAAGTTAATATTAACATAACAAAAAGTAAAAAGTAGAAGTGACAGAATATATTAACTTTAACGTAATAGAAACAAAGAAGTAACAGTAACATAATGTGTTAACGTTAACATAAACGTAAGAGAAACAAAGTTTTAAACTTTAAATAAAACACTTACCCAGATATTCAAACAACGAATTGATTTGAAGTAGATCGAGGTTAGAGTTTGACTCTATGTTCTTAAAACAAATTCACGCCCCCATACTGGTGCTAATGGTTGAATGGACGTCTGTCTCTCAGGGTACAACGATCTTCAAGTTTTTAGTACAAGCACTTGAAACCAAAAATTTTGGCAAACTAGACTTATACTTCAACTCTCTCAAAATTCTAAATGATGTGTCTTTTGATAGTGATATGAAGTGATAATGTTATGAATTAGACACCATAAAATGAAAAAGAAGTCTTTTATTTATAGAAGACCAAAAGCCACCATCGAATGAATGCAACTTTGAAAAAGCATCTGTTCACGTTAACATTAACGCGAACCATCACCAACTTTGGAAAGGCATCTGTTCGAATTAACGTTAACGCGAACAATCACTTAATGAACCTTTATGTCTGTTCATTGGTGCTAATTAAAAATTAACAGTTAAACAGTTAATTAATTGCTTAAGTGCCACTAATTAAATTTTAAACTACTCTAGCAGGTCAAGATCCGACCCGATCAGGATCTGACTCGATCCAACTCGGATCCAGTCCAAACCCGATCCAAATATGGTTCGGATTGTCCAAACCCAACCCGACCCAATTCTAGTTGGAAGGTTTGATGGTTAGTAGCTTGCCTTTATTCTCAATTTATAAGTTGATACAAGTTTGAGTTTCTTCTCTACAACCAATGTAGGATAACTACACCTTACAACTCAAGTTCTCCCTTTTCCATGCAATGTAGGATAACTCATCCCTTTCCCAAGCAATGTGGGATAATTCATTCATTTATATCTTCAACCCATATCAAATGGGTTTCTTTGAGAATTAAAATCTCATTCAAAACTTAATTATTTTTTGCATATAAATATACTACGTTGATCCTCAAACGACGAGGAATGCAACAGAATAATAAACCGATTAAATTAATTAATGGGCCTCACTTTAATCAATTAATTAAAGTAGCGAAAAATTCTCACAGAGGATAGAAAGGGAAGAGCTCATGAAACAAGACATAATCAAATTAATCCAAGAATTAGGAAGATTAAAGAAGGTTGACGCAACTTGGTTTCCTTCCTCTCAAAATTCTCAAAAATTCGTTCATTTTAGAAAATATTGTTTTAGGGGATTTTCTAGAAGCCAATTTTGAAGATATTCTTTGGGCCGAGATTTGATTAAAAAAATAGAGTTGCCATCCTGCATTGGGTTAAATGGTGTACTAGATCATCGGAATTTTAAAAATCATTTTTATTTAAAAAAAAAAGGCCCAAGTTTTGACTCAAAATGTTTAATCTAAATTATAGATTTCTTTAAAGTTCGAGGATCAGTTATACTCGGAGAAGGAGTTAGGAACCCTAAGACACCCGTCTGAAGACTGTACCTAAGTTTAAATGAATCTTTAAGATCAAACTAGTCCAAGTAATTTCCTTCGGTTTTAGTTAACACACTAATTCTCATTTTTAATATTTTTTTTGTCTTTTAATGTATTTTTATGTAAGAAAATAAGAAAAATTTATTTATGAGAAAGCAGCAATAGATTAACCATATTGAAAATAACGAACAAATGTCTCCCTTTTAGACTGCCTATAAATTATGGAAGAATCGACAAGTTTAACCCCGGGGGAAGGATTTTATTTAGTTAGTTAAAGTTCGACTTTGATAAAAACTTGTAAGTTTATTTATGGAAGAAAAAGGTAAAACAAATTTAAGAATACATTTTTATTGGAATATGGAAAATCATGTTTTAAGTATAACAAAAACAAGTAAAATTTTATTATAAACAAAGTATGTAAACACACTTATTTTTTAAATACTTTACAAAAGACAAATGTTTATTTTTTAGGGCAAAACACAAAGTCTTTTCATGTTGAAAAACTCTTATGCGAAAACTCTTTTTTTATTTCTTTTTTGTTTATTTAAGAAAAGTAAGAACAAAACATGACACAAATGGTAAATGATATGCACATTTGATTTTGTCAAGAACACTCCAACCAAACTTATTTACTTAGGCAAGTTTAATGTTAGGGTTTACTTTTGTTAGTCCATAAGAAAAGAAAATATAGAATATAAGTGTGAGTCCTACTTGTAACTAAGAATGAGAAAACATTTCTGAAAAAGGTACACACTTATCCCCGAAGAAATGGAGGACCTCAATTTATTCAACGTTTTAGCCACAAGGGTCTAGACATAGAAATATATAAAGGGTGTTAATCCATGATCTGAAACATAGGGCCAGTCCATGATCTAAGATTATATATATATATATATATAAAAAAAAAAAAAATTGTCAGTCCATAGCCTGAGACATAGGGTCAGGTTGTGATCTAGGTTAGCACGGAAAGGCGTAGAATAAGAAAAGTAAATGTTAGTTGTTAGTAGTCCATAGTCAGCAGTCCATAATCGATGGTTAGTTTGGTTTCATGTGTTCTTGACAAAGGCCAAAGATGTTATGCATATACCATATGTTCTTATTGTTCTTGACACAAAAACAAGACTATATACACTATATACAAATCTAAGGCATTAGAAGACAACCAAAGAATAATATATACAAACAAATCAAAAATAATAAATGAACAAATCTTAAAGAGGAGTTTAAGAAAAACTTACCTAACTTAGGAGAGTGGTCCTTCCCTAAGTGTTTTTTCTTCTTCTCCTTCTTTAATCTCTTCTTCTTGTTTGCTTTATTGTTCTTGAAGAACTTCTTGAACTCTTGTTAGAAGAGTATCAAGATCACCCTTTAGGAGTTTATTTGGAAGAATTTATGTGTGTTTATGAGGTGGAGATCAATATACTCGAGAGAGAAATTCGAGTCTAGAGAGAGGGGGTTTGATCAAACTTGGTTCCTAATGAAAACAGACTGCCTTTTATAGGCAAAGGCATGTATGCTCATTCACCAATGTGCAAGCATAATCAGCCTATTTTAAATGCTTATTTAATGCTCATTTAAGGCCATTTATGGCTAGATGGGTTTAGGCAATGATCAAAATTTCCTAGTATATTGTAGGTAATTATGAAGATCTTGTCATGATGATCAAAATATTGCCATTTAATGCTTTATTTAAGGCTACATTTAATACCCATTTAATGTTATTTAATGCTCATTTAAGGCTACATTTAATGGCCTTGTCATGATAGAGGCTAATTAGACTAGGTTTTTAGGCACTAATCAAAATCTTTCTAAAAGATTTGATATTTAATATTGTTTAGTGCTCTTAAAGGTTTAATCATTATGACGTCTACTTAGGCATAGGTTTAGGCACTAATTATCTATGGAAATGATGATATTTTATCATCATGAGATTTTCAAATCTTTAATAATATTGCCTACTAAATGCTTCATTTAATACTTCATTATCACTTTATTTAATACCATTTAGTGATATTTAATGATGGCATGCTAATATATTAGCTTTAGGCATCATAACATCCCTTAAAAATGATGATATTCTTATGGATGAGATTTTTTCATAAGATACTCGTTAATAATTGAATTTAATGCCAACTTTAACTAAGGGCATACTGGTGGAAGAATCCTATACTGTTTCTAAGTTTTGGAGGGTGTGCTCTTAGTAATCTTGGTGTTTTGGGCACTCATTTGCCTAATCAAGGCTTTATTGCTTGAGTTAGGAAATTTTGAAATTTACCCAAAACCTTTGTTTACATAGAAGTTTGATTAAATTGACGATTTTATGTTTTTTATCCTTTTGTAGTATCAAACGTAATATAAGGTAAAAAATTGTTCACTCGAACCGGGTTAGAAATTATAGGTTTAGTATTTTGAGTGTTATGTTATTTTTCATTTTTTTTTTTATTCAAATCGAATTTGTGCAAATGAGTGTTCCCAACTAAAGTCAGAACTACTTAGAATGATTGGATCGATTATTCTCTGGCATGATTTATCTTCGGTATTTAATTCTTACACTACACTAATCTACGGTGAATTAAAATCTAGACATAAACCATCCAGACCAATAATTAATCCTTAAGAATACTATTAGGTGAACATTATGTCTAGATTATAGGTACAAGATCTATTGTTCTAGCAGTAATCAGATTTAAACCAAAATCTCTTAAAGAACATTTTGATAATAAATCCAACCACAATAAAATCAATATTATGAACAATATTCTTTCCACACAATTGCAGACACAATATCCCAAAATGAAATAGAAAAATGCAATATTACATAAATCCAAAAATACCTCACTACATTCCTAACCCAGTTGAAAGAAGATTATCCATTCATTGTCGTATAAAATGGTGTTTTCTTGGATTCAGTCCTCAAAAACGCCATTACCATATTGTATTTAGGAACCTTGGCATCAACCTTCAAGAAAATGAGGAAAAATAGAATAAAGAAAGAAGGGAAATGGATGAAGAAGAGCCGAACTATTTAGAAATATTGGATTGATTATTCTTCGGTATGATTTATATTAGGTATGTTATTCATACACTACACTAATCTACATAGAATTAAAATTTAGGAATAAACCATTCAGACCAATAATCAATCCCTAGGAATACTATTGTATGACCATTAGATCTAGGATACAGGTACAATATCTAATGTTCTAGTAGTAATCGGATCTAAATCAAAATCTCTATAAGAATATTTTGACAATAAATCTAATCACAATAAAATTAATATTAATAACAATATTCCTATTACACAATTGTTTACACAATATCCAAAAATGAAATAGAAAAATACAATATTATATAATCCCAAAAATACCTCATCTCAATCCTAACCCGGCTGAAGGAAGATTAGTTGTTCATTGTCATATAAAATAGTGTTTTCTTGGATACAATCTTCAAAAACATCACTGCCATAGTGCCTTTAGGGATCTTGGCTTCAAACTTCATGAAAATGAGGAAAAGCAAAATAAATAAGGATAGGTTATGTATGAAGAATAAGGAAGAAAGTGGTCTGAAAAATTCCTAAAAATATGTACATGGAGGCTCTCCAAATTTTGATTATAAATGAGTATTTATAGTGCAAGGGTCCTAGGTTTTTTGGAAAGAAAAAGGTCAAAATTGGATGCAAAAGGCGAACTCCGAACCAACAACATGCGCCACTGGTGTTGGTCGTGCTCTCGTCGTTTAGTAAACAAGAACGGTCAATTTTGAATAATTGTATCTTTCTCATACGAACTACGTTTTTTTTATGTAATCAGTTGTTAGAAATATTAAAGAGTCGGATTTCATATACAACTTGTTCCATACAAAAATTCTAACTGTGCAATTAGTTATGGCTAAAGGAGTAGATATTGGTCTTCATTCTAGTGCCTTAGATCACAACTTTTATCCGTTTGATCATTTTCTTTTGTATTTCACTGCCAAATAGTGTGTTTTTCATCCAATTATTCAAATCCACAAAAACAAATGAAAATAATCAATTATACTAGTTTAATTTATTCAAATATTAGCAAAACTTAGATTAACAATATTAGATCGCATAAAATGTGGGGCAATCCATATCATATATTTTGAATATCTTAATATTTAGTCCACACATGCTCTAATTCTATGATTTATACCGGAAAAAGTTATTTCTATCCTTTTGGGTTTTAAAGTAAAATATTGTTGGGGACTAATCTAAAGATTTTTAGAGGATAATATATGGTCAAAATAGTCATTGAAAGCTAGATTAAAATAAGAGGTCTAAAAGAGTAATTTTTGACAACATCTTTTGAAAAGTAGCATTTATAAGATATCTATGAAATTCCTATAATTAGGCATGTGAGTTTTGAATTGATTTAAGTTCAAATATTACAATTTTTAATGAGGTAGAGAATATTTGGGGTCAAATATATGAAAGATATTTACGTAATTTTATTTGACCTTACGATTTAGTCCCTATATTTTCTGATTTTGTGATCTTTTTGATAAAACTCTTTCTATACTTTGATTGAATTAGATCAAATTATTTTTTAGACTAAATTGGAAGTTTTAAAAGTTATATTTTTTTTTATCAAATGTAGCCATTATAAATCTATATGATGTATGGTGTCCATATATGCTATTTTAGGGCATATCTTTTAAAAATTAGTTGTTATAGGCATAGTTTAAATTATATATATATATATATATATATATATATATATATATATATATATATATATATATATATATGTGTGTGTGTGTGTGTGTGTGTGTGTGTGTGTGGACACGAAAATTTCATTGTTTTCAATCAAGAACATCATCAATAATACATATATTTTTTTTATAGTTTTAAAAAGAGATATCATATTATATTCTAAAATATTTTTAAGAGAAAAGTTATACAAAATATTCTTAACTAAGAAAGGGTTGTTCTTGTTATACTAGGTTTGAGTCTGACGTTGATCTTCTTAAAGAAATCCCAATAAGATTGTTCTCATTTACTTTAATCAAATTAATTGTAATTTAATTAATTAATATCCTTTGAGCTTGTAGTAATTTATTTAGAGAAAAATCGTTTTCAATTTTTGAATATCCTGAAAATCATGTGAAACGATTTTTGCCTATTAATCTGATTTATATTACCTTTGTGCTTTAATTGAGTATAATCAGATTTATATTCTCACATATTTCTATCACATTGTTTATTGAGACATTAATTGAACATATTTTATATTGAGGTGGTAAAAGCTCTTGTAGGAAGAAAAATGTTATTGTTATTGTTGTTGTTGTTGTTTGTTTTGTATTTGGTGAGTGTTAAAGAATTAGATATATTGGGTTGGTGTTTAATCAAGAATTAGGTTTGATTCTTAACTTGTAAAAGTATTAGGTTTGATTTTAAAATATCCTATAAAAGGATTAGGTTAGTATTTATCCTGATAAAAAGATAGATATGTTTCTTTCTTAGCCTACTAAAGAATTAGGCTCTTCCTGAGCCTGAAAAAAGGAATTGTAAATGTTTGATTTTGAGCCTAGTAAAACAATTAGGTTAGACTTGAACCTATGGAAATGATTGTAAGGGTTTGATTCCTACCTGAGAAAGAAATCAGGGTAAATGGATTATGAAATCCCTATGGGAGCTTAGGGGACAGAATGTTAGCAAGAGTAGCTTGCCGCACTGATCGGTAAAATTTAATACCCAATGTAAGTGCCAACTATCGTAGTATAATACTAAAGTACGAGTATCGAACCATAGGAATTGGATTGTAATTATTAATTTTTATCTTACTCTTTAGTTGAATTTAACAAGATTGATTTGGAATTTTTAATAAAAAATAGAAAAAAAAATAATTGAATTAAAATACTAAATGATAAATAACCGGGTTGAGGGCATTCATTCGTCTTTTAATTATCCTAATGTGTTTTACTTCTTGATCTATTTTGATTATGTGCATAATGAAATAATTTAACTATAAGAAAAATTACAACAAAAGTTTGATCACTTAATCGGCGTGAATTATCTTCAAGATTAGGTTCTTAATCTATGGTGAACCAATCTCTAAGCATATTTCTTCCTATCAAATACATTAGTTAATCAACTATTTAATCGGTATGAACTATCTTCAGAATTTGATCCTACCAATCTACAGTGAATCAATCCCTAAGCATAATCCATTCTAGTAAATTATGTCGATTCAAATAAATACGGATTGTATAACGGTTAGATGTAAACCACATGTATTAGATTTAACCTAAAAGCATCAATAAATTATTTCTAACAATTATAAAATGATAAAAATAGGAATTGATTTCAATAACAATGTAAGAACATATATTCATTGTCATATAATCTTAAACACAGGTAAAATAGAATAAGAAATTAAAACTATATTACGAAAATCTTACAATGAATACAGCCTAACTCGGATTTGTTATAGCCATTTATGTTGACTGATCTTCCCAAATGATATTCAACATAAATCGTTGAAGAATTCCCCTAACAATCTGGCCGAAAGAATCCACTGGAAAAAAAAAAACTAAACCTAAAAAGTGAAAAAAGAATAATGACTAAAAGAGAGTTTCCCCTAGAAAAGAAAAGAAAAAAAAAAGGCCAAATAAAAATAATATTTCTGCTCTTTGATCTCCGAAATCCTCCATTTCCATTCAAGGCCCATTTTAATGATCATAATACGGTCACTACTAAATTGCTTTAATTATAATATGGCACTACTATTTCTCCAATATAATGGTTCCAAATTGGAACCATTACTGTTGAGTGAAACTCAATGTGCCATTTGTCCCCGGGCTAGCAGGTCGAGTTTTACCGAATTGAGGGTTCAAGGCATTTTTTCTCCTCCATTTTTTTGTCCTTTTTGTCTATTTTCTTCGTCATTTGTTTTGTGTTTCTTTATTTCTGACCTTAATCCTGTAAAAATAATAAATTATGTTATTACTAATTAAAAATTGTTAAAAATACCATCAAAAGTGTAAATTAAAGTTGGTGATTTGGTATAAAATTAAGAACGATAACACCCCCCACACTTACAGTTTTCCAATTCTCGAGCAAATAAAATTCTAAAAAAAATAAATAAAAACGTCACTTTTGTGGGGAACATGATTGCCTTTGGTGCATGTAACACGCCTTTAAACCTCTAGATCACCCCTAGTGGACGAGTTTTAGTCTTGTAAAGGTTTACAATAATAATATCTACAAACACTTATACCTCTTACGCAATATATTAAGCACCATAGGTAGAATTCATAATATTTATTAGTTGGAATACATCTGTATCGAATAAGATAATTATTATTTCTGTCATCAAACACCAAAATTTATTCTAAGTCTGTCTTTGTTCAAGCGACTTAATCTCAAGTATAATTAATCTCAACACTCAACATTATCAATTTAATGACTTTCAACCTCAAAAGGACATGATTCTTCTCTCTATTATTTTTTTATTTCTTTTAATTTTTTTTTATTTCTTTCTCTTTATATATATATATATATATTATTTATTTAGCCATTGATTTGTGCAATGTTAGTCCCATTGGACTTTCTAGGATGTCCATGTGGCGAGAATTGGGGCAATGATCCCGATTCAATTGACTCAGGTCATTAGGTGTAGAGACACCTTAAAAGGATTAATTACACGAACATCCTAAGTTTTGGGATTAACCAATCAATCATTTTTCAAACATTGACTCTTACTTTAGATGCAAATACTCACTACTTGGTAAGACAAGAGGCCCGGTTACTTAGTGAGAATCGATGTTTGAGATAAAATAACTTTTATTCTAATTATTTTGCATAATAATTGTTTTCATTTTTTTTTAAAGAAGAACATGAGTTCCTATTTTTAGTTGGTATTCACAATTTTCTACATTAATTACAACACTTAAAAATAAAGTGCATGAACAATAGCGCAACTTGGACTAACTTAAGTTCAACTTTCATAACATAACATTTTCACCCCTAAGATACGTATGTGTCCACTAATAAAATATTCCCAAAAACATAAACGTGCAATTTTTTTTTTTAATTAACATAGGATAACCCTCCCCCACACTTAGTTCTAGTATTGTGCTCAATGAAAAGAACGAAAAGAATTAAAGGGAACAAAACAACCGGATGTTAAACTGTCAAATATGCACGCATGGAAACAAAATGCTCAAGATTAGGCATTTTTTAACATATTTTGTGAGTGTCCTTTATTTCCATAATAATTTTATTTTATTATTATTACTATTTTTTTTACTTATAATTTTTTTATTTAATTATTTTTATTTAATTTTTTATTTTTATTTTTATGATAATTTTAATTTTTATTTCAGTGAGTTGCCTCCCACCTAGCTCTAAATTTAACGTCTTCAACCAGACGATGGGTGTCTCAAATCTCCTAACCATATTGGAGCAACCCACTCCGCACTTTTTGCTCAATCACCCTCCAATTAAGCAAAAATGACTTACAAGTAACACCCAAGTTTGTCAGCTTCTTTCCCAAATCAAATCTTATTTATTTTCTATGAGACTTTATTGATTGCCTTTTTATTAAGAACCCCAATAGAAGTTGAGTTTTCTCAACCCACTGAATATAACAAGAATCACCCGTAGTTAGAGTTGATGGTTGGTCTACCGCATCAAGAATGTATACATTATTTTTTGGATGCGGTATCATGGGTACTATGGATGTTTCAATCAAAGGAAGATGATTTAAATATATCTATAAGGGTCAGATCTCATATTCCTCATGACATCTTCCGTGTACGCATTCTTAATTCCTACATTTACCTACTCACCTTCACTCTCGTATCCCACTTGTTTTTATGCCTCATTAAATGGTGATGGTTGAGCCAAACACGGCTCAAGCTCGAGATCATATTGTTGGGGTTCCTCACCACTCTCGCTCGGTTGTGGTTCTCTTAATGTCTTTTTAATATCACTATCATGTTCTAGACCACTCTCCTCAATACCCATCCTATTGTCAACCTCGCTCCCACTCCTGAAAGTCGTAATTGATTGATCATGCCCATTAAGCTCGCTCGTTTCCTCAATAAAGTGTTGACCCATAGGATTATTTATTAGTTGGCTAGGGTGCTCTTCCTCGTTCTCCTCATTTAAAGATTCAGCGAGTTGCCCGATTTGGGTCTCTAGTCTAGCTATAGCTTGGGATTTTCTTTTTTTTTTATTTTTATTATAGATATCGACTCATCTATCTGAGGGTTCCTAGTGGGTTGAGAGTATTGATTAGATAGTTGAGTTTGAGGTACGTAAAATTACGACCCCGAAGGTTCACTATAGTAATGTTGATCCTATTACTCATTCAGCGGATAATATGGATCAAGATAAACATTATCATAAGAACACGTGGGATATCTCCAATTAAAAGGACACTAAGGGAGTAAGTGATTGATCAAATTTAACACCCTATTTAAGCGCAAAATATCAGAGTATAGTGTGCGAATACATGGATCGGTCTTGTAATTATAGATATTTTATTATTTTTCTTTCCTTGAAGGAAACAAGTTTTGATTTTTGATAAAAGAAAAATAAAACAAAATCTACAAACAAAGAAAATAGAATACCACGTTAGGGATTGCGGGTTTAATATTTTGAGTAGTATGTAGTTCTCGTATTTTCTATTCACATCGGATTTGTATAAACGAGTGTTCTCAACTACAAGTTGAAAAGATATGGATTGTTATTCTCTAGTATGATCTATCTTTAGTATTTAATTCCTACACTACACTAATCTAACTAATCAAAGGTGAATTAAAATCTAGGCATAAATCATGTAGACCAATAATCAATCTCCAAGAAAACTATTGTGTGACCATTAGATCTAGATCACAGGTACATGATCTAACATTCTACTAGTAATTGGATCTATACCAAAATCTCTGCAACAACATTTTGATAATCAATCCAATCACAATAATATCAAGGTTAGAACGTGATTCATATCACACATTTATTACACAAAATTCATCAATGAAATAGATAAATACAATATTACATAATATAAAAAATACCTCACCACAATCCTAACCCTATAGAAGGAGGTTTAGTCGTACATCGCTATTTGGAATGATGTTTTTTTGGGTACAACCTTCAAAAAAGCCATTACCAATTTGTTCTTTATGATCTTGGCCTTCTACTCTCAAGAAGTGGTGAAGAAATGAAGAAAAAAAATAGAAAGAAAATAAAAGAAGAAAGAGAAAAAAGAATAGCAGAAAATTAGCCTCAAAACTATACGATGAGCCTCCCCTAAATCTGAGGTTTGATGTTGTATTTATAGCACAAGAGATACATGAATGATTTTTAGGACAAGACAAATCAAAATACCACCAAATCATGGTAAAAAATGGGGGCAAATAAAGAAAAACCATGTAGGAGTAACGAATGAACAGTGAATTCGGCGAAAAACAGGCTGGACAAAACTCAAATGAAGATATGGGCAGAATCAGGGTTCAAATTGGGCCCAAACAGGCTGGAAATGGGCTGAATATAGATTGGGCCGAATTTGGGCAAAAAATGAGTTGCAAATGCGTGGTTGCGCAGGAGGGAAAACTTTAAATGACTGTATCTTTCTCATACGAATTCCGATTTAGCTCTATAGCAATTATTGGAAAGCTTAAAGAGTTTAATTTCATATGCAACTTATTTCATTTCAAAATTCTAATTGTGCATTTAGTTATATCCAAAAGAATAGACAATGCTCTTCATTCTGGTGTCGAAAATAGCAACTTTTATCTGTTTAATCTTTTTTTCTGGGCAATTTGCTTATAAAAAGTGTTTTTTTTTTTACCCAAATCTTCAAATTTAAAAAATAAAAATAAAATAACTTAATTAAAATAATTTAAGTTATTTGGAAGATGAACAAAACTTCGTTTAGTGGTATTAAATCACAAAAAATTCGATGCGATCACTAAGATAATTAGGAGCCAGACTACAGAACATGAATACGGGCCATGTTGCAATTTTGATGGGTTAGATTGGTCTAATTTCTCAACTAAAGTGGTTGTGGCTAACCTCCCAAAGACATCGTCCATCTACCCTAATCCCAATTTTTTTTTTTAAGAATTTATATATATATATATATATATATATATATATATATATTTTGGAAGATATAATTCACGAGAAGCTTAAAAAAATAAAAAGAACAAGAGTCACAAATTAAAACGTATAACCTGATTTCCTAGATAGCAGTGATAATTGAATTCAAGAACCGGGTTAAAAAAATTTAATCTGTAGAGATAAGTATTCATACGGTAACAATGAAAAATAAAATAAAATATAGTTAAATTCAAATGGATGCAAAATAAACAAAAATTAATAATTAATGTTGTCAATCTCAGGCAACGACGTAAAAATTTGATCGTTCAAATTTAATACCCAATTTAAGCGTCAACTATCACAGTATAGTGCTTAAGTACGAGTGTCAAATCATAGGGATTGGATTGTAATTATTATTTTTTATCTTACTCTTCAGTTGAATTTCACAAGATTAGTTTGGAATTTTTAATAAAAAAATAGAAAAAAATAATTAAATTAAAATACTAAATGATAAATACCGAGTTGAAGGCATGCATTCGTCTTTCGATTATCCTAATGTGTTTTACTTCTTTATCTATTTTGATTTTATGTATAATGAAGTAATTTAACTATAAGAAAAATTACAATAAAAATTTGATCACTTAATCTGCATGAATCATATTCAGGATTCAGTTATTAATCTATGGTAAAGCAATCCCTCAACATATTTCATCCTATCAAATACATCAGTTAATCAACTGTTTAATCGGTATGAATTATCTTCGGAATTCGATTCTTACTAATCTACGGTGAATCAATCCCTTTCGATTATCCTAATGTGTTTTACTTCTTTATCTATTTTGATTTTATGTATAATGAAGTAATTTAACTATAAGAAAAATTACAATAAAAATTTGATCACTTAATCTGCATGAATCATATTCAGGATTCGGTTATTAATCTATGGTAAACCAATCCCTCAACATATTTCATCCTATCAAATACATCAGTTAATCAACTGTTTAATCGGTATGAATTATCTTCGGAATTCGATTTCTACTAATCTACGGTGAATCAATCCATAAAAATAATTCATTTTATTAAACCGTGTCAATTCCATTAAATACGAATTGTATAATGGTTAGATCTAAACCACAAGTATTAGATCTAACCCAAAAGTATCAGTAGATTATTTCTAACATTTATAAAATGATAAAAACAAGAATTGATTTCAATGACAATGTAAAAACATGAATTCCTTGTCATACAATCTTATACACAAGCCAAATAGAACAAGAAATTAAAACTACATTACAAAAATCTTAAAACGAATACAGCCTAATCCAGATTTGTCTTAACCATTCATGTTGATTGATCTTCCCAAATGATATTCAACATAAATCATTAAAGAATTCCCTTGACAATCTGGTCGAAAGAACCCACTAGAAAAAAAAAAACTAAACCTAAAAAGTGAAAAAGGAAAAATGAATAAAAGAGAATTCCCCCAAAAAAGAAACAAAGGCCAAATAAAAATAACATATGTTTGGTCTTTGATCTCCGAAATCCTCCATTCCTTTTCTATTCAAGGCCCATTGCTTATCGTTAAAAGCCATTAACGATCATAATATGGCCACTGGAAAAATTCCTTAATGATAATATGACACTACTACTACTCTAATATAACGGTTCTAAATTGGAACTTTTGCTATTGAGTGGCACGCAATGCGCCATTTGTCCCCGAGCTCGCAGGTCGGGTTTTTCTGGATCGCGGGAACAGGCATTTTTTCCCTCTATTTTTTTTTTGTCTTTTTTGTCTATTTTCTTCGTTTTTTTTTGTGTGTGTGTGTATGTTTGTGTGTTTCTTTATTTCAGACTTTATTTCTGCAAAAATAACAAATTATGTTATTACTAATTAAGAATTACTAGAAAGACTATCGAAAGTGTAAATTAAAGGTAGAGATTTGGTATAAAATTAAGAACGATCACAAACCAAGATAAATATGTGTTCAATTTCTCTAGCCCTATTTGTTTCGTTGTGCATCTAGATAAATACATTTACCTATAACTCAAGATAATAATCGGTTATGGAAATTGGTGATTGATTGATTATTAATTTATTTATTTAAATTTTTATAACTACCTAATTCACTCCCTTCTTGGGTAGATCTGTGGCCCAACAATTGATACCAAAGTTAGTTTAGCTCGATAGGATTAACATTCTAACTAAATAATCATGTGGCACACACTATGTTATTCATGTTACTCATATTAATGTGCCTAATATTTCTAAAAGACCGCTTAGATTTAAAGACATGTGG
This sequence comes from Eucommia ulmoides, assembly GCA_016647705.1. Classification (NCBI taxonomy): domain Eukaryota; kingdom Viridiplantae; phylum Streptophyta; class Magnoliopsida; order Garryales; family Eucommiaceae; genus Eucommia; species Eucommia ulmoides. The sequence continues at coordinate 36,091,475 of CM028333.1, read as the reverse complement.
CTGGCTATCACACCCAGATTTTAAAAACAAATTAAAAAATTCATGGACTTAAAATCCTAACAACTTACTAAGTAAAATCAAAAAATTTAAAAAGGACATCTTGGTTTGGAACAAAAACGTTTTTGGAAATATCTTCAAACTAAAAAGATTTTATTGGCCAGATTTGCTGGGATCCAAAAAACGTAAGAGAAATACTTTTTCTAAAAACATTGATATGCTAGAAAAAGAATTAAGTTATAACTTTCAGAAAGTCCTTAGGCAGAAGAGATGCACTGGTATAAAAAATCTAGGGTCTAGTGGTGAATTTTGGGTAATAAAAATACCAATTTTTTTTAATATAGCAACCAATCAAAGAAGAAATAAAAAATAAATTTTGGCTCTCAAAGATGATAATAAGAACTGGATTGGAGACCCTAATCAAATTAAAGAACTGGTTCAGAACTATTTTAAAAATCTTTTTGGTAGGGAAGGGCATAACCTTATCTAGCCTAATCTTGTTAAGCAACATTGGACTCTAAATGATAAGGAGCACAACTTTCTGAGTAAGCCTCCTTGTGAGAAAGAAATCACGAATGCCCTCAATACCATGCAAGATCTAAAAGCACCTGTACCAGATGGTCTCCAAGCCATATTCTTTAAAAAAAATTGAGACATTGGGTAAGGACTTGTGTAACTTCGTTAAAATCTATTTCCAGAACAGGGAGATGCTTACTAATAACAACAAAGCTCTCGTTGCTCTAATCCCCAAAATAGAACTCCCTAAAATGATAACTCAATGCAAACCCACAAGTCTATGTAATATGTCCAACAAAATTGTCACTAAGATCATTGTTGCTAATTTAGACCTTTACTCAATCCAAAGTAGCTTCATTCCAGGGAACCATAGATAATATAATTATTACCCAAGAGATAATCAATAGCCTTGCGAAAACCAAGTGTAAGGAAGGAAGCCTTGTCCTTAAACTTGATCTTGAGAAAGCTTATGATAGAATTAGTTGGGAATTCTTAGAGGAGACGCTAAATGTTTTTAACTTTCTCCAAACCTAGATTTCCCTTATTGTGAGTTGTGTTAAAAATGTTTCATTTTCTATGCTCTGGAATGGAGAACCCCTCCAAGAATTTTCCCCTTCCAGGGGCCTTAGACAAGGGACCCCCTTTCCCCTTACGTATTTGTCCTTTGCTTGAAAAGGCTTTCCCACCTTTTTGAGGGTGACATCAAAAGCGCAAATGGAAAAGGTGTCAAAGCTTCCAAAAAAGGCCCCATTATCTCTCATCTTTTCTTTGAAGATGACCTTATTATTTTTTCAAAAGTTGGAGAAAGATTCTGTGATAATATTTTGCAAACTCTTGATACCTTTAGCAAATGTTATGAACAAAAGATCAATTTTTCGAAATCAAAACTCTTTGTCTACCCTAACATCTCCAAAATGGATGCTAAAAATATCAGTAAGAAAATGGGCAAAATCCCTACTAATGACTTTGGAAACTACCTAGGTGTCCCTCTCATTCATAGATGATTTAATAGAAGGAAATTGAACTGAATTATTGAAAAAATTCAGAAAAGGCTCACCTCATTTAAAGTAAAAATAAAATAAAAAAATCCTATCTTTATCAGGTAGAGCCACTCTTATGTTTGTTCGACGATACCTAATTACTTGATGCAGGGTAACCCTCTTCCTTTAGAACTTTGTGACGATATCGATAAAATTAGCTGAAAGTTCCTTTGGGGAAATACTAACTCTAAGAAGAAATTTCATCTCCTTAATTGGGAGACTATCTATCAACCGAGAGAGGGATAGGGTTTTCGAAATTAAAAGACTAGACCTTCTATTACTGCCTTGCTTACGAAACTGGGATGGAATATTATCATTAAGAAGGATAATTTATGGGTTGATCTGATGAAAAATAAAAAACAATCTTGAAGATAGCCCTAGTTCCTGGAGAGGAAAAAAAAAAGCGAGTAGTTCTCATATATGGAAAAGTATCCTAAGATCCAAAAGACTTCTTATGAAAGGAGTTAAATGGAAATAGGGAAGGTTGCTTCGATAAATCTTTGGGTTGATTAGTGGTTTGGTAATGACCCTTTGGGGAATAATAGAATCCAGGAAACACATAACATGAAATGTTTTGGACATAATTGACAATTCTAAAAATTGATTTTTGCTGCCTATTTTACATCTTCTTTCGGATAATCAAATTCAATCAATTGGTGAAATTAACCCTCCTAATATTATCCCGGAAGACATTCTAATCTTGGCCCCCAAAATTCCAGTTTATTTTCTACCAAGACAGCCTATTGCCTGGTAGATTTTAAGGATAAACCTAAGGAGATTTCTCACTAGTCCTGGATTTGGAAACTTTGAATTCCGCAAAATATTCTTCTTATGAATTGTTTTTCATAAAAGACTTCTTACAAACAAGTTGAAGGCCAATAGGTCCGATGATGCCACAACTTTTGTTAAAGGTGCCAGTTTCAAATAGAAAGTGTGGATCATGCCCCGCGAGGATCTGGGTTCAATACATGGATCCAATTCGTTTTAGAAATGAATTGTATTCAGACTTATTGGTTTGGATTGCAAAATATCTGAGAGGGAGTAATGTTAATTCTAGTATTTCCTATCTCTTCATTGCTATCATATGGAATGTCTAGAAGGAAAGAAATTCTGAAGTTATAGAGGGAACGTTCCTAATCACTCCAAAATTGGTTTTTTTGTTTTTTTTTTTTTTTTTTTTTTTTTTTTTTATTTCTCAATTTTTTTAAAGACCTTTTGGAATCTTTCTAGTTCAAGACATCCTATGGGAGCAATGAAGTAATAATTCATACTAATTGGTGTTAGCCTAATATATGTTTTCATAAGCTCAATACGGATGGAAGCCCTAGGGGGAACCTTAGCGTGGGAGAAATTAGTGGACTTGTTCGTGATCAATATAGCTCATGGATCGTGGGTTACTTTGACAACATCCCATCCTGCACCAGTCTGGAAGCCGAACTTCACAATCTTCACACGGGCATGAGGATAACTTTATCATGGGGACTGCCAAGAGTTGTTGTGGAACAGATTCAACTGAAGCCATCAAACTCATTTTGAAAGAATATTGAGAAATGTACTAGCTCAAATCTTGGGTGGAAGACTGCAAGAGATTCTTGAAGAATAGCAACTACGACCTCATTTGGTTAGTATTTCCAACCCAACCAAACCCAACCCAAAAATTATGGGATTGATTTTTGGGAATATGTTTGGCAAACACAAAACTCAACCCAGCCAAACCCAAAAATTGAGAATTGATTCTCAAAATCCTAAGTAAATGAGAAATAATTTTTATTTTTTATTTTATTTATTTATTTATTTATTTATTTTATTTTATTTTTGTGCTAAAAAAACTCAACCCAACTTTAGGAACACGCTTGGAATTTTCTGAAATGTTAATGAGATCCACCGTTCAACTTTTATTGAGCTTAGTTCTTATTTTTATTTTTCTCTATTCTCCTCTGTTCATCTTTTCTCTGCTCCTCTCCATTCTCCTCCGTTCGTCTTCTCTCTACAACTCTATTCCTCGTCATTCTCCTCCCCAAGCCGACCATCGTCGTCGCTGAAGTTCTTATGGTCGAAGCTCACCGTCGTTCGTTTTTCTTCCTCGCCATTCTCTTTCATCTTCGCTGAACTCCTCCTTGCCAGTCGCCATTGTTTTCGCCGAACTCGTCTTCGTTCTTCTCCATCTTCGCCGTCCTCGCCATCATCTTCGAACATGTTTAGGGTTTTGATAATCGTGATCGAACAGGTTTAGGGTTTCGAAATCACGAAATCGATTTCGATTTCGATTTGATTTCAATTTCATTGCTCAAATTGATTTAGGATTTGGTTTTTGAATTTGGTTTAGGGTTTCGATTTTGATTTCGATTTCATTACTGAATTTTGATTTCGTTCTGATATTTTTGGCTAATTTTCATAAAATCAATTCTAGGGTTGATTCTTGATTTGAGGATTTTGGCTGAATTTGGGGGTTTGGTTCATTTGGGAATTTTGGCTGAAATTAACTGAGATGGGTTAGATTTTACTAAATGCGATTCTGTTCCCAGTACAAAAAAAAAATTGTTGTTAACAAACACAATTCTGCTCTTAGAAGAAAACAGAATTCTTAACCCAACCCGACCTATTCCAGTTAGGTTGAGAAAAGTGAAAACACTAACCAAATGCCACGTACGTTATTCAATTCACTCCTAGGGAGGCTAACAAATGTGTTGATTTTCTTAAAAAAAAAAAAAAGAAGGGACGAATGAATCAGTGGAGTTGAAAATCATGGAGTCACCGTCTCAACAATGTTTTTAAAATCGGACCAGATGTCGAATTGGAAAAGTCACCGGGTCACGGGTTCAACCAGTAGGAGAACCGCGGTTGAACTAGTGACGTCATAATTACGTCATTAATATATATATATATATATGTTGAAGAAAAATATATATATAGTAAATGAAGAAAAATATATATAGTAAATGAAAAAAGATCAAAAGGAAAAATAAAAAGACCAAAAAAAGAAAAATAGACAACAATGAATGAAAAATATAAAAACAATCAAAACAAAAAAAGCAGTACACGTGGAACACAACAAATGAAAACAAAAAGTAAAAAATAAAAAAACAAAAGATCTAACCAAATCCTTTGCAAACTATGGATAAGGGCTCAGCTAGAGTAGCTTTTACAAGTTACAACACACTGACATTGCTTTAACCCGCGACTGTTATCTCTCCATCAGACCTGTCTTTTTTTTTTTTTTGGTGAATAGCAGACCGTCTTCAATATCATAGGGTTTTATCACAGGCTCTCTCCCTCTCTCTCTTGCTCTTTCTCGCTTCGTTTCCCTTTCTTTGTCGCTGCAACCCTAACGACGACGATACAAGGGAGGTCGACGATCAACTGTACCCAGTAAAGTTCGACGATGGTTTGGATGGCATTGGTCGGTGGTGGTTGATTGGTGGTCCGACGATCGATCGTGTCCAAAAATATCCCTTTTTGATACCCCTCTTTCAAATCTCCTATGCTACCTTACCGTCATAGCCTGAGCAGTTCCGATGGGTTTGAGAGAGAGAAACACAAACGAGGAGAAGGCAGCGTTTATTGCAAGAGAATGGGGAATGAAGAAAAACCGGCCGGTTCATCGAAAACCGGAACGGTTCGCGGTTCGACGGTCGAACCGATTTTAGGGGTAAAACGATTTTAGAGGTATAACCGGACCGGAATTTGAGCCGGTCGACGGTTCAACCGGTTGAACCGGTCGGTCCGGTCCGGTTTTTAAAACATTGCGTCTCAAGATGTGAAAATATTAGTGCTGTCGGAAATGGAGGAAGAAACCTCTAATAAAGTCCTTAGCTTTGTGTTGTACTAAGCTTATTAAAAAAAATCAAAAAATCAACATCCTAAAACAGAAACAGAAATTAACCCGAAAACCTAGAGGGCTCGAACGCATTGTCGCCGCGGTTTATAACCAAACCCTAACATCTAAGCCTTTGCTTCCCCTGGCGGATTATAACCAAACTTTACCTCACCCGATTTGTTACACTTCCGCGGCCAGATCATTGCGAAGACTGAGAGTAAAACCTAGAGGGGCTCGAAAGTATTCTCGGCGCTGCCCTTTGGTGAGGCCTCATTCACTCCAATGGCGAGGAAAAGAAAAGTAACCCCTTCCAAGGCGCACGAGGCCGAAGAACAGAGGCCGGATGTCGTCGTGAAACAAGAAACTTTTGAAGAAGAAGAACCTACCAATGAACCTGAAAACGAACAGTCCGAAGAGGAAGAGGAAGAGGAAGAGGAAGTGGAAGAGGAACAGGAGGAGGAGGAGGAGGAGGAGGAGGAAGAAGAAGAAGAGGAGGAGGAGGAGGAGGAGGAGGAGGAGGAAGAAGAAGAAGAAGAAGACGAGGAGGAGGAGGAGGAGGAAGAGGAAGAAAACGAGAGAGATACTTTGAGGAAGCTTTTGGAACCATTTGGTAAAGATAAGATTATTGATTTTCTGAAAGAATTTGCAACCAAAGACCCTTCTATAATCGCTCGTATTACCCAGTCTGCGGAGTCAGACCCAGCCCACCGCAAGATTTTCGTGTTTGGTCTCGGCTGGGACGCCACTTCCGATGATGTCCTTTCAGTCTTCAAGCAGTATGGAGAAATCGAGGATTGCAAGGTGGTCGCTGATAAGCTCACTGGGCGGGCCAAGGGATATGGTTTTGTTCTCTTCAAAACCCGTGATGGAGCCCAGAAGGCCCTGAAGCAGCGCCAAAAGAAGATCGGCAATCGCGTGACCTCTTGCCAACTAGCATCTGCCGGCCCTGCCCAGAGCCATCCTGTATCTGAATCCACCGGCAGAAAAATATTCGTGGGCAATGTGGGTCCACAGATAGACCCCCATAAGCTCCGTTCCTTCTTCTCCAAATTTGGGGAAATTGAAGACGGTCCTTCAGGTTTTGATCCTATAACAGGGAAGTTTAAAGGATTTGCTATTATCATATATAAGACTACGGAAGGATGTCAAAAGGCATTGGCAGAACCTACTAAAATGTTTGAAGGCTGTCAACTGAATTGTCGTCTGGCAGCGGAAGCTCGAACCAATAAGAATAAGAGTGGTTCATTGAGTGCCTCTACTGGTGCAGCTTCGATACAGCAGACTGATGTCAACACATTGAACTATGGTGTTGGTGTGGGTGCTGGAATTCTTGGGGCTAACATGAATCCAGCTACAGTTTTGGCTGGTCAGAATCCGGGAATTGGATTAGCAAATCCAGTGTTTGCTTCAGCTTTCAACCAGACTGGCTTAGCCTCCTCAGTGGCCAGTGGATTGGCTGGGAACTATAATATCAATAACATCAGTCCGAGTGTAATTGGTAGTTATGGTCCTCAAGCGGCATTGCAAGGCCTAGGTACCTACAGTGCTCAACTTGGACATTCACCTGTGGGGCCAACAGCAGCAGCAGTAACAACTAGGCCTCAATCTGGTTTCGGGACCACCCCCTCCTACTTTGGCCGCTAGGTAAGAACCTTGCTTTTGTGCATCATTGGTGACACTGGATCCCTGCTCGATGTATGGTAAAAATTCCAAAAGCATGTTTATTTCTTTTATTAAGTCGTGTTTGGGACATTTTGATTTTAGTTGAACAATAAGTGGGAATGTTAATTGTGCGGTAAAGTGTATTTTGTATTCTTATTGTTCCATAAGTCTAGGAAGATTTGAAGAAGTTAGTTTGCGTTTTTCAGTTAATTTCTTAATTGTTATAGTTTGTCTTAATGTTCATTGTTGCTGCATAATCATATTGATTTTCTTATGAATTCGCACTTACAAGAAAATGAGAAGTTCTCTTAATTTTTTTCCCGAAGGCTTTACATATTCCTTTTGAATTTGTATTGAAGATCCTGCTCATCTTTGATTCTTGTTTTAGGATTGCTGAATTCATATAACTTTCTTGATCCTTTCATCTACTACTGTTTATCTTGGAGAGACAGACATAAAGAGCTTTGTATTTTGGCGCTGGCGGTGGTTTTACCATCACTCGTACCAAAATAATAGGTTGTCTGGGAGTTTTATAAAGTGACACTTTTATAAAATGACACGATGTTAGCCCATTTTATTGATGTAATCCTCACGCCCAAAGTTAGTGGAAAGAATTTTCGATTGGCCAACTGATTCTTGATTTTATTAATTAATTGATTGCAAGGATTACATCTATTGGTGGCTGTGGAATTTGTTAAATATCAAGGGGTCATCATGGTATTAGACAAGTTAATAGGGGTGTCATTGGCAAACCCACCCACCCCCCCAAAAAAAAAAAATGATCCCTGAGGGAAGCGAGTGATGATGGGTTATGCCACTAGATATCGTTCTAGTAGAGATGAGGGGTTAAATATTGTTCTAACGGATGAAGGTCTTTGATCCACGAAGTAAGTGAAAACACAAAGCTAGAATTTTATAATGAAATGAATGCCTCATCATGTGAGGTTTACAACCCTTTATATAGTGGTAAGTCCTAGACTACTTTACAAAAATAATTTGCACACAACGAAATAAATAAATAAAAGGTAAAACAAAATAGCTACTTGTTCTCCAAGTGGTGCCAGTCTTTAACGTTGGGCCCAACTCAAGCCCTACACCAGTCTCCCCTTCTTAGAAAGGACTTGTTCTCGAGTGAGGCAAAGGAATCCGGTTTGACCTTGGAGCATTATGGTCAAACAAGTCTTCTGCATTGCAAATCTTGGAAATGGTCATGTACCATGTAAGCTTTGTCATTTATCTTATTAAAATTTGAAGGGCCAATTTTCTTTTGTTTGAGCTTTCTGTAAGTGTCAACTGGGAATTGTTCTTTTTGCCGATGGATCATGGACCATAAATTCATCTCCCACATCAAATGTCTTCTTGCGCTGATTTTTATCAGCTGCTTCTTTGTACTTCATTGCCCCTTCCTCTAACTTTTTTTGGACCTCAGCATGGATAGGGACTGCTTATCAATCATGTGATCTTTAAAAATGCTCATTTTAGGGAGGTAGTGGCTCAAGATTTAGAGTATGTAGCGGTGGGCAGATGTAGACAATTTGCAAATGAGATTTTCCATTAGATTGGAAAGGAACATTATTGTAAGCAAATTCAGCTTGTGATAGTGTGAGGTCCCACTGCATGGGGCTCTCTTGCCTAATACTGCAAAGGATATTTCCTAATACGCAAATGATGACCTCTGTTTGACCGTCAATCCAAGGATGGAATGTGGTACTATACTGAAGGGACATGTTAAGCCTTTTCCACGAAGTACGCAAAAGTAGCTTAAGAGCCTGCTATATCAGTCTGAAACTATAGTCACAGGCAAACAAATTAAGGCAGACAACTTCACAATAAAATAATTGGGCAAAGTGCATGGAATCAGAAGTTTTTCTGCCAGGTAAAAAATGTGCCATCTTGGAAAATCTGTTGACCACCACAAAGATGAAGTTTGCAACTCGTTGGGTTCAAAAAGGCCCAAGATGAAATGCATTGACAAATCTTCCAAGGGGCTATGGTATTGGCAGAGGAGTGTAAACTGTGAAGTCCTTCCAGATGACTCTTGGCAGTCTAACGTGAATAACACCCTTCCACATGACAATCATCATCTCTCTTTAGGTGGGGCCAATAATAGCAATCTTCAACCATAGAAAATAGTCTTATCGTGTCCCATGTGGCCACCCAAACCGCTGCCATGAATTCCCCGAATGATATGTTCTCGTAAAGGAACTTGATGGAGACATAGACAAATATCCATAAAGAAAAATACATCTTGCAACCTGAACTTATTTGAAATGTGTTTACTTGTGCTACATAATTGATCGAAATATGTTGCTGTTTGACATGAATAACATCGTTTCACATAACGTTCTTCATGTCTTTTTAGGTGGGGCTAATTGTAGCAATCTTCAACCATAGAAATAGTATTGTTGCTTCCCATTTGACCACCCAAACCCCTGCTGTGAATTTCTTGAATGATAGTTTCTTGTAAAGAGACTTGAGGGATACCTAGACAAGTATTCATAAAGAAAAATCCATCTTGCAACTTCAACTTATTCTGAAATACGTTGACTTGTGCTATGTTTCCCCTATTCTTCTTTGAAGTTCTTGTTGTTAGCACAAGTCTTTTAAGTAGTCAAAACCAATAATCTCAGCGGGAATGGTGGTTTGTAAGACTGGTCAATGACTTATTTTTACTTTATCAACTTGTCCTGACTTGTGCTGTAGGGAGAATATGAACTTTTGAATATAGGCAGTCCAACAAGTATGCATTCTATATGGCTTTGTAGAGTTATTAAGGAATTTCAGGGCTTGGTGATCATGGCGATCACTTTGCAGAATAAATTCCATTTAAATTAAGTATGGGTCCCAATACTGTGGTGTCTGCACCACTGCATAGAGCCCTAATTCATAAGTGGGAACTTCTGTCAAGCTTTATTTAGTTTTCTCACTGAAGAAAGCTACAGGTCTAGCATCCTGACTTAGAACTGTTCCAATGATCACGCATGAAGCATCACAATCAACTTCAAATAATTTCTTAGAACTTTGTAGTGCCAAGATTGGTGCAGTTGTTAAATGCTCTTTCAAATATTGCTCTTTATTTTAAGCAATTGGTGAGAGGTGCTGCTAGTTTGCCAAAAGTTTAGGCAAAGAGCCTATAGACAGTGGCAAGACCACGGAAACTTCTTACATAACTGATGGAGTGTAGGGGGTAGGCTATCTATTAGTAAATAAGGGGAATGGTTAGTTGGGATGAGTTGATGAAATATTTAGGAGAAAAAATTCCTGCCTAAAAATTTCACACCACCTCTTACAAAGCGGTTGAATTGAATTGCATTTTGTACCCTTTAAGTTCCATATATGATATATATAATTTGTTTGCCAATTTTTTATTGCTTACTATTTTTTAACCCTTATAAATTTGAAAATCAATATATTGTCTTTTCCATATATGATATATATAATTTGTTTGCCAATTTTTTATTGCTTACTATTTTTTAACCCTTATAAATTTGAAAATCAATATATTGTCTTTAGGCACGAGAAATCCCTAGTTCTCAAATATCCTTTATCTTCCTCCATGCTGATGCTAGATGTGCTTACCACATATCCCAGGAAAAGTAAACTGTCTGTTATGAAGCTGATTTCTTGCAATTCACACAGATTTTCTCTCCGGTAACAACTTTAGATGACCAGTATGTTTGACTTTATTGTGGCTATAAAATTAAAACGTCATTGAAAGAAATGACTACAAATTTTCCAATAAAGGGCTTTAATACCTGATTCATAAGTCTCATGAAAATGCTTGGTGCATTGGGCAATCCAAATGACATAACTAGCCATTCATAGAGCCCTTTACGTGTCTTGAAAGTTGTCTTCGCTCATTTACCGATTGAAAGTAAACTGTCTGTTATGGAGTTGCATTCCTTTCAATTTGCACAGATTGTTCTCTCGTAGGGCCGCGAGAACTTTAGATGACCCATATATTTGACTTAAAACGTCATCAAAAGAAACAATGACAAATTTTCCTATAAAGGGCTTGGATACTCGATTCATAAGTCACATGAAAGTGGTCGGTGCATTGGACCATCCGATCGGCATAACTAGCCATTCATAGAGCCCTTTGTGTCTTGAAAGTTTTCTTCCACTCATTGGCCGGTCGAATGCCAGGTTGGTGGTTGGCACTCCTAAGATCAACCGTAGAATATATTTTTGCATCGTGTTGTATGTCTAACATATCATGAAGTCGAAGTATTGGAATCTTGTGTTTCACCATTATTTTGTTGATTACACTGCTATTGTTGCACATCCTCCAACTCTCATCTTTCATGGGAGTTAACAAGGTCGACACAACACACGGACTCATACGTTCTTTCATATGTTCCCTTGTCAACAACTCTTCAACTTGGTCTTGCAGAATTTCCTCTTGATATTTACAGGCCTTATGATTGCCTTGGTGACATCTTTGGTAATTTGGTGCTATTGGAACAAGATTTATTCACAGTCAATAGGCAAAAATCGAGCTTTCATCAATTGCTTCATTCGATGCCATGTTCAAATCAATGTTACAAGATACACAATACGTTACGGTACATGGTATGGGTTCAGGTATGCAAATATGTTACTGAGATAAGCATAAACAAGTGGTAGGCTTCTTTGGTATGCTTTTACAGGTAGACAATCCGCTTTGGTACTTAAATTAGGGTCTCTTTTGAAACTCTAAAGTTAAATAATATTATGTATAATATTCTGAAGTTCAAAATAATGGGCTCTTTTTCCTTTTTTTACCCACTCAAACCCCCCTGTTTCAATTGAACTAGAGGAATTTATGTTAAATTAATAATAGATTAGAATATTCTCGATTCTAGAGATTTCTATTAATTTTAATAACAATCTTAAAATATGTCTGACGTGTTGAAATCACATTTTGTTTCTAAAGAATTGTTTCCCTTGGTGTCCCCTCTTCTAAAGTTAGAAGACCCTACCTTCTAGGGATCATCTTCTTGATATCTTAAAGAAATAACAAATCTCCTTAAGTGCCATTATTTTGGTACCCTAATGGAGTACATTTGAAATTTCTGGACAAATCTAGAGGCCTGTGATAATATCCAGATGTTTGTCGTGATCGTTGTTTATCATGAATCTCATGAAATCCCTTTCTTTTTTCACTGCTCAAGATCTAGAGGTCCGTGATAGTGGGTAAGCTATGTATGGTGAATTGGTACGTTAAAGAATCCTAATTGTGTTGCCCCAATCCGATATGCTACTTTGTGTGGGGAATTCATGTTTTTAACACTGGTTAGACTTTTGATCTTATTTTGTCGAACACGAGAGAAAATTGGAACTGCTTCCACCATGGAGAAGTGCACCGCCTTTTAATTTGTAATCAACTAATTTTACCTTCTTTGGGTCCTCAATACCTAGGTAATAAAAAAATTCCCGACACGAAGGCAATTGAGAAATTCTTCAATAGCCAAAATACCAATGGAAGAGGGAAGCTCCATCTTCATGCGATTCTCATTGTCACGCTTTACCTCTCTTTTATTTGCTTGTAACACCAGTTCGTGAATATCATCGTCTGTGGAATCACCATCAATGACATGTCTAGGATTGTTCTCAACCCTTTTCTCACAACCACCTTTCTCTCACCTCTATGTTCATTGCTTGCAACAATATTTGCTTCTATTGCGATTGTATCAATAGCATCATCATCGCCTACAAATTGTACATGGATTGTTGCATCTTCTCAAATGTTCCCATTGTCACGAACCATTGCTCCTCAAGTAAGTGCGCGAGGTTGACTTGGTTTTTGTTGTTACTAGTGGCTATCAAGACAATGGTAGTACTCGCTCTGTTACCTACTGAGAGGGGTTAGGGGACTAGATGTCGTTCCAGTAAATGAGTGGTTAAATATCGTTCTAACAGATGAAGGTCTTTGAATCCGCAAAGCAAGAATAGAGTGAAAACTCAAAGCTAGAATTTTGTATTGAATTGAATCCGTCATCGCGGTTTACAACCTATTATATAATGGTAAGTCATGGACTATTTTAGAAAACTAACTTGTAAACAAAGAAATTAATTAAAAAAGGAAAGGAAAAGCTAAATAGCTACTTGTCCCCCAAGAATACTAGGTGCCAATGTCTTTCAGTTTGACCCCAAGTCGAGTCCTACATAGGCAAGACGATCTCAGAACAATAGATCAACAACCTGCCAACCGAGGCTCCAATAATCTCCTATCAACGCAAATCTCCTCTTTCATGGCAGGTTTAACTTTGTATTCTTCTTCTTCTTCTTGGTATTCATCTTCTTTGTATTAGACTTGTTATAAAAAATGCTGGTGATAGTTCTCTTTTCTTTCTTCTTCTACTCTTGAATACTCGGTTTAGTTTTCATTTTAAATCTTTAGCCATGAAGGATGCCTCTGATGCATGCATCATCTTGCAATGTTGGTAACTTTGTGCAGGTTTTATTCCATGACGTGTAGGCTGTCTGACTTAACCTTTGCGTTGAACGCAAAAGTTGATAACACCTCTTCGACTGTTTCTGATCCTTTCCTTGTGATTGGCTGATTGTATTGCTTTTTTCATTTCATTTTCTTTTCCAGTACTAGAGGGACTGTCGATGATCCCACTTTGTTTGACAAATGTTTGTCCTGTGCATGCCTCTGACATAAAGTCGGAGTAAGTTGCCGAGCAGATTCTGATTTGTGCCTCACGTCACCTACCAGCTTGCTTACATCTTTATTTTCTGAATTTGAACGTTCTGCCTGCTCTATTTGAAATCCGCAGTCATCTTATCCTTCCTTTTTGAACCCTTTATCGGCTTTGTCCTTCCTGCTACTGTTTGCTTGCTGCCTATTTAATTGGACTGGGCAAATTCTTTTGTTGAGGGAAAGACACTGACTTAAAACGGAGGAATAAGGCTTTTTCTGTTACTCCTTCAATGAAATTTCTACCATTGATACACATTTGAACATCATCGTTTATTACCAAAAAATATTCTGTTGTGATCAATTTTCTACCTTTGTCATACCATTCGTCTTAAAACTGTCTTCCTCTACTGTGACTAATTTCCTGAGAATTCCACTCACTGATCTGAAAAAGATCAAAGTCCAGGCCTGACTATGAATTCGACAAACGTTAATCCAAGTGTTTCTCTTATTGCTGGACAGATTCTCATTTGAATCCTCCACTAATTGAAACCAATTTTCCAGCCACGAACATCTTTCATATCTAGCACGATCTCCTAGATTTCAGTTGAGTGAAACACTAGCTGTAAAGGACCTGTTAGGGTGGTTGATGATTCAAACACTACCAGAATTCCGTGTATTCCTTCATTTGCTCCCAAATCTGCAATTTTAACCATAATCGTTCTTGTCTATAGTCCTGCTCCATTGATTGGTTCCATGGCTTATCTGTACCAATACAATCTAACAAACTCAAAAGCCGCTAGCAAATTTGGTCCTTTTCCTTGGCATAAACTACACTTCAATCCACCGCTTTGCCATATTTTGAACAATTGTTCCTGAGTTGCCGGAATCGCATAAACTACAAACCCTGCTATTCCTTTCCTGCTACTGGGTAATGGTTGATTCTGCTCAATGAATCCTCGCACATGGTTTTACCCACTGACCCACTGACGCAATACTCAGTTAAAATCTGTTTTGATATTGATGACTAATGCCATAAGAATCGCTCCGTTTCACTCCTGATACCTGAAGTCTTCAAATTCCCCTGATCTCCTTCCTCCTTAATTGATCAATTTAACAGTCTTTTACCAGAGCTTTGGAACCCTGACACCTCCAATGCTGCTGCTTCATCATACTTGGATCAAATTGTAGGAAGCATCACTTTTGCCACTAGATTTTCCATAACTGGAAAAATGATTTCTATCACTCAAATTCTAATGCCTTCCTCTATATGCTCTATTTACATGTCTTTTACTTGTGTGTGCCAATTAGAAATTATTTTTTTGTTTTTCCTTCTCTTTATTTTCATTCTGATGTGCATAAAGTAATGTCATTGTCCACTCTCTTATCCATTTCATCTGTAGCATAAAGCTATGAACCATTAATGAATGCATTTCCAATCTTCTTCCTTCACGTAATCAACTTAGCTTCGATTGAAGCTCATAGGGGCATGGGTCTTCTAGAAACAACTTTGTTATTGCATTGTTGGACCCTGTATGTCCCGTTACACATCTCGATTTTCCATTTGTAGGTAATGGAATCACATTTCGACCAAATAGAATGGAATTTTGAATGGACGTTCACTTACGGTGCATTTGGATAGAATGGGGGTGGAGTGGAATCATAATTCCACCTTCGATTCCTATTCCTTTGTTTAGTTATTTAATGAAATCAAAAGTTTGATTCCATTGGAACTAAAATGGATGGCGCGGACTTGGATTCCATAATTAATGTTAGGATTTTTTTGGGTTATATATAAAATACTTTCTCATTTTAGCTTATATTTCTCAATTTGACAATAATTTGATAATTTCTATAAATTAATTTTATAAATTTAGTTTGATATTAATTTGAATAAAAAAAACATAAAAAAATATTCATTAAATGACGAAAATAAAATATTTAGTTCTCAATTTTATATTTTATTTTTGAAAAAAAAAATATATTTTTTTATAACCTTTGTTTTTTTGGGAATAATTTTTTTTTATTCTCAATTTTTTTTTTTTTTGGAAATTTTTTATGTTTCTAGATTTTTGTTTATGTTTCCTTAGAAAACAAATTTTTTCATAAATCTATAATTCAAATAAAAATAAAATTTTAAAAGTGAAAAAATCAGTTTGTATTCCCAAAATAAAAACATAAATTTGAGAACAAAAAATATGTTACTATTAACAAAAAATTTATTTATTTTCTAAATCAAAAATAGAAATGTGAGAATTACAAAAAAAATTATTTATGAGAACAAAAAATGTTTCTATTTCTAAATATTTGAAAATATATATATATATTCATGTTCCCAAAGCGAAAATAAAAATTTAAGAATAAACAACTTTAGTTAGTAGTTTTTGAATAATTTTCACATGTGATATTAGTCATTTGTAGTTATTCTTTTTCAATAAATCATTATTAGGTTTATATTGTGGATGAATTTGATTTTAAAATTGATTTGTAAAAGAGTATTATTCCATTTAATTCCTTTAAACATACAACTACAACTAAATAAGAGAATTGAATAATGATTCTATTGGTAAAATTATTTTATTTTTTCTCCTATTTTATTTCACCATAATTCAATTCTGTCTAACTAAACGAGTCGTAAATATACTAACACAAACTCAAAAAATAGGGAAATTTTATTATAACAGTTAAAGAATTCTAATCCCTGACTTTTCCCTTCCACAAAACGACTACTTATATATATATATATATATATATATATATATATAATAGTTATTATTATTATTATTATTATTATTATTATTATTATTATTGCGCGTGTAATACGCACATATATATATAATATAAATTCGTGGTTACTGTTGTTTCCTTTTATGATTATTTACATAATACTTCCTCTTGAAATAAAAAAATATTAATTATATCCCAAAATTTTTAAAAATATATTTTAAATAACACATTTGTTCCAAAATTTCTAAAATCAATTTAAATAAACATTTAACTCCAAAAAATTATCAAATATTATTTATACCATAAATTCACAAAACGGTTCCAAAAATATTAAACTTTTATATAAAATAATATTTTCAAAAATATAAATTTTCGGGGTATTACACTAAGTCTACCAACAATCACTTTAGTAATAATTTTATAAGAAGTATTACAAAAACTAATTGGTCTAAACTGATTGATACTTTCAGGGTTATTTGTTTTAGGAATTAGAGTGATAAAAGTTTTATTAAGAATGTCGGGCATCTCAGAATTTCTAAACAATTTTGAACACTATTACACACATTTGGACCAACAATCCTCCAATTTCTTTTAAAGAAAATAAATTGGTATCCATCTGGCTTTAGGGACTTTGAGATATTTCATACTTTTCATCGTCTTTCAAATCTCCAAGATAGAAAGGATTTTAGTAAGATTTGGGTGGTTACTGTTTTCGATTTTAGCGCAAAGGTTATTATTAATAGGGTCATTAACACCAGTCAAACTAGAGTCCCCCCAAAAAAGATTAATAGTCTCTCACCAATTCTTTAAGGTCATTAGGATTAAAAATCCACAAATTATCTTTTTTTGTTTTTTAGCATAGAAACCTTATTTTTTCTTCTTCTTTGAAAAGCCATAAGGTGAAAGAATTTATTATTTTTGTTAGCAAGTTTCATCCATTGATGTCTAGATTTCTGAAGCCAATGAATTTCTTCTTTAAAAAAGATATCCTTATAATCTCTTTGAAAGGTATTTTCAAGATGAATTAAATTATGAAAAAAAAAAACCTATCTTGAACTAATTGAATACCTTTAATACAAGCTAGAATATTTCGTTTAATCTTAAAGATATTTCCTAAAGTTTTCGTAATTCCACTCCTTAAGGATGGGGGTAAAATTATTGAGTTTTAGATTGAGAGTGGAATCATCATTCACCCAGTTATTTTTTTAAGATCTTTAAAGCTTTCATGTGTTAGCCACATTGTCTCAAACCGAAAGGGTCTATTCCAAGGAGGAGGGAAATAACCAAAACAATTACTTAAATTAGGGGAGTGATCAAAGTATGTACAAGGAAGGATTTCCACCCCGACATTTGAGAATATCTCATTCCATTTGTCATTAGCATCTGTCCTATCAAGCCTTTTCTCAATTTTGATGCCACTCTTCACCGTGCTGGTCCATGTCATTTTTGGCCCACTGGAGCCAAGGTCTTCTAGACCACAATCATTCGTGTTCCAGTTAAATTTGTTTATACATGCAACTTTTGAGGAATTACACAGGCTCGTCTTTTCACTTTGGAAGACAATCTCATTGAAATCACCAGTTGTCATCTAAGGAGATGAATTCTCCTAGGAGACTTCATACATGTCCTTCCACAAGTCATCCCTATTTGGATTAGCTTAGACAATTGAGATGAACCAATAGCCATAGTTATTACAACTAACCTAGGCGTGGATGGCCTAATTTTTCACTGATATATTTTGGAAGTGAAACTTTATTTGGCATTCAAAGGACTCATATATCTCCAGCTATGTCACTCGGATCCATATGACAAGCCGTGAGGCCAAATTTGTTAAAAAGATTACCTATTGAATTCAGCCCAACTTTGGTTTCCAACAAAATAAGGCCTGAAAGCCTAATTTAAACTTAAATATTAGGTAATGAAATTCAACAACCAGTGAGTTCAACTTAAAAGCATAAGTTCCACTATTAAATAGTGGTATTCAACTGAACATAGACACAAACTCGTGAAATAATACTCGCCTAAAGTTCTAACAAATTAAAAATATATATTATTTAAACCACTATTTTTGTAAAGATTTTCACAGCGAACATGTTAAATTTTTTCCTTTTTACCTATATGAAAGTTTTACGAACTTGGGTTTCTGAAAAACAAAAAAAAAAAAAGGAAATAAAGATAGGACACGTGGACTAATGTAAAAATTAAAAACAAAGACAATTTTGTAACATGCCAACGGAAGAAAACTCTC
Source organism: Eucommia ulmoides (assembly GCA_016647705.1). NCBI lineage: Eukaryota > Viridiplantae > Streptophyta > Magnoliopsida > Garryales > Eucommiaceae > Eucommia > Eucommia ulmoides. The sequence goes on along the minus strand of CM028333.1, from coordinate 36,072,843 downwards.
ACAAAAAGTAGGACAAAAAATTTCAAATTCAATGGGACAAGAAAAAAGGCCAAAATTATTTCTCGAACTCCTGAAAAATAACCCCTTTTAAATCAGAGTTATATGTCACTTTCCTTTCCATGTTTTTCCTCGTGTAAAATAGCAATAAACAAATGAATTTGTGCCTTCAGGCATACACGGGAAATACTGGCTTGGATAACAAAAAGACTCGCAATATGGAAATCTTGATCTTCTTCACATATTCTCTTTTCTTTTCCGGTTTTGCTGTTGCCACAAGAGAACTTGCGTCTGCTTCCCATAAAGAAAGAAGCGCGAAAGCATTGTTTGGTGGAGAGCAGCGGTGAACTGAGCAGGATATACCTGTGCTTTCTGGTGGGAAAAATGGTGGAATTCGAGGAGAGGTGGCCAATGGCTAGAGAGATGAAAGAGAAAATGGCAAGAGTAATTTTGTCAAAATAAAGAAAAACATTTAAAAAAAATAAATTTCAGCAAAAATTAGACTTTGGTGAAATTAACTTTAATAATTTTGTAAAAAAAAATTATGAGGTCAACATAACAACAAAGTCTTTGTCCAATTAAGTAAAACCGACTACATGAATTCCATAAAATTCATTCTAAGCTCATCCTCTAAGTCAAGGACATTTGATCATTTCTAATTGACCCATCTCAAGTTTTTCTAGGCCTGCCCTTTGCGATTTTGTACCCTCCAATTGAATTAAATCACATATTCTCATTGGTATTTCTATGGACCTTGTTTGTGCAATGTCCAAACCAACGTAAGCAATTTTCTCCCACTGTCTTCAAAACCATCATATTCTATATCATATTCTCTTAATATCAACTACTGATCCTTTAGAACCCCATCCACCATAATATTCACCTCATTCCCCCCCAAAAACCACACAATAACTTCCACAAACTCTAATTTTCTCTACACCTCTCCCAACCACTTAGTTTTCTACGAGCACAAAATATTAATCATCCATCTCCATATAATCATCACATCCACCAATTCCCTTGTCTTCCACACGAGTCCCTAAATTCCAAATTGCTAATTGAAGCATATTTTCATACACTAGTTTCTTAATCCACACCAGTCAACCGTAATGCAACAGCCCTAGTCATTGTATTTTACAAGGGCAAGCCTCCTATCACTATCCATAAATGATGGAACTTAAGCAAACAATAAATCTATTCAATAAAAGCAATCGATAAACTCTTTAGGTAGGCAATCCGGGTGAACACACAACATGTCGCTTCCTGGCAAAACCCTAGCCCACCATTGCTTCTCTCAACACGAGCCATTGTAATGTAGCGTATCACAAGTAGACAATGCCCTAACATGTATTATACTCGGATTCATGTCATAGAGTTCTGACAAAGATTTACGCTGGCTATCATCGACATAGGATTTCCCTTGCATGTAGGAGGCAAAATCCTCTTAAAAATTGCTCAAAAAAGATACTGGATTTCCTCATTTAGTAAATTACTCATTCTCAACTAAGATTCTCACAACCTGCAGAAACAAATCTAGCCCATAAGAAATTGGACAAATGTAAACATGGGAATCCTCAATTGATCTCTACCTTAAGAACTGATTTCACAATAACGAACAGGATACTGGCACCCTTAAAGGAAATTACAAGGTTGTCCCCCAACCACAAAAATGTACACATATCATGACGCTTGAGCCTTTCGCTTTTGCAATTTAGTGCAGTTCATTGTCCAGTGAACCACCTATTCTTACCTTTGTACAGCGCCAACCAGTCTTGATTCTTTGGTGCAAAAGAATTCGAAACACCAATCAGCAATTCAGGAGTACAAAAATATCAGCTTCATTTGCAGACCAAGATTTACACGTTATTTGCATGCTTCGCTAGGACATTTATTGCAACCGTGGATTTTTTTTGGAGATGTTTTTTGGATTTCAATAGGATATGCTGCGAATGAGATGTGCATCAAAAGTGATGAGAGAGATCATGAAAAAGAACAGCTTATCCCCCCTCCCTCCCATGAAGTATGGAGGTAAAGCCTTTTCTCATGCATGTATAGAGAGGACAAGGACTCGGGAGGAAGAGGACTAAGGATGTAAGCTTATATTTCAAAAAGAAAAAGATAAACAAGAAAATTGAGCTGGAAAATAGTCGAAACAAAGCAGTAAAGAAATTTAACTTATATGCGGAACCAAGAACAAGCAAAACAAGTAACCAGGGGGCAATAGCAAAGCATAAATAGTAATCTTGTCATGCAGGTGTAGAGTCCTGAAATGATTCATAGTAGCATATAGAGAAGATAATGTTACAAGTATGAAGTGTTCATAGTAGAAGCAAGATCAGATGGGAAATAATATTTTGAATCATTTACTTACCAACAAAGAAGTAGATTCAACTTTGCCTGGATTGTGTATTTAGTCCAGGTGTTCCTCCAAACATCTCTTAGCTATGGCTTCATACAAAAAGTAACAAGTTACCAGCATATATGCATTATAAACCTCTAAAACATAGATATAACGCTAAGCATGAGATTAGGAGCCCATTTGCCTTACGGTCCCAAATTGGTTAACTTTAGATTTCCCAACAGCAGCTAGGGGCACTCCAAACGTGCAACAAATGGATACTCAGAAGATAAAAATTCTTAAGCAACAAAAGACCAAACCCATTGCTCGGAAATTGCAAGTGGACAAATCTTTCAAAAACTCTATTGAGCCAATCAAGAGTTGAGCGTACAGAATAGTAAAAAATTCATCAATCAATTCAAGAGAAAACAGCAAACAGCATCCAACATGGATCAGACATTTATGTTCGATGATCCAATCAGGACTCAAGGGTATCAGAATAGTCCTCTTAGAATTAGGAATAGTAAGCAAGACTTTCTATGCTTCAAGATTGGTGTTCTTCAAAGCAAAGGGTAAATTTGGAAATCCGGACAACCCATCACAACCCACCCTCCCCCCTCCAAACCAAAAAAAAAAAAAAAAAAAAAAAAGATCCCACCCACATACCCACATACCAAGAAAGGAAAAAAATCATTATGAAAGAAAGTTTGAATCCGATGCACACCAAAAATAATAACCAAATAAAACAGACCTAAAGAACGCGCAGAACCTTCGACACCAGTTATATAGGATAGAATCGGAAATGAGGATTGGTTCGAAACAGTTATATGTACTTGAAGCAACTTGACTGGTAACCGGAACTTAATTTTTAACCTTCAGAAATTCTACTCTCCAGGTTAAAATATACACACACACACACACACACACACACATTCAGATACATAATACATATATGATAAAAAGAACCATATGTCATCATATTAAGGAATGCTTCATTCAACAAAGATATCAGACATAATACATGAAACTTCTACTAATAAGGTTGTAACTTTAAACAAAGAGCCTTAAGGTCAAATTTTGAGTGGTTGTGCGTGCTCAAACAGCATACTACTTGCCTACAGTTATAGTACACTTTAAAAGAACCTCCCCTACAAAAACTGGACACACCTTACCATTTGTAAAGCACAATAAATTAGCAATCCACAGAAGATACAAGTAACATGTAATATTGTAATTAAATCTTATGACTGAGCATCATAGTGTTAGTTAAATAACTAAAACCGAAAAAGCAAAAATATTAAAGGTAATGAGAGTACTGAAAAATTAAGCAGCAAAGGACTATGGTTCATGCAAGTGACCACTTAAAAGTATTTATTACCTGCCACCATTTTTACTAAACAAGCCATGTGACGGTACATCCAAAAGTACTTGGATGTACCATAGATTTTTCCAAGTAATCACGGAACACAAATGCTACATTGCTACAACATGAACCTAATAATAATAATAATAGGTACAAAAAGAAGGCAAGGAATAATATCTAAAGTCAGTTACATTAAAACTTGTTCATCCAAGTACGAAGGACTAACATTTAAGGCTACTAAATTGGTCCCAAATGAAAAAACTAGGATAAAAGTACATCATAATTGAAGTTGATAAAAAGGGAAAGGAGGAAAAAGATTTAGAAAATAGAAACTCCATTTTGACAGTGCTGATAAATAAGTTTTATGAAACCAAAGAGCAACATTTTACAAAATAAAGAAGATTGCTTGAGCTCTTGAAACTTCAGAAAACTTCAGAAGAATCACCAAGCCAGTATTAAAAGTTGGCGCACCTATTGGGATCTGCACAATGGATAAGATAAAATACCGATTTGAGAAGCAAAAAAGGCTTGAAAACCAGAATTTTGAAAGCAGCAGTCAAATACAATAGCAAAAAGTTTCAAAAAGTAAATATAAATTAGGAAACATCAAAAACGTTTTCAAACTAGTGATTTCCCTGTGCCTTGAGGCACTTCATGAAGTATTTGTTGCCTTGATTTTTTATTCCATCAAATTTAAATCATGTTTAAAAAATTATTAAACTGCAAGCTTGCACAATCAATATGTAGTCCTTAAAGATGCAGAACCAAGGGTAAAACAAAATAGGCGACATTAAAGGGAGTAAAAAAAAAGTGTGTGTGTGTGTTGTTTGTGTTTGTAAAATGCATGTAGAAGATACTTTAAGGAACGAAAAAGATGGTCGGGATACCAATTCTTAGCCAATCTAGGACAATAAATATGTAGTCCTTAAAGATAGAGAGTTCACCAAGGTTAAAACAAAATAGGAGACATTTAACGGAGTAAAAATAGTGTGAGTGTGTGAGTGTGTGTGTGTGTGTGTGTGTGCGCCATCAGTAAAGAGCATGTAGAAGATAGTCAAGGAACTTAAAAAGATAGGCGGGAAACCAAATCATAGATTGAATCCAAACACTTACTTTTTTTAAATAAGCAAATCTTGGCCAATAAATATGTAGTCCTCAAAGATAGAGAGTTCACCAAGGTTAAAACAAAATAGGCGACATTTACGGGAGTAAACATAGTGTGTGTGTGTGTGTGCCATCAGTAAAGAGCATGTAGAAGATAGTCAAGGAACTTAAAAAGATAGGCGGGAGACCAAATCATAGATTGAATCCCGAACCCTTACTTTTTTTAAATAAGCAAACCAAAGCAATTTAAAATGTCAATGTCTATACAACTCATAAATTGAACTAATTTGTATTATAGATTAATTATTGGCAGACATGGAATTAATCAATTGCAAGCGCAATATAAGGTAAGAAATAAATTAGAGCTACTGAAGAAAAAAGCATTCTTAACATCATATACTCTGCCGGATAAAATAATTTGAAAAGAATACATTTGCTTTTCAAAAAGAGATCAACCACCAATTATCTCTCTAAAGGAATAAAGGATGAAAATTTTAGGAAGCAACTACCAATTATTTCTATAAAGAGAAAAATTTGAGTGAATTAGTGTGATCCACACAGATACATATATACGGTTTAAATTCATAGGGCACATTTATAATAATTTTAGGCCTTTAGATTACTCATCATCCACTGACATTTTTGGTTGTGTTGTTGCAGCTCTATTTTCCGATGTCCATCATGATAGGTTTTGCTAATTCATATTTTTTCAATCAAAAGCATTTTCTTTTGTATTCATTTTTTATGAAATCCTTTTGGCCCTGAACTAAAATATGTGGAACTGAAAATAAAAGGAGAAAAAAAATTAATTCTTGCAAGTGGTGAGGCACTGAATGCTGAAAAAGAATAGAAAGAAATGGATGATTATTTTATAATTCATTAAAATATGAAAATGACTTCAAACTATAGTTGTCAGAGGCTCAAGGCATATATCAGGGTGCCAGAGTGCCTGGAGCCTAGGCGCAACGCGCAAGGCGAGGCACCCGCCTGAGTAAAGTGAGGCACACAGTATATGGAACGAGTAGAATACAAATTTAGCAATTATTTATTAGCAATAAAGATTTCAAAAGACATGTAGTGCCAAAAGAGAAATCAAACATATCAAAATAACCATGTTAATGTGTTAAATTATAATTGAATAGGTACGCTTTGATATTCTGTGATTAAGAGATGTGCGAGAACTAAGAACCTTATTTCTGGTAAGATGATATGTGTTAGTTATGATCCAACATACTCGCCTTACTTTGAAAAACTTCAAGTCAACTTATTAAATGGCGTAAAGAATAAATGCAATTTTTTTGAACTTCAATTAGGCGTGCCTTTCTTCAGCCTTGGGACTTGTGCCTATACTCCTAAGACATGTGCCTTATTAAATGCATCTTCTCTGAACCTAACAAGGTGTGGGAGGTGGGCCTTTGTGCGCTTGGAGCCTAAGTGTGCGCCTGGTGTGCCTTTGACTTCCATCTTTCTAACCATCCGATAATGAATAATCGAAGGCCTTCAAGAGTGGATAATCAAAGGCCTAAAATGTCCTTTGACCCTAACCATCTGTATGTGAGTGAGTGTGTGTGTGTGTTAAATTAAAAAAATAAAAATAAGTGTAAAGATAAACAATAAACAAGTTTATTAAAGCTCCATATTTAAAATGTTAAACTTCCTTCTTTGTCAACAAAGAAAATGGTCAAAAAACAATATTAAAAGAACAGTCAGTGTTCTTTGTTGTAGTATTAAAAATGAACGAAAAAAAGAGTGTATGAAGAGTTAAAAACAGTTGATGCCTTACGCAATAAAAGATACTATAATTGAGTTCAAATGAATCATGGAGTATCCCCATGCATTCTCCTGAAGTTTAAAATGTTAAACTTCCTTTCTTTGTCAACAAATAAAATGGTAAAAGAACAATATTAAAAGAACAGTCAGCGTTCTTTGTTGTAGTGTTAAAAATGAACAAAAAGGAAGAGTGCATGAAGAGTTAAAAACAGTTGATGCCTCAAGCAATAAAAGATACTATAATTGAGTTCAAATGAATCATGGAGTATCCCCATGCATTCTCCTACAGAATCCCCGACATATTCCTAAAAAAATTTTAAAGACATTTATGAAGTATCAGACATGCACCCTGGAAAATCCTTGCGGATGTGTATTCGGAACATCATACACGGGTACTTTTGTGTTTCAGAAACACCCGTGCTTCACAAGCTGCAATTTTTGGGAGCAGAAACATCATAAACAAAATCCTTTCATTGCTACTTAACGTAAGAGGAACTACATTTGTTTCACCACATGAACAAAAATACAAAGAATTGTTCCAATATGATTGCTTAAAATAGAGTACTGCTACAATCCCATACGCTAAACCAGAAACATGAAGCCGGGCTTTTAGATTTAAGCTTAAAGCGCATGACGCGCATGTAGTTATGCATATATCTATACACAAGGATATACTTAACTATAGACAAATTTCACGGGTCAGCAATTCTTAGCAATGCATGAACCCCAAAATCGCACCCTTAAATCTCAAGCCCTCAAACCCGTATTTGTGCTTCCTAGTTTCGTAGTCCATACTCCATGGCAAGATAATGATATGCAAGTGAACCAAAGACGCATAGTTATGCACAAAATAATCTCATTTTTCAAGAAATTTCATAAAATAGAATAGTACCATGCCACAAAAAAAAAAAAAAAAGAACTTCCACCCACCCTCCTTCCCTCTCCCTCTATTATATTATTAATAATTCCTACTAATGCCTTCACATGCAAAGCCGGCCCTGAGAAATCGAAGGACCTAGGCGAATTTTGAAAATTAAAATATTATTTGAAAAAAAAAACAATTGATACCGTTGAAAAAAAATTGAGCCATTTTTTAAAATATGATATTAATGAAAAGTAGTTTGAAACTTAAAAAACTCTAGGTGTAGCCCCACCCATGTTCACATGCAAACCAGGATGCTTGAATGAACTTATTTTCACTCTATCACAACAAAAATGCATGAAACCATTTAGTGACTAATAAATGGTTATCAAAATATCAAACTTGAAAAAAAATAACAAAAACAATAATAAAATAAAAACAAAAATAGCTACCAAAAAAAAAAAAATGAAGCAGACAAACATTTGAAAAAATTGAGTAAGTAATGTATACCTCTATGACATCTAGTGACCCATTCCGCCCATGTGCCCACCGTTAGTATGCGGCCAACTAGGACCTCCCTGCCCCATTTGCTGGTTTCTGTAACCACCTTGAGCTCCATAACCTCCAACTACCCCCGAAGTTGCACCGCCTGCAACACCCTGGTTCCCATACCCAGGCTGTACTCCATGGCCTGTGCCAGGCATGGCCTGGTTCCCCACTGCTCCAACTCCTGCTGCCCCAAGACTGCTGATCAGGTTAGTCAGCCCCAAGCCTGCACCTTGAGTAGCAAGAAATGCTGTCAATGCCTGTCCAAGAGCCGGGTTTAGAGCCGGAGCAGGTGTTGCTCCCTGATTAAATGGCATTCCACCAACATTGGCTGGCACCGCTGGATAGGTAGCGGCACTCCCAGCCCCTCTGGCATTTCCAACAAATCTAGGACTCCTAAGGTTTTGAGTATTCAGATTCCTCTGATGAGGATTCTGCTTTATTGACTTTGGACCATCAATTGCCTTCTGGCAGAGCAAGATGTGCCCTTCAAAGTTCTTGTGAGGCTCTTCTAATGCCTTCTTTGCACTCTCAATCGTCTTGTAAACAAACAAACAGAACCCCTTGGGCTTCCCAGTCTCTTTATCCAACCCTAACGGACCCTGCTCGATCTCTCCGTACTTGGAGAAAAAAATAGTCAACTTCTGTGGATCCAATTCGGACCCAACATTGGTCACATAGATCTTCCTCTGAGTCAACTCTGAAACGGGCTGCGCCATCGGCGGCCCCGACGCTACTGATGCAGCCGCGGGACCCAGAGAAGCCAGCTGGCAGGAGGTCATCCGACTGCCGATCTTCTTCTGGGGCTGCTTCAGGGATTTGATGGCCCCACTCCGGCTCCTGAACAGAATGAAACCGTAGCCTTTGGATTTTCCCGAGACCTTGTCCGTCACGACCTTACAGTCCTCGATGTCTCCGTACTGCTTGAATGTTTCAGTAAGGAGTTCAGCGTTGGCGTCCCAGCTAAGGCCGTGCACGAAAATCTTGCGGTGGGAGGGGTCCTGATCTGCCACCCCGCGAATCCGATCCACAACATCAGGATGCTTAACGGCCGCTTCCGAAAGAAGATTGATGAGCTGCTCTTTACTAAATGGCTCCAGAAGCTTCTGCACCGGCTCATCATCATCATCTTCGTCGTTATTCTGATTTTGATCAGAGGATTCCGCAATCGGTTTAATTTCATCGTTGATATTTTCAGAAATACCGTCATTTCGAGCATCATCTTCAGTTCCTTCTTCTATTTCATGTGTTTCATCATCTTCCTGCATGCCGTTCAGATTTTCTTGATCTTCGTGCTGTTCCTCTTGACCTTCTGTTTCTTCTTGTTGGTATTGTTGGGATTGTGATGCTTCCGCGGACTTAGAATTGAGCTTTCGTTTCTTCGCCATTCGGATTTCAGTGAAAACTGAAGCTTTTACGAAGAAATAGCGAGGGTTAGACAGACGAGGAAAGATATTTTCGGGCTAGGGTTTGTGCGTTGAAGTCGATCGTATATTTATATGGGCCCCTATTTCACGTGTTTTGAGCCCAAAAGCAAAAGGAAGCGTGGCCAGTAAACTGATTTTTACACCTTATGTATGATATGGTTTCGTTTTTCGAGTTCTTTACATGAAAAATAGGAAGATAAAAACAAAAAAGGGCAATGTAGCATAAATAGGGCTACAAAACAGGTACACGATGACACGATACGAGACCGATACGAAATTATCAGGTTTAGATTTTACTTATCAAGTATCAGATCGTTATCGTGTCAGACCCGATAACCTGATAAAAAATAGTGCAGATTATCAGGTTGATCTGATAACCTAATAGGTTACACGATAAGACATGATAAGAATTTCGTGTATTTAGATTATAAGATAATATGAGATCTAATAGATTACCCGTTAATTTAATAAATTATTTTTACACCCCCAAATTATCAAATATTATAATTTAGTACTTAATATATATATTCACATTTTCCTAACCCTACTCATTTAGTCAACTTAACAGGTTAATAGGTCATTAACGTGTAATGGGTAAGTTAATGTGTAATGGAAACCTATCAGGTCTTATCGTATCGTGTTTACCTAATAGGTTTCGTGTTATCGTGTCGTGTTGTGTTGACACGATAATTTTCGTGTCGTGTTCGTGTTTGGGTAGTCTGACACGATATGCTTATCGTGTCGTGTTCGTATTTGGGTCTTATCGCGTTTCGTGTTATCATGTAATGACCTGTTACACGACCTGTTACCTATTTTGCAAGCCCTACAAGCTCCCTTTTAGGTTTTCAAGAACCAATCAAATTTAACTTCTTCTTTTTTTCACTGATAACTCATTTTTGGATTTTCGTGACCAAAATGCCCTTATTTATAATTCACACAAAAAATAGCCCCTTCATATATTCATGTCCAGTCCACCCCTCATCTCCACCGACCTGTTCACTACGCCATCGCCGATCAACTCGCTGTTGTGGTTTGTATTCACCATTGTTGTCGCCTTTCGTCTTAGCCGTTGTCGTTGCCTTTTCCGTTCGTCGTAACCAATCAACTCGCTGTTGTGGTTCGTATTCACCGTTGCCATCGCCTTTCATCTTCGTCGTTGCCGTCGCTTTCTTCGTCGGCTTCTCTGTTCATATCGTTGTTTATTCTTCGAGTCTTCGCCATTGATGTCGTTGTCACCTTCTTTGTTCGCCATAGCTATTCGTCATTGAACGAATTCCACAGCCGTCACCCTAAAAATGTTCGCGACTACATTGATGCTTCTAGGGTTTGAATTTAAAAAGTGTTTATTACATATTCGCCCCATATTTAATTTTTTAGTTTCAATTTTGATCTTTTTTTTTTTTTTACATTTTCATCCCTAAACTTCTAATCAAATCCAAAATTAAATTCTCATCATGCTAAAAAAATGATGAATTCAAACAAATTGTGCGTGTTGATGTGTAACACTCAATCCAAACACCATCAAAACAGCGCATACTAAAAAATGATCAAACCACAAACCAATACATTGAATGTAACACTTTCTAATATTGCCAAAATTCAAGTTTCAAATCTAAAATTGCATGTTGAATGTAATACTGTCTAAAATTCTAAAAAAAATAAAATAATTTAGAACTTGCCAATTGACCCCCTTCATTTGTTTTCAGTGTGTGTTGAATGTAACACTTTTTAGTTTTGCCAAATTCAAAATTTAAAGTGAATGTTGAATGTAATATTTTCTAATATTGTCATAATTCAAAATTCAAAATTCAAAATTGTTGTTGAATGTAATACTGTCTAACGTGTTGATTGTAACATTGTCTAATATTCTCAAAATCAAATTTTAGAAATTCAACAAATTGAATTCCCATTGTTTTCGGTGTTGTTGAATGTAACACTTTCTAATATTACCAAATTCAAAATTCAAAGTGGGTGTTGGATGTAACACTTCCTAAATATTGCCAATATTCAAAGTGGTTGTTGAATGTAACACTGTCTAACGTGTTGATTGTAACATTGTCTAATATTCTCAAAATCAAAATTTAGAATTCACCAATTCAATTCCCATTGTTTTCGGTGTGTGTGTTGAACGTAAAATTTTCTAATATTGTCAAAATTCAAAATTCAAAGTGCGGGTTGAATGTAACACTGTCTAAACTTGCCGAAATATTCAAAAACAATATACGTGTTGAATGTAACATTATCTGATCTAAAATATCGAAGATAACTTATCATCAATCCATAACGTATAAGACTTATCATAAATTCTTGTGTGTTGAATGTAACATTCAAGCTTAGATCTAGCAAAATCATTCAAGAAATCGTCGATGCTCACAATCAATATACGTATTGAATGTAACACTATTTAAATCTTGCCAAAGAATAAAAAAAAGTTTGCGTGTTGAATGATCATGTGATACAAACGAGGGATATGAAAAAATTGGGAATGAACATTGCATGATTTATGAGACTTTACAAAAGAAAAAAAAAAAAAACCATTGACTTATTGAAATATGCCTCCAACTCAAGAACAAGTACCATTTGAAATTTAAATTACCTTCCTTAATTGAACTATTGATTATTTACATGATCAATTATTTTTCTGGGTTGCATTGACAACAATTAGGACGAATCTAAAATAGTTCTATCAAATCCCCCAAAGTGTGTGCGGACTAAGACCAAAGAAAATTCCGACTCACCAGGATCATATTTGCAATTCCAAAGCAGCCACTTCGTAAAGCCCCTGAAATTCATATCAAATTGGGTAAACAGAAAAGACCTTCAAAAAGGATTTGAACAAAAAGTAACGACACAAGCATCCATTAAAAAAAGCTCTGATTCAAGAAGTGCTTTACAGTGTTAAGCTAGGGCGGAAAGCTATCGTGCTTTACAATGTTAACACTTCCTAAAATGCCAAAATTCAAAATTCAAGGTGTATGTTGAATGTAACACCCAATCCAAACATAGAGGATAACTTCTCATCATGCTCAAAATTAATGAATCAAACCGAATAACGAATAGGGAGTGTCAATGCTCAAAATCAATATACGTGTTGAATGTAACACTGTCTAAATCTTTCTAAAAAATAAAAAAAGTCTGCGTATTGAATGTAACATTGTCTACTATTTTGAGTGTTACATTCATGCATGCCCATTCTCATTCATGCTCAAATTTGAATATAACACTATCTAGTCTTGTTTTGAACGTAATTTGATTAAACCAATTTGTTTCGGAATAATATCAAACATTCATGTAAAACATGTAACATTGTTTGACTAAAACATCATAGATAACTTCTCATCAATCCAAACCATAGCAGATACCTTGCTAGGATACCAAAATACATGCATGTTGAATGTAATATTGTCTAAAAAATTTAAAAAATTAGTTTTTAGAATTCAACAAATGACCCCTATTGTTTTCAGTTTGTGTTGAATGTAACACTGTCTAATATTACCAAAATTTTCAAAATTCAAAATGCGTGTTGAATGTAACACGTCTAATCGTGTTGAATGTAACATTGTTTAAAATTCTAACAAAATCAGTTTTTAGAATTCAACAAAATTAACTCCCATTGTTTTCAGTTTGTGTTGAATGTTCCAAAAATCAAATTTCAGAATGCGTATTGAATGTAACACTGTCTAATAGTGTTTGTGTGTAATATTATCTAATATTCTAAAAAATCAGTTTTTAGAATTCAACAATTGTCTCACAAACAATATACGTGTTGAATGTAACATTGTCTAATTTTGTCAGTATTAAAAAATAATATGCATGTTAAATGTAACATTGTCTACTATTCTCAAAATCAGTTTTAGAATTCAACTAAAAGACCGCATCAAACACGAAACAATCAAGCACAAATTCAAAAACAGTAAAAAATGATCGATAAAAAAGGATTACTAGAACTTCAAATCCGCAATGCATACAAAATTCAACAATCAATCCTCAATTGACACGGGTGACAAACGATCAATCCTGAGTTGATGATGAATAGACAATCAAGCGAACTCAATGAAAGATATCAAAACCTCAGTATACAAAAAATGAATCGATGATTTGCGAAATCAACGATTGACGACACACAAATCAAGAAATCGAGAATCGATCGATCGAATTGAATGAATCTAATCGCATACCTTCACCCTTTGCCCTTCGATTCACTGCCAAACCAATTTATGTGTAGCAAGCTCCAAATAAATCTAGCAAACCACCAGAGAAACTGCAAACCACCAAGGGGATCGAAAATTGAAAATCGAGACAGAAAGAGAGAGGATCTTACACAAATGGTTGATGGAAGAGACAAAAAATAATCGTTGATGGAGGAGATCTACTTGAAATAATTTCATCAATTATTTCATCCCTAAACCCTAAAACGATTCTGGAAAATGAAATAAAAAATCGAAATCACACAAATTTGAAAAATCGAAAAATGAAATGAACAGAGAGAGAGAGAGAGAGAAAGGGTTTACACAGATGGCAGTAGAGATGATGACGACGATGGTGGTGTAGACGAACGATGATGGCTGATGGCGATGACAGAGAAGAGTATACGACGGCGATGGAGGTGAAGACGATTACATCGGCGGAGAATCGAGAACGGCGAATGGGGAAGGCTATACGACGATGAATGGAGAAGAACAACTGAGAAGCCGGTGATGGAGAATATCAACTGAGAATAGTCAAATGACGACAACGTTTCGGAAGAGAGAACAGAAGAAATCTCACAAAAAGAGAGAGAGAAAGTAGGTTTAAACACATCAGGGGTAATTTAGTAAATTAACGTGTACGATTTTTAAAAAATGGGACTAATCAGTTCAAAAAGTGATTAGGATGGGAGGTTTTGGTTTAATTTTAACTAATTGGTATTAATTGGTACATAAAATGTTAAAACAATACTTAGTGGTAATTCTCTCTTAAAAAAATTAATTCTCTCAAGAATGCTATTTTCAACTTATTCATAAAAAAAAAATATAACTCAACAATGACTAATTTTAATAAAATCAATTATAAGATCGTGGATTTTTTTTATTGAATTTACAAAAAGAGTTGTAATTAAATAATCGATTCTTTTAGAGTCGATTTTGTAAAATGTGGGTATAATTCCTAGTGAACAAATGCTCGCCTACCTACTCAAGTAGGTTGTGAGTCGATGCTCACCAGAGCCTACTCAAGTAGGCCACAGCTTACTCAGGTGCTTAGGCTTCTAGTAGAAAACCTGCTACATGCTTGTTTCGTATGGTAAGCTTTATATGCCTCTTTTTTACTGCCCGTCCCCCCTTCCCCTCTTTTCTTCTTCTCCATTCTCCTATTTTCTTTCTTCTTCATTCTTCATCTTTTCCCTTTTCACTTCATTTCTTCTTCATTCTTCTTTTATTCTTTTTATTTTTCTTTTTCATCTTAGAACTTACACTCTTGCTCATTTTCAACCGTATCATTAAGGTTAGTATATTTGTTTAATTATTATTTTTTAAATGTGTATCTATTTATATTATAAGTCAATATATACATTTATATACGTGTTTATTGTTGTGTGTGTGTGTATATAATGTTGTGCTGGGTTAATTTATTTATTATAAGTATATTATATTATATATATATATATATATATATAATGTTAGTGTTAGGTTAATTTATTTATTTTAAGTATATTTTTAAAATATTTGATTGATTTGTTTGAAAAATAGGTTATATAATTTTAATTTGATAAAATTATTAGTAAATTAATAAAATATTATTTTAAATTTGTGAAGTAGTTAAAGTATTATGTGATTTAATATGTGTTTAGTTGGTTAATTATGGTTAGTGTTGGCCCAAAGAGCTAATCAAGAGGGGGTGAATTGGGTAGTTTAAATTTAAACAATTAAGTCCTTCAAACACAAAAAATAAATATCTTTAAATCAATTATTATTTTGTTACGCAGTGGAAATGTGTTTAATAGTAAATGTCACACCCCACCTCGGACACCCGTCACCTATGGGGCCGGCATGACGTCGACACGACATTACCTAAACGATAAACCAACTAGAAAGCGATGGTATGCATTCATAATTATACACACATCAAAATACAGGTTATAAACATCTTTCCAAGTCAGAGACACACTCGTCCCTGAATTCCTTCCTAGAACAACAAAAGGAAAAAAAAAAATAAACGATGAACTTTTCCTAGGTTCGCCTTGGCAGCGCTTCCCGAAAATTTTATATCTCCTTGCTATACCCTTGACGGACTCTACCCCGTGCCAGTAGGAGACCGATTCCTAGCCATTTCACCTGCGAGTGTACTACCTTCTCAATAAAATCATTCTTATTTAATAATAATAATAATAACTTCTAGATAACACAACATTTGCACATGGATTCAGCATAAGCACCATATATGCAGTAAAAAAAAAAGTAGTAATATGTATATATATAAGTTCCATTTTTAAAACCATGCAGTATAAATATCATATCAATCGCCTGAAATAAATAATAAATCATCTAATATAAACAAAACATCACACCTCCACCACAACACACACTGGCTAGCCATGGTGATCGTTTTAACCTCACGATCGGGAGTTTATAATGGTACCGTACCATCCGTAGGATATGCCTCCCTACGAACACCCATCACTCCGCCGAAGTGGATAATTACTGCGTAGTATAATCGTCTAATATCACTCCGCCGAAGCGGATCAACATCACTCCGCCGAAGCGGATCAGCATTACTCAATAATAGTGTCTAATCCCCACATAATTTTTCTAAACGCTTCTAATTTAAATACAACCAGTTTCCATTATATATATATGCAAATAATTCGGCGAGAAGACAGTACACTCACCTCGTTTCTGGCGCTACAAAAACCTCACTGTCCAAAGCTTACTGAGGTGTTGGCGTCTGCGAACCTAGAAATGATAGGGTCTAAGTTAATATTTCATGTAAAATCACCTAGTCATGTAAGGCAGGATCTAAGTTCTGCATTTTCCATTCCCCATATTTTATCTACGAGATTTGTTATTATTCTTAATAATTTTGTTCTATTATTTATTACATAAGAAATCCTGTAATATGAACGATCCCAATTTATTACTCCGGTTACAAAGATTTTAGGTTAGGATTGAATGTTAACAAAACTAGAATAAATTTAACGGCAAACGAGATCCTTTCCGAGTTATTCACGGGCCGCGAAAAGGGTTTTCATTTGAAGTGGAATTTTTCCCTTTTTCTGGGGTCAGTTGTGCAATTTCCCCCCCCCCCTTTTTTTTTTTTTTTTTTTTTTTTTTTTTCGGTTCTTCCCAGCCCAGAAGGCGGTCTCTCCCTCTCTCTACCGTTGTCGAACCGCCGGTGGCTCCCCTTCCTTGTCGACTCGCCGGTCAACCTCCGCACTACCCATACACCCTTCCGACACCACATCCGGCCATGTCGTCGGCTCCACCGCACACCCACAACTACTGTTCACGCACCGTGCGACACACACACAACCTCCCATGCATGCATTATGCTTGCATGGCACCGCCGACGGCATGCTACGGGACAAACAATCCCTGCCGACGGAGACCCATACACACGGCGGCACACCGCAGCCGCAACCAACTTCCACCACCGCCACCGCGTCGATCGTCCTCTCTCTCTCTCTCTGTCTCAATTTTTCCCTCCCATTTTTGCTGGATTCTCATCGATACATTATACATTTCATACACATGCACACTCGTACCTAGTAGCCAGAAAATCCGAACACACACACGCAAACCCACATGCAGCCGGAAAACGAAAATCGAGCACACAGCCGGAAACTTACCGACCCAGCTCGTTACGCTCATGCATGCATACATCTATCAATTAATTGAAGAAATACATATAAATACTCCCCTTCCCGATAATCGTTGATGGCCGAACGACGATCCGCAACTCCGCTCACCGGCAACGCTAGCACGCGGACTACCTCTCTGTCGACGGACCACGCCACCAGCCGAACCAATCCCTCTCTCTCCCTGGAATTGTTTACAATGCTCACACGACCACGCTGCCGGAGGAACGTCGATTCAAGAAAAACCGACGACTTCCTTCCGCTCCGGTTCTCTCTCTCTCTAGAATTTTGAAATTTCTTTCCTCCGATTTTATCCTTCTTCGCATGTAAGAGGGTTTTTGATGCATGAAATTAGTGGCTAAACAAATCCTGAGCTTGCCACGTCGTCCTTCGATCTCCCCTCCTTGGCCGGTGGATCGCCGTCCGTTTGCCGTGTGGGTATCGACGTTTTTATAAAAAAAAAAAAAGTTTAAATTACACTTTCCTCCCCTCATTTTCTTTAGGATTCTTATTTTGATAAGTTTAAGTTTTAAAAGTTGCAAAATTATGATTTTACCCCTAACATTTTTACTTTCGATTTCTAATTGCCAATTTGAATCTTAAGTTTAAATTTTTGCGTTTCCCAAATTCCCAATTTGACCCCCAACTTTTGATTTGAATTTTTATCGATAAAATGTTTACCCTGAAATTCTCTAAAGTTTTATAATGCGACTATTTATGACGTACGTCTTATAACTTAGGTTTTACAACTCTTCCCTCCTAAAAGAAATTTCGTCCCGAAATTTTATTTATTTATTAATGGTTTTTTTTTTTTTTTTTTTTTTTTTTTTTTTTTTTTTTTTTTTTACCTTAGTCAAACAAATGCGGGTATTTGCTTCTCATTTCTTCTTTTCGCTCCTATGTTGCCTCTTCCACCACATGATTGCGCCACAACACCTTGACCAACGGGATCGTCCTCGTTCGCAGCACTTGATCTTTACGGCTTAGGATTTGGATCGGCTCCTCAACGTAGGACAAATCAACTTCCAATTCGATCGGCTGCGAAGTCAACACATGAGAAGGGTCTGGCACATACTTTCGGAGCATCGATACATGGAAAACATCGTGCAGTCAAGATAACTCTGGCGGTAACGCGAGTCTATATGCTGTTGTGCCAACCCACTCTAGAATTTCATATGGTTCGATGTATCTTGGACTCAACTTCCATTTCTTTCCAAACCTTATTATGCCTTTCCACAGATAGATACGCAAGAACACATGATCCCCTACCTCGAATTCTAACTCCTGCCGGCACTTGTCTGCATAACTCTTCTGCCGACTCTGAGCGATTTTCAACTTTTCTCGAATCACCTCTACTTTGTCTGCTATTAGTTGGGCTATGTCTGACATCAACAACTTACGTTCGCCTACCTTAGTCCAACAAACAGGGGTTCTGCATCTCCTACCGTACAATGCCTCATACGAAGCCATCTCAATTGCCGAGTGGTAGCTGTTGTTGTAAGCGAACTCCATCAACGACAAGTGATCGTCCCAACTTCTAGGAAATTCCAGAACACATCCCCTCAACATATCTTCCAACGTCTGAATCGTACGCTCTGACTGGCCGTCCGTCTGAGGATGGAAAGCGGTGCTAAATTTCAGCTTGGTACCTAAAGTAGTTTGGAGACTCGACCAGAACCTCGAGGTAAATCTCAGATCTCTATCCGACACTATAGAAACCGGTGCGCCATGCAATCTAACAATCTCATCGATATACAGCTGGGCATACTTTTCAAGAGAGAATGTCATCTTTACGACTAGGAAATGAGCGGACTTGGTAAGCCTATCAACGATCACCCAAATGGAATTATACATTTTTTGAGTACGGGGTAATCCCAAAACAAAATCCATCGTGATATGCTCCCACTTCCACTCTGGAATAGGTAGGGGTTGCAGCAACCCACCTGAACGCTGATGCTCGATCTTTACTTGTTGGCACACAAGGCACCTGGCCACAAATTCTGCGATCTCCCGTTTCATCCCAGTCCACCAATAATGTTCACGCAAGTCCCGATACATTTTAGTGCTCCCTGGATATATTGCGTATGCGGAGCTATGCGCCTCTTCCAAGATATCTTTTTTCAAATTGACATTGTTAGGCACACACAGCCTATTTCTACACATCAAAGCTTCGTCCCTTTCCCTGATATGATAATCAGTTCTGTGACCGTTTCTTACTTCATCTCGGATCCTCTCCAATTGAATGTCTGACTTTTGAGCTTCAGTAATGCGGTCAATCAACGTCGGTCTCAAAGTCAAAGTTGCAAGCAGTGTTTCCGTCTGACTAATCGCTAACTGAACTCGCATCGATCTCAATTCTGCATATAGGTTAGTATGGGCAACACGAAGGTGGGCGACTGAGCTTGCCGATTTCTGACTTAGAGTATCTGCTACAACATTAGCCTTTCCTGGATGGTAATGGATGGTGCAATCGTAGTCCTTGATCAACTCCATCCAACGCCTCTACCTCAGATTTAATTCCTTCTTAGTAAACAAATACTTCAAACTCTGATGGTCGGTGTATATTTTACACGTCTCGCCATACAGGTAGTGCCTCCAAATCTTCAGGGCGAACACAATTGCAGCCAATTCCAAATCGTGCGTCGGGTAATTACGCTCATGGTTTTTCAATTGCCGAGATGCATATGCGATCACGTGTTCGTGCTACATCAGAACACATCCCAGCCCTTGGTGTGACGCGTCGCTATAAATTACGAAAGTACCCCCTTCGGACAGAATGGACTATATTGGTGCCGATATCAACCTACTCTTTAACTCCTGGAAACTTTGCTCACATTTATTGGTCCACTCAAATTTGGATTCCTTGCGAATCAATTGGGTCAATGGGGTAGCTATAAGGGAAATCCTTGCACAAATCGTCGATAGTAACCCGCCAATCCTAAAAAGCTCCGAACTTCAGTCATATTTTTTGGTCTTTCCCATTGAACGACAACTTCAACTTTCTTCGGGTCTACCCGAATACCATCTCCTGAAATGACATGACCCAAGAATACCACATGATCTAACCAAAATTCACATTACTAAGTTTCGCATACAACCGCTTTTCCCGCAATGTCTGCAATATAATCCGGAGATGCTTCGCATACTCTTCTCTACTTTGGGAATAGACCAAAATGTCATCTATGAACACTATAATAAATTGGTCTAGATAGGGTTGAAAGATATGATTAATCAAATCCATGAAAGCCGCAGGGGCATTTGTCAATCCGAAAGGCATAACCAAGAATTCATAGTGTCCATATCTCGTACGGAATGCTGTCTTTGCCACGTCACTTCCCCTGACTTTCAGTTGGTGGTACCCCGATCGGAGATCTATCTTGGAGAATACTTTAGCTTTTTGAAGTTGGTCAAACAAATCGTCAATCCCTGGCAACGGATATTTATTGCGAACCGTTACCCTATTCAGTTGCCGATAATCAATACACATTCTTAACGTGCCATCTTTCTTCTTTACAAACAGCACTGGGGCACCCCATGGGAAGACACTGGGCCTGATGAACCCCCGGTCTAATAAATCTTGCAACTGCACCTTCAACTCTTTCAACTCAGTAGGTGTCATATGATAAGGTGGAATCGATATAGGGGTAGTGCCTGGAATTAACTCGATCGTGAATTCTATTTTCCTATCGACGGGCAACCCTGGCAATTCTTCCGGGAATATGTCAGGAAAATCTCGAACTACGAGAATATCTGCCACCGGAGTTTCTCTCTGACTGTTGTCAATTATGTGCACAAGATATCCCTGGCAGCCTTTCTTTAATAATTTCCTAGCTTCTAGCACAGAAATTAAACAGATAGGAGTGATAATTCTATCTCCAGCAAATACAAACTCTAGCTCGCCTGAGATTTAAAATATCACTTCCTTCTTGAAACAGTCCACCATGGCATGATATCCAGATAACAAATCCATACCCAGTATTATATCAAAATCGTGAATACTAAGGGGTAACAGATCTGCCAATAACTCTCTATCACCAAATCGAAGTGGACTGTCCTTATACACCCTATCGATCCATACCGATTCGCCCATTGGAGTAGAAATAACAATAGGTAAGATAAAGAAATGGGAAATCTGCCTACTTACATCATAAAGGTTGCCGAAACAAAAGAATGCGTAGAACCGGGATCAATAAGCACACGAGTATCTTTAACATATAAAGATATGATACCCTTGACCACCTCGGGAGTAGCCTGAGCGTCCTGCCAAGTAGCAGCAAAAACACGGCCTCGTGTTGGAGGTCTACCCGACGATCCTCTACCAAGTCCCTGGGCGATACTAGGACCAGTACTACCCATACTGCTCGCTGGGGGTACGAATGTAGAAGCAAGTTTCGGATAATTTACAGATTTATGACCTGGCACATGACAGTGGAAACATATCGGGACTCCCACAGGACAGTCTCTAGCAAAGTGACCCGTAGCTCCAAAGTGATAACATTTATCCCCCCCAGCCCGACTCAACGGTTGATTCCGTTCTTACATCTGCGGACCAGCACTAGCTTCCAATGCACTTTGTTGTTTCCTAGGGTAGGATTGCCGGGAACCACGGTTCCTGGCGGATTGGCCAAATGATGAGGCCCGAGCAATTGGTGGTCAAACTACCGTCCCCCGCGAAGAGCCACTCGAAAATCTGCTAGGCGACTTAAATATGCTTTTCTTGTACTGCTCTCGACTCTCGGTGGCTTCCTGCACATCCCTCTCCACTAACTTTGCCGTATTCACCAACTCTGCATAGTTCTTAATTTGTTTGCTTGTCAACCTGGAGTGGATCTCTAACTGAAGTCATTTCTGGAAACGTCTGCATTTCCCCTCCTCCGTTTTTACCAGATCAAGGGCAAAACGGGATAAAGCATCAAATTTAACTTCATACTGTTGAACCGTCATCTTTCCCTACTTCAGGACTATAAATTCCTCCTCCATCTGGAATCGATAAGACTCGGGAAAGTACTTCTCATTAAACGCGGTGACGAAACGGTCCCATGTGATCTCTTCACTCGAACCAATAATTTGTCTTTTCATTTCTTCCCACCAGTGCTCGGCTTCCTCCCTCAACTGAAAAGTGGCAAGGGGAACTCGACTATTGTTGACAATCCCTATCGCCTCAAATACGTGCCCCATGCCTCTGATCCAATTCTCCGCATCAGCTGGACCCACTGTCCCGGTGAAAGCCGATGGGTCTAACTCCTTGAACCTCTTCAATCGTATCGCCTGAGATGTGGCGGTATCACCTTGGGCCCTCTGACTTTCCATAATCCTCGCTTGCTGCTCCGTTAGCTGGGCAGCGGCCCGCAAAATTCTTTCGACCGCGTCTAAACTTCCTTGCAACCTGTCACCCTGCGTGTGGGATCCTACAATCTGCAAATTTTCCTGCTCCTTATCTCTCTGTTCCTGAGGCTCCACTTGCCTCGGGGGTTCCGCCTACCTCTGGGGTCCCATACTCCCAGAGGTTTCACCTTCTCTTTCCATACCTGTTATCAATCATAAAATCCAATTCAACAACTAACTAGGTCAACTAGAGAAATGCCAATAATTAACATACGTTAATTAACTATTTCACGAATATTAAAAGCACCTACTAACACCTTATCCTAGGGTCCCCTACTGACTAGACGATTGGCACGTTTCCCCATCCCATGATCCTCTACGGCCATGACACCTGACAAGTCTACAGAACCTATAACCTAGGCTTTGATACCAAAATTGTCACACCCCACCCCGGACACCCGTCACCTGTGGGGCCGGCGTGACGTCGACACGACATTACCTAAACGACAAACCAACTAGAAAGCGATGGTATGTATTCATAATGATACACACATCAAAATACAGGTCATAAACATCTTTCCAAGCCAGAGACACACTCGTCCCTGAATTCCTTCCTAGAACAACAAAAGGAAAAAAATAAATAAACGATGAACGTTTCCTAGGTTCGCCTCAGCAGCGCTTCCCGAAAATTTTATATCTCCTTGCTATACCCTCGACGGACTCTTCCCCGTGCCAGTAGGGGACCGA
Organism: Eucommia ulmoides; assembly: GCA_016647705.1. Classification (NCBI taxonomy): domain Eukaryota; kingdom Viridiplantae; phylum Streptophyta; class Magnoliopsida; order Garryales; family Eucommiaceae; genus Eucommia; species Eucommia ulmoides. The sequence goes on along the minus strand of CM028333.1, from coordinate 36,049,533 downwards.
TTCCTAGCCATTTCACCTGCGAGTGTACTGCCTTCTCAATAAAATCATTCTTATTTAATAATAATAATAACTTCTAGATAACACAACATTTGCACATGGATTCAGCATAAGCACCATATATGCAGTAAAAAAAAAAATGTAGTAATATGTATATATATAAGTTCCATTTTTAAAACCATGCAGTATAAATATTATATCAATCGCTTGAAATAAATAATAAATCATCCAATATAAACAAAACATCGCACCTCCACCACAACACACACTGGCTAGCCATGGTGATCGTTTTAACCTCACGATCGGGAGTTTGTAATGGTACCGTACCATCCGTAGGATATGCCTCCCTACGAACACCCATCACTCCGCCGAAGTGGATAATCACTGCGCAGTATAATCGTCTAATATCACTCCGCCGAAGCGGATCACATCACTCCGTCGAAGCGGATCAACATCACTCCGCCGAAGCGGATCAACATTACTCAATAATAGTGTCTAATCCCCACATAATTTTTCTAAACGCTTCTAATTTAAATACAACCAGTTTCCATTATATATATATGAAAATAATTCGGCGAGAAGACAGTACACTCACCTCGTTTCTGGTGCTACAAAAACCTCACTGTCCAAAGCTTACAGAGGTGTTGGCGTCTGCGAACCTAGAAATGATAGGGTGTAAGTTAATATTTCATGTAAAATCACCTAGTCATGTAAGGCAGGCCCTAAGTTCCGCATTTTCCATTCCCATATTTTATCTACGAGATTTGTTATTATTCTTAATAATTTTGTTCCATTATTTATTACATAAGAAATCCCGTAATATGAACGATCCCAATTTATTACTCCGGTTATAAAGATTTTAGGCTAGGATTGAATTTAACAAAACTAGAATAAATTTAACGGCAAACGAGATCCTTTCCGAGTTATTCACGGGCCGCGAAAAGGGTTTTCATTTGAAGTGGAATTTTTCCCTTTTTCTGGGGTCAGTTGTGCAATTCCCCCCCTTTTTTTTTTGGGTTCTTCCTAGCCCCGACGACGGTCTCTCCCTCTCTCTACCGTTGCCGACCGCCGGTGGCTCCCCTTCCTTGCCGACTCGCTGGTCAACCTCCGCACTACCCATACACCCTTCTGACACCACCTCCGGCCGTCTCGCCAGCTCTACCGCACACCCACAACTACTGTTAATACACCCACGCACCGTGCGACACACACACAACCTCCCATGCATGCACTATGCTTGCATAGCACCACCGATGGCACGCCACGGGACCAACAATCCCTACCGACGGAGACCCATACACACGGCGGCACACCGCAGCCGCAACCAACTCCTACCCTCGCCACCGCTTCGATCGTCCTCTCTCTCTCTCTCCGTCTCGGTATTCCCCCCATTTTTGCTGGATTCTCGTCGATACATTATACATTTCATACACACGCACACTCGCACCCAGTAGCCAGAAAATTCGAACACACACATGCAAACCCACATGCAGCCGGAAAACAAAAATCGAGCACACCGCCGGAAACTCACCGACCCAGCTCGTTACGCTCATGCATGCATACATCTATCAATTAATTGAAGAAATACATATAAATACTCACCTTCCCGATGATCGTTGATGGTCGAACGACGATCCGCAACTCCGCTCATCGGCAACGCTAGCACGCGGACTACCTCTCCGTCGACGGACCATGCCACCAGCCGAACCAATCCCTCTCTCTTGCTGGAATTGTTTACAATGCTCACACGACCACGCTGCCGGAGGAACGTCGATTCAAGAAAAATCGACGACCTCCTTTCGCTCCGGTTCTCTCTCTCTCTCTCTAGAATTTTCGAATTTCTTTCCTCCGATTTCATCATTCTTCGCATGTAGAAGGGTTTTTAATGCATGAAATTAGTGGCTAAACAAATCCTGAGCTTGCCACGTCATCCCTCGATCTCCCCTCCTTGGCCGGTGGATTGCCGTCCGTTTGCCGTGTGGGTATCGACGTTTATATATAAAAAAGAAGAAGTTTAAATTACACTTTCCTCCCCTCATTTTCTTTAGGATTCTTATTTTGATAAGTTTAAGTTTTAAAAGTTCCAAAATTATGATTTTGCCCCTAACATTTTTACTTTCGATTTCTAATTGTCAATTTGAATCTTAAGTTTAAATTTTTGCGTTTCCCAAATTTCCAATTTGACCCCCAACTTTTGATTTGAGTTTTTATCGATAAAATTTTTACCCTAAAATTCTCTAACGTTTTATAATGCGACTATTTATGACGTACGTCTTATAACTTAGGTTTTACAGTAAATGCACACCCAAACACAACATATAAAAATAACCAATGCAACACATAAGAATTTATCTTAGTTCGACAAACTATTCTTACCTACATTCAGTCTCCTGAGCTCCACGGTGATTCATAATCCACTAAACCCCTTGATTCCTTTACCAGGTAGGAACTAAACTCTTACAATTGTCGATTCTTTTCATAGGTTCAGAATCAACCTTCATAATACCCTAATTCTTTTCACAAGTTAAGAATCAACATACTACTCACTCACTTCATCTTTTCATTGGTTTAGGATGAACCTTTACAATTACTCAATAATTCAATTACAAGATGAATCAAAATCTAGTTCTTTTCAAGAGAAAAGAATAACTTAACATTTTTACAGGACACAAATCAAACCCTAATCTTTTCACAAGAAAAAGATCGAAACCTAGTTATCCTAATTAGACATTATCCCAAACGTGTCTAATCCGCTCAAAGTCACAAATACAAAAAATTGTAAGTTTCTTCCCACAAGTAGCTTCTACCACATCAATACAGATATACTCAATTAATGGTCCGAATAATTACAACGTGATAGATACAATGTAAGGAAAATAAAATTAAATAATAAAGTGGGTAGAATAAATTAAAAACGAATCAGATAATCAAGCAAAAACTATTTAAAAGATTTTTAGGACTTTAAGTTTAAAATGATTTTCTAAACAATTCTAAACCAAGCAATCAATATTTATATCTTTGAAAGCAAATAAAAAGACTTGGAAGGATCTCACCAGGAAACACTGAAGATAAGAATGATTTTGTAATTAGAACTCAAACTTGTGAAGCCAATAACAAGCGTTTTCGATCAAGAACTTGAATATAATCTCTTGTAGAAATCTCAGTAATAATATCATTCTTAGAAAAACTCAAAACTGATGTTCTTGATGTCTTTATTCTCAATCCTACAGGTCTAATTAAATAGACTTAGAATTAGCCCTGTAATGACTAATTTTTACAAGATATATCATAAAATGACATTTTAATACCCCATATTACATACCTTATCAATATAGGTATGTTTCATTTAAAAATACTCTTTGAAATGTTCATTTTGGTCCTTAAACTTTTCCAATTTGAAATCCATAAGGATAGAAAGAATTAGATCATTTTAATTAATAGAATATTAAAATATATGGACCAAATAAATAATGATCACACAATATTTCAAGTGTATTTGAATTAGACTCAAATCCCCCCCAAAACCTCTCTTGAAATCATAAAAAATGAATAGTTTTGACCAAGAGATCGAATCAGTCAAATTATTGACTGATCTTGTTGGTTGACCGCCCGGCTCCTTTGGTCGACCGCCCAGTGCCAATGGTTGTTCTAGCCATTAGCCTAGAGAATATCCCCAAAATCTCTCTCAAATCCTAATAAAAAATGGCTACTTTTGGATATAATCTCAGATCAAACAGTATCCTGAAACAGCGCATTCAGTCGACTGCCTGATTCAGGTTGTAGACAATGAAGCTCATCGGTCGACTGCCTGGTCGACTCATAGATTCAAAGAGTTCATCAGTTCTTCACCGGTCGACCTATCTGTCGACTTGTTGATTCAGAGAGTTCAGCCCTTCTTGGCCAGTGACCTGTCGGTCGACTTAGAGATACAGGATGTTACAACTTCTATATCTGCTCGACTTACCAGTCGACTGCTGTCACTGGATCTCTTCTCTGAATACATTTTTAACTCATTTTCTTTTACGATTTTGCCCCTTAATCCATTTTCTTCTCTTAACTAGCTCCACTAATATTCTTATATTCCATTTTAGTCATTCAAAATTATTTCTTCTTATTTCACATAAGAGCAAATAATTTAACTTAATCAAAACACACATAAAAGATAAAATACATTTTGTGCCATGTGTGTGTTCCTAAATGAGATATTAAGAGTTAAGATTTACCTGAGTTGTTTTTCCTAATTTCTTCAAACTTTTAATTCTTCTTCATTATCTTGACATCTTTATTTAGCATCAATTTAATTTGACGTCTTCATTATTGGAACTTTAAATCACTTAAACACTTCAATTAAACATTAGTTCCACCAAAATATCAATACTTAATTGTTCATCAAAATCTTAGGATCAACAATCTCCCCTTTTTTGATGATGACAATTAACTTTGATGTTTTTCTCAAAATAAAATATAACCACACTCCCCCTGAATCCGAGGATGGGTTCTTTAACTCACTAAAGCATCATAATGAAGATTTCAATAATGCACAATTTTAAAAACACTCAATAAAGCACAATTTTTTTTTTTTTAAAAAAAAAAAAATTCTCCTCACCACTAATTTTTTTTTTTTACATAAATAAAAAATACTTGGTTAAAACAAAGTTTTAGAATACTCCCCCTTAATAAAACAAACATCACTAATTTCTCCCCCTCTATCATCTTCAAAAACAAATTTAGGGAGGGGGGAACCCACGTAACTCACTCTAGGCAATCATCATAATAAACTCGTTGGATCAACTTTTAAATTAAAACTTATTTAATCTCTTTTCAAGCACAAAACTTTTACTTTATAGATAAATATCAACTCAAGTTTTGAAAGAAATTGAAATTCATTTAACACATCAAAACCATTTTCAACGAATACGATGTGGATCATCATTAGAGATAATAAATCTAACTAATTAGATCAAGTCTAGGTAATTCATCAAAATCTAAACACTAGCAGTCAAGGAAATCTAAATAACCTAGATTAACTATTACAGACCAAAAAATATAGCTGTGGATCTTGTCTGAATAACAACACACCAATAAAATCTAATGAGAGCTTTGTCTAGAGTAATGGTAGTAAAGTCCCATCGGACTAGTGGCTAGCTATTGCGGATATGGAATACCTAGCTGAATGATTGGTCTAGGAGTTATCTACTGATAAAATGGCATTGAAGGAACTGCTCCAGATGGCCCAACTCCAGATGGTCCTGCTCTTGATGGTCCTACTGCAGTAGGTCCTCCAAAGGACTGCTGTGCTCCATACATAGGATGTCCGGCAAAATGTGGCTGAGCACTATACTGCTGCTGGTAGGTATGATGAGATGACTGCATATACTGAAACATCTGTTCCAGATTTCCCATGATTTTTCCGAATCCAGCTTCTACGTTTGTATTCATTTGGACCATTTTATTTTCTAGCCCAGTCATCCTCTCATCCATCAAATCCGCATGAATTCTCAAATCATCAATCTAATCATGAAGAAAGTCCATCTTCTGATCCATGCTTATCTTTCCTTCATTTTCTTCTTCCTCATCTGCAGCCTGCACTCTCTGTTTTTTCTGAGTCCTCTTCTTCACCCATCTATTTCCTCTGAACTCATACTCCATCAACGAAGCATTTTAAACATTGATCCATCCTAGTGTGGTTGTCAAAAACCTCTGCTCATTAGGATCAACCATTATTCCAAAGTTATCAAATATCCTCTGGAGTGCATTCGTATAGGGTAGTATTCCCGAAGGTTTGTGAACATGATGCCTCATATGCTCCATCATGGTATGGGCTAAGTCCAACTTTCTCCCTTCTACAATTTCGTTCATCAAGTACAAATCAAAGTCATTCACATTAGCATGACTTCCCCCTCTAGGTACAACTGAATAGGTCAGCACTAAGTGAAGAAATCGATGCTCAATGGATAACGAACCTGCTTTGTCTCTCTCTAAATCAGATTTTTCTACAATTGCCCTTCTGTTGAAATTTATTGAAAGCCAATGAGGGGTATTATATAGAAATACATCTCCTCTAGGTATTCCCAAAATATAGCTTAACAGTACCGTATCAAAACGAATTACTTTTTCTTTAACAAAAGATTTAATCTCAAGATTATTATAGGTCATATTGCTGTAAAATATCCGTACCCATACCGGCATTCACTCTTCTTTTTGATTGACAAACTCAATCCATCCCAAATTTCTAAAATACGTTTCAATATCAATGTTTTTCTCTTTTAACTTAACAAAATCAGTGGGTTTGCAGCCTAACACCCTACAATTGACAAATTCATCATTGTATTTTTTCTCAGCCTTTTCACTTCGAAAGAAAATATTGTCAAACTTAACCCTATTTGCACGATTCTTGATTCTAGGCATTTTTTACACAATATAAAGCAACCAATCTAGAATGTATCAATGAATCAAAGCCAAACAACCAATTAATCCGAAAATAATCAAACAGACTAAGGCCAATTAGCAAGAACAGTCGAAACCCTAGAATGGAAGAAGACCAACCTATTTCGTGAGAGAGAACACCTTCAACACAAAAATCCGAGCCTTAGACTTGTTGATTCAACCAAAAAATCTTCAAATCTGAGCCGAAATGGACTAATTTTGTGTAATATAGGCTTGGATGAACTTGGGAGAAGAAGGGTTTTGAGAGGTTAAGAGTTTTAGGGTTCGGATGAAATGAAATAAAGAAGTCTGAGTATTTATATCCTGACACGATTGGTCGACTGATGGACTTAGAGTGACTCTCGGGATTCCAACCTGAAAACTTCGATCGACTGATGAGTCGATTGCTCTTTTATGTTTTGCTTGATTTTGTGCATTTAGAACTAATTTGATCATTTTAGCTCAATTTTTACCTCTTATTTTGACCCCCCCATATATTTTTAAATCACTCACACATTTCAACACACACATATTGCAAACATCTAAATTTCAAAATGAACAGGTTCAGTCTCCCTAACAAAATTAATAAACTTAAACTTTAAGAATTTCGACATACCTAGATCATCTTTGGGAGCAAGTGGTGTGTGTACCTTAGATGAATTTATATTTCTGATATGACATTTTTTGATTCCACCAATGCTTAATTTTTCACCTTAATTTCCTATTTCTTAGGAATAACAGTTCTTTGAGCTGATTCAGTAAGAACTTCTTTGCCTTTGTTTAGTACTTCATGCTGCTTTGGCACAACTTTGTAGATGAATCTTTTCTTGTGCTGGTATTTTTTCGTTTTTTGCGGATATATTTTGTCAGCTCTCACATATTGAGCTTGTTGCTTCTGTATTCTTGTATTTGGCACGTGCTGATTCTTTTTATTAGATACATTGAACCTTGGTTCCCTCTTTGGCATGACATATTCTTTGTATCTTTTTGTCTGTTCATATCTCCTTGTCGACATGTGTTATTCATTGTACTTTTGTCTGAATCTTTGATTTGTACCTGCACCAAAATTTTCTCTTTTTGGTATCCAGTTATTTCTGGATCCGATAGGGTAATCATACAATAAATGATAAGAGTTCTCATAATGACCAAATTTACTACAGTAGAAACACTTAATACTGTTAGTACGCCTCTTCGAATAGTCAGTGTTTCTTACTGGAGCATAATATTTTCTGCGATTTTGAGAAGTAGCTTTAGTAACTATTGGTTTTTCAAAACATTTAATACTCTCAACATCCTTGAATTTATCCATTACTTTTCTAAGCTCCTTTTGAGTCTTCTCAAGTAACTGTTCATTGGTCATAACATTTACCTATAGACCAAAATTCTTTTTATGCATAAATTCAAGATCATTCTTAAGAATTTGGTACTCATTTTCAATATAACGGATTTTCAAACGAGCTCTATCAAGCTCACACCTTGTATTGTCCAATTCAATACTCAGGGCCTCATTCAAAGTTTCAAGATTTTTCTTTTAAATTCATTCCGTTGAAGATCATAAAAATCATTTTTCAAAACCTCAGTCTCATTCTCAAGAGACTCAACTTTATCATACAACTTACTCATTTTAGATAAAGCGTTTTTAAACTCAATAGTTTTAAAATATTTGTCCAAATTCTTTTTCTTGAGAGATTTGATAATACTAAACTTCTTGTTTGCAAAAGTTGCAATCTTTTGCTCTAGTTTAAAATTCTCTTTTCCAAAAACATAAGTAAGAGTAATAAGCGTCTCAATAGCTTTATTTGCATTCTTATCATTGCAAATAATATCAGACTCATGATCAGAACAATGACTATTAGGAGAGACAGAGTTAACAGCAGCACTCATAATATCAGAATTGTCTCATTTGATCTTTGTTAGCTAATAAATTTGAGCTAAACCAGCTCTGATACCAATTGTTGGCCCAGTAGAATTCCCGAAAGGGGGTGAATTATGTAATTAAAAAATGATCAAAATAAAATTAAATAAATCAAATAATTAATTTTATACATAAATTAATTATTATCTTTATAACACAGTGGAATAAAATTATCAATCTAAGTGCACACCTAAACAACAAAAATAGCAAAGTAGTAATGCAGCACACAAAAGATTTATACTGGTTCATCAAGCTACTCTTGGCTATTCCATTCCCCCGAGCTCTACGGAGGTCGCACCTACTAAAACCAAGATTTTTTTAAAGGTAGGAACCAAACCCGCACACCAATTCTTTTACAGTCTCATAATCAACCTTTACAATATCCTTTTCTTAGGCTAAGGAAGAACCTCTACTTTTTACAGGTTAAAGAATAACCTAATCATTTTTAACACTAAGGCTCAAGAATCAAAATCTCTCACAAACACTCCAACGATCATTTTCACAGGTAAGGATGGAACCTTTACAAATCACTCAAAATACAATTCTTATTCAGGAAGAATCACTACCTCAATCTCTTTACAAGAAGAAACTGAAACCTGATTACCCTTGATTAAATACCTCCAGTGGTATTTAACCCGTCACAATTCACTATTACAAAAATTGATAAGAAGTAAATCTTACTCGGAGCTTCTACCACCGCAAATAAACAATAACTCAATTAATATCCCAACTAGTGATAGAAATACGTGAGACACAAAAATCTGATTTTAACAAGATATGGGTAGCAAATTGGAGCACGTAATCAGATTTAAGAAATTGTTTGTAAAAAATATTTTTTTCAAAAATTAGAAACAATTTCTAAGATCAATTTCCAAATATAAAATCAATAAACAAATAATAAGCAATTTGGAAAGATCTCACCCGAAATCCACCGAAAGAAAATAGTATTGTAATGTAACTTCAAATCAGTAGCAGCAATGATCAGTAAATGATTTTCTTAGAAAAGCTCACTCAATTCTCAATAAGATATCTCTTAAAAAACCTCACTCAATTGATATATTATGATATCTTTTGAAAATATATGAGTTCTCTCTCTTAGAATGATTAGTCATAAATAAAAATTCGCAGGTCTATATATAGGAATATGAAATCAGCCTTATAACGACTAGTTTACATGTGTCATGACAATTAAAAGCTCTTATAGACCCCTTATATCATAAGGACTTCATTTAGGTTCAATTCCACTTAAAAACATCTTTCAAATCTCTCAATTAAACCCCCCAAAGTATTTCTCAATCTTAATAAATAAGTATAGAATCTATTTCAAGTACCAAATTGAGAAACATTAATATTTAATGAACCATATTAATAGGATTTAATTAGTATATAAACCATATCTTAAACATAGAGAAAATTCTCGAAATCTCTCTCAAATCCTAACAAAAAACAGCTACTTTTGGATATAATCTCGATCAAACAGTATTCTGAAACAACGCGTTCAGTCGACTACCTGATTCAGGTTGTAGACAATGAAGCTCATCGGTTGACTGCCCGGTCGACTCATAGATTTAGAGAGTTCAGCACTTCTTTACCGGTTGACCTATCGGTTGACTTGTTGATTCAGATAGTTCACCTCTTTTTGGCCGGTCAACCTATCAGTCGACTTAGAGATACATGATGTTATAGCTTCTATATCTGGTCGACTCACTAGTCGACTACTGTCACTGGATCTCTTATTCGAATACTTTTTTAACTCATTTTCTTTTACGATTTTGCCCCTTAATCCATTTTCTTTTCTTAACTAGCTCTACTAATATTCTTATATTTCATTTTAGTCATTCAAAATTATTTCTTCTTATTTCACATAGGAGCAAATAATTTAACTTAATCAAAATACACATAAAAGATAAAATACATTTTTGTGCCATGTGTGTGTTCCTAAATGGGATATTAAGAGTTAAGATTCACCTGAATTGTTTTCCTTAATTTCTTCAAACTCTTAATTATTCATCATCATCTTGACATCTTCATTTAACATCCATTTAATTTGACGTCTTCATTATTGAAACTTTAAATCACTGCAACACTTCAATTAAACATTAGTTCCACAAAATATCAATACTTAATTGTTCATTAAAATCTTAGGATCAATAGGTACGAAAGGATATCTTATTAGACGGGATTTCTCTATTGTACACGTGCTAAGTTGCAGAATATCTTGACCCTGTTGAGGAAAGTTTTTCGTTTCTCTTGTTCTATAGTCCCATACCACCTGGAGACTGATCTTTCTAATGATTGTTGGAAGAGTCGAACGGCTAGTGTTTTGTTGCGGATATAAGCACCCATCTCATCTTTATACCTTCTAATGTGCCAGTTTGGGCATCCTGATCCATCATACTAAGTAAGGTTTGGCATTGTGAAGTTATCTGGGAACTTTACTTGGGGTACCAAGGATAGCTCGATGTATCTGGCATCAATTGTTGGGTCATTTTATTTACTTCTTTAATTTTTTTTTCCTCCCTATTTTCTATAGCTTTTCTATTAGCATCGAAGTTTTCTCAGACTGCTCCTAGACTTATTTTTAGATACACTCGGTCAATTCAGGGATGTTCGGGCTTTTGGTAACGGGTCTTGCTGATGTTGAACTCGGACTAGGATTGGCTTCTGTTGGGCCACTTGTGGTCCTGATGTCAGATGCGATGCTTAAAGTATTGACTCCCCAATCACCGAGCTGGGGCTTTGAGAACTGGAGGGATGATGCAATGTTGTTGGCTCGATTGGATCCAGGGTATAAACATATGCCACTAGATTTTGCAGAGACTACTATAGTTGTTGTAGTAATTCGGTTATCTGATTGACGGGTCCTTGTGATCCTTCCTCAATGTATTTCATTTAAATGGGTTGACGTGTTTAGGCACGAGTGTGGATTGGGGAACAAGAGCCGAGAGTTTTCTGTCGGAAGCTATTTTCCTTGCATATCCAAGTTTTGTTAGTATCGTAGTTTTGAAAAGAGGTTTGAAATTGATTATGATCTGGGTAATACGAGATTTCCATTTCCCCTAAGCTTTTAAAGGTTACAGCCAAATTGAATTTTGACACGACTATCCTAGTAGGGAGGAAGTAATTTCAAATTATAGACTCAATGACATTTCTTCTTAGGACTAAATGGAAATCTTGTTTCGTCCTTTTGTTAGCATAAACTTCAAACTAGGGATCTAAAAATGTTTTGGATTTGTACAAATGATTTCTCTTGGCCCGACAAAATGAATATAGACAAAATAAGGATTTCCATTCACTCCTTAAGGCTTGTTCATAATCATTTTTGGAAGGATTTTTTACTCTGAACAAGTTTATAAAAATCGGATAGAAAATGGAAATTTCAATGTTCGATATCTCGGTTTTTGTCGGTCATAGGAATTTCAAAAGTAAAAATAAAAGAGGAATAAAAAGTTATCCCTCTTTTAGACCACCTATCATGTGTGGAATCGACAAGTTGGCTCCGGGGGGGAATAACTTTTTTTTTTTAGTTTGTTTTTAGTAAAATAAAATGCTTGTAAAATTTCCTTGTATGATATAAAGTTTTTTTTTTTGAAGAAAGTAGATGAAGATTTTTTATTTTTACTTTTTATGAAAAAAAAAGTTGAAATAGGAGAAAAAAACTAAAAAGTAACATACTAAAATAAAATTTTCATTTTGAAAGAATCTTCGATTGATATTTGAGTTTTAATAATAATAAAAAAAAGACATGTGAAAAGTAAAGTTTAAAATAACAAAACAAAGGACTTTTTTTTTTTTTTTTTAAATCCTTGGGAAGTAGATTAAAATAATAATAAAAAAATACATAAACTAAACACCTAAAATGATTTTTTTTTTTTAAACGAAGGCTCTGATCAATAAATTATAAAGGAAACTAAGACAAAGGATTTTTTTTTTAAAACCCTTGGAAAAATAAATTCAAAAGCAACATGCGGAAAAAAACAAGACAGGATTTATGTGAAACCCTTGGAAAACATTAAAAATAAAATAAAATATAACAACTTAAATGAAAATTTTATTTTTTTAAAGAAGGGCTTTTTATAGGTAAAATGCAAAGGAAACCATTGGAAATAAATTTTTAAAACAACAAGAAAATAACCAGACAAAGGGTTTATATGAAACCTTTGAAAAACAACAAAAAAATAAATAACTTAAAGGGAATTTTTATTTTCTGAAGAAAAACCTATGATTTGATGAAAACATAATAAAACATAAAATTTTATAAAATAAGTGATGTTGCCAAAAAATACCCGGTGCGTGTTTTAGGCCCTCACGTGTCGGGAACCTTCGCAATCTGTAATCCGACTTGCAAAACCAGTTAGTTTTATAGAGGGAACATCGGTGTGGTGTCGGCCAAAAAACCTCCGGCGTGAGAATAAAATCACATTGCTCTTAAGAGAGAATAAAAGCTTTAGGGTATATTGAGTATATTGTTTAGAGAGTTGTGTTTTGATACCTATCTTTCTTGTATATATGTGTGCCAATTTCACTCGTCGCAGTTTTGGCCATGATCTTCCCACATTTATTTCTTAGCTACTGTGAATGTCTTTCATGTGCCCATTATGGGATGATGCGTTAATCATGTCTGCGCATAGTTAGGAGGGTAGGTGAGGCAACAATTACTGTTGACCTACCATATTTGGGTTTGATATTCAGATCCCCATTGAAGGACATCATTTGGCATTGGGTTAGCTCGTACGCATGACTAGGCCTCATCAGCAGGCCAGACACTTCTTATCATGGGCCGCCAAAACTGTCGGTCCATTTGCGATCATTAGATTGCAGATCCGTCCTTATCGGGTCGGGTTTTGTTTACTGACCCGACCTGATTTCTTGACACTGGTTACATAATTCACACGTGGGAAATTTTCCTATATCATTTTCCCTCCTGACTTCTATAGCAATTCGGTCAAAGCAAGATGGAAAATCATTTTTCTTCTATTTTAGTTCCTTGGTGAGGTTTTTTCTGAGGTTGTAATTCAGACCTTATTCCAGACCTCTTGGCCCAAGCTAAGGTGATAGTAAAGGCATTAGTAGCTATGTACGAAACTCTTGGGGCCTTCGGTGGGGCCCAACATACTCTTGATCAGGCTCGGCCCAATCTTGACTAGATTCAGTTTAGCGCTGGACGAGGTCAGCTCAATTCTGACCAGATTTGTACCCCAGCCAGTGGATTAGTATTAGTATTTGCTAAGCTCCATGCCATACTTATGCCAAACAGTGCAAATCAACTGGGCATTGTTCGATTAATTAACCATTCTTTTTACCTTTAGTCTTATCAGGTTAGTAATGATGACGCTCGGTAATTATAACTGGTCTTAAGTACTTGTCGTACTTGATATGGGAAAACGTCTCATTTTCCTCGATACCTGCTGCCTTCGTTTTGCTTCATACATCATAAATAACCCAACGATTGAGTTTTACCTTTCCTGTCATTTCATGATTATTGGTTTAGCTATTTAAGGCCAAACCTCCTCAAGGCTTCTTCACGATTTTCCCTTTCGGTTCTTCTTTCTTTTCTGCTTACCTTTTTTTCCTTTCATCTTAGTACAAATATGGCTTCGTTGTCGTTGGCTTACGATATTTTCGACGTCGTTCAGGTCGGACGGAAGAAGGAAGTTAAGCAAGAGTATCGGTTTCGCTAACTCATGATGATGGTGAAGACCTTTGATGAAGGGCATCCTAGGATTTGGGCCATCGAGGATGCCATTGTCCTCTATACTTCCCTTGATGCCGCCCATTTCTGCGTGATATCCCAACTTCACGAACTCCATGATTAGTTGCTGGTGGCGGAGAAACAAATGGAAGAGTTGCGAGCCCAAGTGCACCTCTATAAAACCTACAATGGTGCATTGAAAGCGGAGAGGGTGAGGTTTTTGGACAAGAACAAGGAGAAGAGGGAGAAGATACGCTCCCTGGTTCTAGTGCTGAGCTAGTATGAAGCGGGTAACTCCTACCGCTCGAGTTCGAACTTCGAAGACTTAGGCTCTTTGCCTTCTCCGAGGTTAGAGTAGTTTTTATTAGTTTTTATTTTATTTTATTTATTATTTATTTATTTATTTTTTGTTGTAAAAAAACCTCAAGAGTATTTTTTGAACAGTACGAGCTTATTAGTCACCAAATAAGCCCCTAAATGTTTAAAAAAGCCTCAAGAGCATTTTTTGAACAATACGGGCTTATTAGTCACCAAATAAGCCCCTCTATGTGTAATTCTCTTTTCCAGTCCGAACTCCATGGTAAGAAGTGATAAGTTGAAGACTGGAAAAGAACAATATTTCAAGTAGGATTCATGTGATGGTAAAATGTAATTACATCTATTATGTATTGACTCCATGGTAAGAAGTGATAAGTTCAAGATTTTTTTTGTATTTGGGATTGTAATGATAAGTTCGTTGTTTGTAAGAAACTGTTGAACTTCATGTGTCGTGTGTTGAATGATTTTCCAGAAAAGATCTCGTGTTCAAATATCATTTATGCATAGAGTATGGGTTCTTAACCCTCACGTTTTAAGAATAAGTAATGTTTGGGATAATGGAGGTAAGCTTCCCAGGTAAGCCTCCCAGCCATAACTTCTAATGAGGATAATGAGTGATTTGGGAAGAATAAGAAATGTATTTTTATTCTTCCATCTATTTTTTATTCTTCTATTCTATGCCCTCCTCCATATCGAGTTTAAGTAATAAACGTGATATGGATTGTATGAGTCTTGACAGACTAATAAATGATATACTTGCTGACCTAAAATTTGGTTGAACTGAGCTAGTAGTTGATGATCTGACCTTGGTAGCTTTGGTGAGTTGAATTTAGTATTTTGTTTGACCATTGGGCTGGTCTTGGTAGCTCAGCGAATTGAACAAGACAACTCAGTTTGCATATGAACTATTCTAGGCGATTACGCATTGATCTGGGCTAACCTTAGCAGCTTAGACATTTTAGACGAACTTGGCTAGGCAGTCCGGTCAGTTTATAAACTGGGCCAAGCAGTTACATACTGATTCAAGCTAGCTTTGACAACTTAGCTTATTTTGACAAGTTGGGCTAACTAGTTTGGTCTGTACGTGAGTTGGGTTAGACAGTTTAACGATTGATTTGGGCTGACTTTGGCAACTCAACCAATTTTGACGAATTGGGCTAGACAGCTCGGTTTGTACGTGAACTTGGCTAGGCAATTCGATGATTAATTTTGGCTGACTTTGGAAGCTCAGCCAATTTTGACGAACTGGGCTAGGCAGCTCGGTCTATACGTGAACTGGGCTAGGTAATTCGACAATTAATTTGGGCTGACTTTGGCAGCTCAACCAATTTTGATGAACTAGGCTAGGCAACTCGATCTATACGTGAGCTCGGCTAAGCAGTTTGACAATTGATTTGGGTTGACTTTGGCAGTTGAGCTAATTTTGAAAAATTAGGCTTGGTAGCTCAGTCTGTACGTGAACTGGGCTAGGCAGTTTGACGATTGATTTGAGTTGAGTTTGGTAGCTCAGCCAAATTTGATGAATTAGGCTAGGCAGCTAGGTCTGTACGTAAATTGGGCTTGGCAGTTCGGTCTGTACGTGAACTGGGCTAGGCAGTTCAACGATTGATTTGGGCTTACTTTGGCAGCTTAGCTAATTTTAACGAACTGGGCTAGGCATCTTGGTCTGTACATGAATTAGGCTAGGTAGTTCGACGATTGATTTGGGTTGACTTTAGTAGCTCAGCCAATTTTGACAAACTGGGCTGGACAGCCCGGTCTGTACATGAACTGGGCTAAGTAGTTCAACGATTGACTTTGGCTGACTTTGGCAGCTCAACCAATTTTGACGAACTAGGCTAGACAGCTCGGTCTGTACATGAACTGGGCAAGGTAGTTCGACGGTTGATTTGGGCTGACTTTGGCAGCTCAACCAGTTTTAATGAACTGGGCTAGGCATCTTGGTCTATACGTGAACTGGGCTAGGTAGTTCAACGATTGATTTGGGTTGACTTTGGCAACTTAGCCAATTTTTACGAACTGGGCTAGGAAGCTCTGTCTGTACGTGAACTGGGCTAGGCAGTTCAATGATCGATTTAGGCTAACTTTGTAATTTATTCTCAGGTCATTTCATGTTTTAAGTGTAGGGATGGTCTTTGTTGAAGCCTTTTTTGAATACCAGAAGCTATGATTGCTCGTTGAAAAGTTACAATCAAAATAGTAAACAGTTTTTCTTCAAATCTAATATGGTAAATAACAAGGAACTCACACAAAATATTTTCGCAAATGTGCTATGTTCCACATCTGAGGGATTGGAACACCATGTAGATCTTCGAACCAGTACGTCCTAGGTCGATTTACCTTGATCACCTTGTATGGCCCATCCCATGTGGAGGCTAGTTTTCCTAACTGAGCCTTTGAGCAGTGTGGCATTATCCTCCGAAGCATTAGCTCTACCACCGTGAATTGTCTTGGGCGAATTGCGTGGTTGAATGTCCTTTCCATTTTTTATTTGTAGGCCATTGATAGATGTGATCTACCTACATATTTCTAAACCGAATTAAGTTAGTTTTCGAGCGTTTATATAGTATTTTATTACGTTTTCATTAGTTTTATTACTTTTTGTATAAATTAGGTGTGTGGAGCAAAACGATAGGAAACTGGAGTGAAAGCAATGAGATCGAACTAAAAATAGTAGAAGAATGGTGGAAAAACAAGCTTGAAGGCAAAACTGTGAAACAAGCCCACCGCCTCAGCGTCTAGACCACCACCGCAGCGGTGAAAATGCTAAGAAGACATAAATGCTACTGACGGACCACAGCCTAGGTGGTGAATCCTATCGCCTAGGCAGTAAACTAGCAAAATGTTTTCCAAGTCCACCACTGTTTTCACCGCCGTGACGATCAACAAACCGACCTACCCTTTGCCTAGGAGGTGGATCCCTTCGCCTAAGCGGTGACCCTTTGTATAGCCTAGATATTTTTTTTAGATATTTTGAGATATTTTGTCTATAAATACCCACTCCTCTCCCCTCCTCTTGATCCCCTCGGCCATTTGGGCACCTTAGGCCATACTTAGGCTTAGGTTTAGGAGTTTTAGAGATGGAGCTCACATCCCAAAGTGGAGGAAGACGACAAAGCGATCGTTGAGCGTTCTTAGCGGCTAATCTTCGGACGAGGCTAAGTTCTTCGATTTCTTTCGTTATTTCTTTAACTTAGGATTTTTTGAGCATGTTTAGCTCGATTTTAATGTTTATACTGTTATGACCACAAGTTAAATATGGATTGTATAGGGATTAACACTATATTTATAAATATGTGTTTTGATGTTGCGTTTATGTTTGTTTTTCGTAGTTTAATTGTGTTTATCGTATTATTTGTTTATCATGCTTAGTTAGATACATAGAGAATACAGGGTCTGACAAACCCCGAATTCGGATTAGGGTAAACAAACGCCATGATTCTATAACCCGGTTGGGGTTTGGATTGTGGATAATTGATGACGTTGGGGCAAGATTCACGCGACCTAGGGTTATTAAGATGTTGAGGGAGACTTCGTCGTTGACATGAAGTTACGTTATATCTCTCGTCTTACACTTGGGAGAAGTGGCGAGAGAGTTTTAGAATGGAGATTGTCGATAGGGTAAATACAACGCACGATCCAATGACTCGGTCGGGAGTTGGATTGGGTACAATCAATGATGGTGGGCGAGACTCACGTGACCTAGGGTCGTTAAGACGTTGAAGGGGATTTCTTCATTGACTCGAAGTTATGTATTCCCTCGTCTTACACTCGGGAGAGGTGGCGGTGGAGTTTAAGTACTAAGATTGTCAAATAGGTCGAACACCGTAAACGTGAGTAAATCGAGATCGAACACGTATTTGTAAACACATTAATCCCTAGGTGATTCTTTCCCCTAAAACATGTTAGTATAGTTAATTTAGGTTTATTAGTATTAGTTTAATTAATTAAATACATTTTTTTTAGCCTAGATAAAGTTAGGTAATGAGAAACGCGATACTCGATAATAACGACACCAATCCCTGTGGATACGATAACCCAATCTTTCACGATCACATTATACTAAAACTTTGACCTCGTACACTTGCGAGTAGTCAATACAGCGAGGATCGAATCCCGCACCGTACAAGTTTTTAGTGCCGTTGCAGGGGATTGGTCGTTAGGCGAATTCAGTTTTTGGCGATCGCTACCAAGTTTTTGGTAACGATTGCAGGGAATTGTTTTGTTCGTTATTGTCGATATTGTGAGTAAATGACCCGATTTTGCTTTAGGCATTTCTTTTGTATATAATTTTTGTTTGTAGTTTTATTTTTATTTCTTATACAGGGTGCTTGGCGATGTTAGATCGACGAGTATTGATGTATTACTTTCAATGAGATTCCAAGCCGTTTATGGTGTGGGGCCACGCACATAAGCCGGTGAGGCGTTTCATTGAAAGATTGAACTGAACAAAGCAAAACCTCGCCTAGCTTAAGGGCGATATGAAAATGTCGGGCCAAGGACATTAAACTACGCGCTTCTTGGGAGGCAACCCAAGTCAAACAAATTAAATCCATCACAGCTTAATTTATTCGGAGGCGAGATTTTCGTGCCTCCCAGGTATGTGTTCTAAACCCCCTTCGTCAGCATACTTTAAATTTTATATGTTGAGATTGATGATTGGGTTCGCTGAGGACACTGTCCATTTTGAGTTTGGTGGTGATGTGTAGTATAGTATGTTTTACTGTTTTTCTTGTATTGCATGTGTGTTTAGGTTAGTTTGTGTTTATTTGTGTTGTTGTTTGCATGCTGAGTTTTGTGTTAATCTGGGATGTTTCCTGATGATGAAAATTATCCCTGGTTGTTTTCGAAGTTAAGGGTAATACCCATGTATATGTGTTCTGTGTGCTTGACTATGCGTTTTGGTCAAAATTATTGTAGATCCTAATTTGCACGAGCAAATAGACTCAATATATTTCTATTCAATTCATTTGAGGACGATTATCAATTAGCCAAACGCATGACACATTAAGGATTCTAGAACCTGATTGAGGGGAAACTTGAGGAGAAATCCTAAGCGAGGTAGTTCAGGAGACGTGATTTAGGCAATCATTTGTCGCTTGAGTCTTTTTAAGCCTACCTTGTTATATGTTTATCCCTCGTTACCCTATCGAAGCCTAAATGCTAATTCAATTCTGAACACATAAACAAATACCCTGGCTAATTGATATTTTTCTAAACCTAAATCACTAAATTTAAAGGCACATTAGAGTGAATCAAGTTAGCAATTGCAAATGCTAATTGATGTGAGCAGTTGGGTTTAAGGCGAACTTCGGATTGGTTCGGTATTCGAGTACTCACTTGTCATTTTTCTTTCATTTTAACCACACCCGTGAAATCATACTAAGAGAATAAGTTTGGCGGTATGGTTAGTTAAAAAAAAAAAAACCTATGTAAATATTGTTTATTTACGTTTCTTTTTAACAACTGAGTACGTCGGCCATAAAATGATTGTTTGGGATTGTTTTCAATTTATCTATAGGGGTTTGAGAGTGAATGTGCCAAGCGTTGAGCCTTGGGTAACGTTAAGTTAACAATGTTAACCCATTTTCTATTGCATAATACCCTTTGCCAAATATTCCATAACCGAACCAAGTCCTTCTGATCTCTTTGAACTACTAAACCTACATTAGTAGAGAGTGGACCCCAATCAGGCTTATGAAAATCCTAGTCTTTCATGGTCTAAGTCATGAATTTCGTTGAGGGATAATCCAATCTGGTCGTTGTATAGTTATATTATTGAGTCACGTATCAACACGTTTACAGGATCTAGAATGGCGTTCACCAGTATTGCATGTCAAAATTCTAGAAGATTACATGATGTGTGTTACCGCTTGAACTAGATATGACTGGCGGTTATTGAGGGACAACAATAACTAGGTCTTTAGAAGAATTTAAAACTTGCATCTCGTTATGTTTAGATTGTTTTAGGATGTTTGTTATTTCATGTAGTTGTGTTTTTTATTTTCGTGTGTGTGTTTGGCTCAGAGAACTAACCAAATTCTAAGTTTGGGGGTATTTGATAGGTGTGATCTACCTACATATTTTCAAACTGAATTAAGTTAGTTTTCGAGCGTTTATATAGTATTAGATGTGTGGGGTAAAAAGATAGAAAACTGGAGCGAAAAAAATGAGATCGAACCAAAAACGGTCGAAGAACGGTGGAAAAACAAGCTCGGAGGCAAAACTGTGAAACAAGCCCACCGCCCCGGTGTCCAGACCACCATCGTGGTGGTGAAAATACTGAGAAGACACAAATGCTACTGATGGACCACCGCCTAGGCAGTAAACCAACAAAATGTTTTCCAAGTCCACCACTGTCTTCACCGCCGCGGCGATCAACAAACCGACCTACCCTTTCGCCTAGGCAGTGGATCCCTTCGCCTAGGCGGTGACCCTCTGCACAACCTAAATATTTTTATTAGATATTTTGAGATATTTTATTTATAAATACCAACTCCTTTCCCCTCATCTTGATCCTCCTGGCCATTTGGGCACCTTAGGCCATACTTAAGCTTAGGTTTAGGAGTTTTAGATGTGGAGCTCACATCCCGAAGTGGAGGAAGACGGTGAAGCGATCGTTGAGTGTTCTTAGCGGCTAATCTTCGGACAGGGCTAAGTTCTTGGGATTTTGTGAGCATGTTTAGATTGATTTCAATGTTTATACGATTATGATCACGAGTTAAATGTGAATTGTATAAGGATTAACACCATATTTATAAATATGTGTTTGGATGATTTCGGTGTTGCGTTTATGTTTGTTCTTCTTAGTTTGATTGTGTTTATCATATTGTTTGTTTATTATGCTTAGTTAGATATATGGAGAATACGGGGTTTGACAAACCCGAGATTCAGATTAGGGTAAACAAATGCCACGATTCTATAACCCGGTCGGGGTTTGGATTGTGGACAATCGATGACGTTGGGGTAAGACTCACGCGACCTAGCGTCATTAAGACGTTGAGGGGGACTTATTCGTTAATATAAAATTACATTATATCTCTCGTCTTATACTCGGTAGAAGTGGCGATGGAGTTTTAGAACGGAGATTGTCGATAGGGTAAATACAACACACGATCCAATGACCCGGTCGGGAGTTGTATTGTGTGCAATCAATAACGCTGGGCGAGACTCACGTGACCTAGGGTCATTAAGACGTTGAAGGGGACTTCTTAGTTGACTCTAAGTCATGTATTCCCCAGTCTTATACTCGGGGAAGGTGGCGGTGAAGTTTACGTATCGAGATTATCAAATAGGTCGAACACCGTAAACATGAGTAAATCGAGATTGAACACGTATTTGTAAACACGTTAATCCCTAGGCGATTATTTCTCCTAAAACATATTAGTATATTAGTATAGTTAATTTACATTATATTAGTATTAGTTTAATTAATTAATTACATTTGTTTTTAACTTAGATAAAGTTAGGTCATGACAAACGCGATACTCGATAGTAACGACACCAATCCCTGTGGATATGATAACCCGATCTTTCACGATCACATTATACTAAAACTTTGACCTTGTACACTTGCGAGTAGTCAATACAGCGAGGATCAAATCCCTCGCCGTACAACCGCCATCCTCAACACTGCATGGTTCTGTTTCTCCTCCAACTAGTCTAGCTCTTGGCGTATCGCTCCTTATTTTCTCTGAGGTTGACTGTGTTATCCCGGCTCAAAGGTAAATCAATCTCCATTGGGACCACCACTTCTATCCCATATGTTATGGAGTAGGGAATTTCTCCCATAGTTCTGTTCGCAGTGGTATGGTTGGTCCACAAGATTGCTGACAGTTCTTCCACCCATTTGTCTTCGGCATCGTCCAATTGTTTTTTGAGTGATTCTTTGATTTATCTATTTGTTACTTCTTCTTGCCCATTTTCTTATGGATAAGTTGGGCTTGAAGTCCGGTGTTGTATTTTTAACTCGTTGTATATCCAAGTAACTTTTCCCCTAGTGAAGAGGGTTCTATTATCTGATATTAGCACTGTCAGAATACCAAAATAAAAGATTACTTGCTTCCAAATGAAGTTTTTAACCTCATTTTCTCCTACAGTTACGAACGCCTCAGCCTCTACCCATTTGGTGAAGAAATCGATCACCACCAATAGGTACTTCTTGTTCCTAGGTGCTGGTGTAAACAACCCTATGATATCCATTCCCCATTGGGTAAAAGGCCATAGACTATGAATAGGTGTTTGTGTTTGAGAGGGAACTCGGATGTCATTTGAGAACCGTTGGAATTTGTTACACTTCTTAACATACTCCTTCACATCACTGCGCATAGTTAGCCAGTAATACCCAATTGTAAGTACCTTGTGTGCCAAGGTTCTTCCTCCCTGATGGTTCCCACAAACTCCTTCATGAATTTTTTGCATCACATATGTGGTTTTATTTGGCCCCAAGCAGAGTAACAAAGGCTGTGTGAATGATATTCGATATAACTTACTATCCATCATGATGTATCTCGATACCTTGTATAAGATTTTTCGCATTGTCTCTTTGTTTTCTGGTAACATTCCATTATTCAAGTAGCGCACTGAAGGAGTTCTACAGTCTTCATCTTGTCCCAACTCTCCAATGCATGCACAAGATTCAATTTGAGCTGATACGGATAGTTTATCCAAGTAATCCACCACCTTGGATTGCTGATCTGGACTGAAGGATGACGCTAGTACTGACAATGCATCAACTTTCTCATTCTCAGTCCTTAGAATAACTTCAATTTTACCTCTCTCGAAGGCCTTTGTTAACTCCTTCACTTTATCAATGTAGAGGTATAATCTCCATTAGTTGACCACGTAAGCCGCATTTATTTGGTTGACTATGAATTATGAATCTAATCTGACCTTCACATAATGGGCCCCCAGTTCATTCGCTAAGATCATGCCTAAGATTACGACCTCGTACTTTGTCTCGTTGTTGGATGCTTTGAATCCAAGTTGTACGGCCTTCTCGAGTCGATCACCCTCTAGGGTTTCTAAAATTCTTCCAACTCTACATCCTCATGAGTGTGATGCTTCATCAACCCACAATTTCTAAAGTCTTATTGGAGTTATCGAACATTCTCCATCCTTCATGGTCACCCCTTCTGGAAGTGTTAGCTCAGCAATGAAATCGGCTAACACTTGGCCTTTAATTATTGTCTTTGGTTTGTAGGTTACATAGAATTCTCCCATTTTTACCGTCCACTTCATGAGGCGGCCCGAAGCCTTTGGCCTGTGCATTACTACTCTGAGCGGGTACGAAGTTAACACGTTGATTACATGTCCTTGAAAATAAGGTTGTAGCTTCTGGGCTGTGGTTATTAGGGCTAAAACGAGCTTCTTGAGTTTAGTGTAGCGAGTTTCCGCCTGTACCAACGATTTGCTTATATAGAATACCGACTTCTACCTTTCTGGGTAATCCTTGATGGACTGCAAGGCACGTTTTTTCTCTTTCATTCAGCACCTAGACTTCACGTATCATTGTGGGGGACTTCATTCTTTTGACAACTTCTATCTATCTAGCATCAACCATAATACCTGCCTTGTTTCCCATGAAACCTAAGAATTACTCGAAGTTACACCGAAGGCACATTTCTCAGGGTTCAACTTCATATTTTATTTTTGTAATATTACGAAAGATTCTTCTAGATGCTCCAAATGATCTCCTTTCTTGGATATCTTAACCAACATGTCATCTATATAAACCTCTATAGTTGTTCCAATCTTTTCTTGGAAGATGTGATTCACTAGACGTTGATATGTAGCCCCGACATTTCTTAAACCTAAAGGCATCACCCTATAGAAAAATTTACCCCTAGGGGTGATGAAAGTCGTTGCTTCCTTATCTAGATAGTTCATCGTATCTGATTGTTTCCTGAATATGCATCCATCACTGATAACAACTCGTGCCCAGCAGTTGCGTCCACCATTTGGTCCATTCTGGGCATTGGGTAGCAGTCCATAGGGCACGCTTGATTCAGGTCAATGAAGTCCACGCACATCCTCCATTTCCCATTCTTCTTCTTGACTAGCACTGGGTTGGCTAGACACTTTGGGTAGATCATCTCCCTTATGTGCCCTATTCTGAGTAGTCTTCGTACTTCAGACTCTAATGCCTCTTTTTTTCTCCGAATGGAACATCATTCTCTTTTGTTCTACTGGAGGGTAAGACCTCGAGATATTGAGTTGGTAAACCATCACCTTAGGGTTAATCCCCTTCTAGTCTTCAGGTGCCCAAGGAAACACATCCAGTTTCTTTTCTAACAATTGCATAAGTTTCTCCT
This sequence comes from Eucommia ulmoides, assembly GCA_016647705.1. Taxonomy (NCBI): domain Eukaryota; kingdom Viridiplantae; phylum Streptophyta; class Magnoliopsida; order Garryales; family Eucommiaceae; genus Eucommia; species Eucommia ulmoides. The sequence goes on along the minus strand of CM028333.1, from coordinate 36,024,872 downwards.
CCTCAGGTTGGCTCAATGATAGGTATGAAAAACCTATCTATTTCGAAACCGAATTTGTTAGTTTTCAAGCGTATTAGTTATATTTAATTGCGTTTTATTTTGTTTTAGTGTAAAACAGGTGAAGAGACGTTAAAGGGCGATAAACAAGTGAAAACGGTGGAGAAACAGTGAACAAAACGTGAAGAATAGGGTTTTGGTGCATGAAGACCACCGCTTAGGCGGAAGTTCCACCACCTAGGCAGAAAAGAGGCAGAATTTGGAGAGCTGAAGTGCTAAACCACCGCCTAGGCGAGAAAACGTCATAATGTTGTGCCATCAGCCACTACCTAGGCGAAAAAGCCACCGCCTAGGCGAAGATCCGACATAAGCTTAACCGACTTAAGCCACTGCCTAAGCGGTGAACCACTACTTAGGCGGTGACACTCTGCGTAGAAATATCTATTTGTAGATATTTTGAAGATATTTTCCAAACCTTGCCTAATAAACCCTTTTCTCTCCCAATTGTTAAGGACCCTAGACGTTAGAGAGAGGAACAAAATCATATTTGGAGATATCTTCAGTTTTAGAGAGATGAAGTTCATTAATGGAGAAGAGGAAGCTCGGGAGGATTGTTCTTTGGCGAAAGTGGACTACTCCACTTTGAGATTTGATTTTTCTTCCTTTGTTTCCATCTTTGTACTTAATATTTATTGTTGATATTGATGATATCCTCTTGATTTAATATTGTATTGGCTAAGAACATGTTAGTTTAATTAAAGATTAGTTAGGGATAGATGTAGTTGTATAAATACTCGTTTGGTTTAATGTACGTTTCTTTAACGATTGTTGCTTTTAAATCCGATTGTGTTTATCATTTGATGACGATCTTAGTATTCTTGTAATGGTATTAGGGTTGGATTTGAGAAACTAGGGTTTGACACTCGGAAGAGGTAACCCTGGATTCGGACTAGGGTAAACACATCGTTACGACCTAACGACCCGGGAGGGCGTTAGTTAGTGTGCAATCAATGACGTTGGGTCAAGACTCACGCGGCCTAGAGTCGTTAAGACATTGATGGGGACCTCTTCGTCGACACGAAGTTGCGTATTCCCTTGTCTTACACTCGGAAGAGGTGGTGGAGGAGTTTACTAACTGAGATTGTTGGATACCTAAACTCCGTTATTGTTAACTAAACGAAATAAAACATGCATTAAGTGAACAAAATCAATCCATAATTAATCAACTTAGTTAAGATTAACCCACTAATTGTAGTTTAGCTTAGTTTAATTTTAAATCATTTCTTTAATCGTCAGGATAACATGAGACTACGTAAATTGTGGTATTCAATTATTCACACTTTTCTCTGTGGGAACGATATCCGATCTTCAAGATCCACTATATTAAAACTTAGACCTCGTATACTTGCGAGAGTAAGTAGCGGTGTATTTTACGCCCTACTACTCAACAATGTGCTAATCGACAGTTTTTTGGTTTTCTCATTGAAAGTTACTTCTTTAACCCGTTCATTGGGCTGGAGAACTTTGGGATGTTCCCTGAAATCGTCTACCTATTGTGATGAGCTGCTGGGTTGAGCTGCACTAACAATCTGAGCTTTGCTAAGCCCCCATTTTTAGACTGGGCTGTTGATTTGAGGTTTACTAGTCTTCTGCTCCTGAGCTAGGCTGGTGATCTAAGCTCCAATAGACCTTCGTTTATGAGCTCAATAGTTGATTTGATACCTACTCTGTCACTGAGCTAGGCTATTGATCTAATCTCCAACGTGCCCTTACTATATAGCTAGGCTATTGATCCGAGATCTGTCGGACCTTAGCTCTTGAGTTGAGCTGCCGATCTAAGCCTTGATGGGTCTTTGATCCCATTGTTGCTGGGTAGTCCTTTTCCTCTTCTTAGTCATCGCTAAACATTGCTTGGATGTAGCCTGGTCCCTACGGATGGTGACCACCTCGCCATCCTTCACGTACTTAACACATTGATGAAGTGTTGACACTACGGCTCCTATTGCATGGAGCCAGATACCTATTTTTTTTGTATATATGTGTGTCGATTTCACTTGTCACCGTTCTGGCCATGATTCTCTCCACATTCCTTTTTTAGTTGCCGTGATTATCGTCCGTATGCCCGTTATGAGATGATGTGTTAATCATGTCCGCGCATGGGGAGGAGGGTAGGTAAGGCAACGATTACCGTTGACCTACCGTCTTTGGGTTTGATATTCAGACCCCCATTGAAGGACATCGTTTGGCATTTAGTTAGCTCGTATGTGTGATTGGGCCTCATCAGCAGGCTAGGTACTTCTTATCTTGGGCCGCCAGAGCTGTCGGTCCATTGGGGATCATTAGATTGCAGATCCATCCCTATTGGGTCGGGTTTTATCCACTGACCCGACCCAATTTCTTGACACCGATTTCATAATTCACATGTAGGAAATGTTTCCACATCAAGAAGGATTTTTGTGAAACTCTTGGAAAATAAAAGAAACTTTTAAAGCAAGGAAAAATGGTTTTAATGAACCCCTTAGAAAATGATAGTAAATAAAATAAACGGTTTAAATTAAAATTTCTTTTTATGAAAAGAAAAGCTTTGATTTGATAAAGCTTAAGAAAGGAAATTTCGATAATAAACAAGTAAAAGTGCTTTTGTAAAACTCTTAGAAAAAAATAAATTTTTGAAACAAAATATTAAATAAATTAAATACAAATTTTCTTTTTGAAAAGAAATGAGAAAAAAAAACCTGTAAAGGAAAAAGCAAAGTTGATAGAGTTTGTTTTCCTTTTGTATATCTTAGAGGATAAATTACATTTTAAACCCTCTAATTATTGACAGATTTTTAAGTAGTTCTCCTAAATTTTTGCGTTTCATTTTAAACCCTCCATGTATGAACATAGTTTTAAAAGGTCATGCTATTTGATTTTCCATTAAATCTAACAAACTTGAGGGGCACAATGGTCTTTTACTAGTTTTTTTAATTTTCTTTTTTCTTTATCTTCTTCACTTCTCTCTCTCTCTCTTCCTTGTTTTCTCCCTCTCCCCATCGGAAACCACCCCCTGTTTGAAATAGAGGGTGGCGTAATAGAGCCACCCTCTGTTTCAAATGGAGGGTTCACCCTTCTGTTTAAAACAGAGGGTGGCGTAGATCAGTTTAAACCAGAAGGTAGGCTTTATTTTCAATAGAAGGGTTCTATTTTGAATCAGAGATGGTTTCAATTACGTTGCCGCCATTATGCACATTGCAGGGAATGGGTACTCTGTACAGAAGAGGCACGAAAGGTACAGACGACCTTATCATGGCTCATGTCATCGATTTCATCACGCCAAACAAGCTATGCTTGTTTATTAGGCTATTCCAACGCTCTCTCTTTCCTTGAGATCGGACCTCGTGTTTATTCTTCCTACGACACTGACGCTGTGCGACAATGTCATTTGAGAAGAGAGTGACTCGTTCTTGAAACTCGTTGATCAGTATAATCAACCGAGCTGAACGAATTCAAACTCGCGAAGAGTTTCGTCGTTACCCAGTTTGTGGCACCCTCTGTTTCAAACCGAGGGTTGGTAGGGAGAGAGAGGAAGAGAGAGAGAGAGTTGAGCGAGGGAGAGAGAGAAGTAAAGAAGAAAAAAGAAAAAAAAAAAAACAAAGAAAAGAAAAAAATAAAAAAATAGCAAAAGGCCATTGTGCCCCTCAAGTCTGTTAGATTTGATGGAAAATCTAACATAAAGACCTTTCAAAACTGTATTTATAAGTTGAGGGTTTTAACTGAAACGCAAAAATTTAGGAGGACTACTTAGAAATTTATCAATGGTTAGAAGGTTTAAAATGTAATTTGTCCTATATTAAATTTTAAAAAAAATGATTTGGAGAAGCACCTCCCTAAATTTGTCATTTGAAGTTTCGCACTTGATTGGGAAACCTAAACGACAATATGTGAGACACTTATTTTCTTAGTTTTTAAGTTAAATATTTTTTTTTATATATTTTTAAATAGAAAGAAATATTTTTAAGCTTTGTTTCTTTCTTTGGTATTAAAATATGAGAAAGTAAATATTTATATGTATAAGTGTAGAAATATAAATGCAGAAAATAAAGTGCAGAAAGTGAAGTTATTGAAAAGTAAAAGCGCGAAAAAACACTAACATTAAACTAAATACAGAAAAGTAAAAGTGCAGAAATGTGCAGAACAGGAAAGAAAATGAACTAAAATAAAAGCGTGAAAATATGCTAAACTGAAAAGTAAATGCAAGAAAATAAAAAGCGTGGAAAGCCGCAAAACTAAAAAGTAAATACATGAAAGTAAAAACTAGAAAAGTAAACAGATTTTTTAGATGTTGCTTGGAACGTCATCCTTATTTTATTTTTCGGATTTTAGGTCCTTTAATTCGAACAGTTTAGACAGAAAGTAAAGGTGTGTTAGAGAGAGGGTTAGGGAAACTCACCTTGGTTATAGAAAGTCCATTTTTTAAACTCACCTTGGTTATAGAAAGTCCATTTTTTTTTTTTTTTTCTTCTTCTTCTTCTATTTTTTTTTTCTTCTATTTTTCTCCCTTTACTTTGAGGACTTTTAGGAGGGAGGTAGAAGTTCCTTTGGCCTAGAGAGGGCTTTGGAATGGTGTGGGTATGAGCTGATGAGTGTGTGTGAAAAATGGGAGGAGGGGTTTCCTTTTATATACCGCCGCTATTTCGTTCATCTAGGGATGCACGCGTATTCTTGGATGCATAGTGTTGGCAAGTGGGGCTATCAGCCACCCAATTGACTGACTGCCCATTCATTGCGTGCTTTGCACATTTTAGCCCCCTTAGAATTGATATTTCGTGTGGAGGCTTGAAAATCCACTTTGTTACGTTATACCACTTTGGGAAAGTGACTAAGGAACACCCCCAACCACCTTCTTCCACTCCCAAAGTTGATCCATGCTTTGTCTTATTTTAAGGAGGTGGGGAATAAGTGTTTTGGGTGTTAAGGATACTATTTTTCAATTAAAATGCAAATTTTTCTTTGAATTTGAAAAACATGAAATTAAAGTATCCAATGTGTCTAGAATGCCAAAATTTGGAAAAAGAAATGAAATTGATTGTCAATTTGATGAAATTTGCGAAAAAAAAGTTTGGGGCCAAATGAAAACTTATGTAAAGTACACAATTTCTGAAAACTATCACTTGGGGACTAAAATTAACCAATTAGGAAGTGATATACTCTTGTTAAATACTTCCAATTTGATCAATTTGGTCCAAAAATAACTTTTTAGATTTTACAATTTTGACCCCAAAATTTTCTGAAACACCCAGAACTCAATCGGAATTTGATTTGACATTTTATTAAAGCAAAACATTTAGAAACAAGTTTACTTAGAATTCGGAATCAAAATTCATCCCTTTAAATGTTGATTTAAAGTTTTTTAAAATTTCAATATAGACCCAAAAACTTTAATGGTGCCAAATTGTGACTCCAAAGCTTAATTAAAACTTTTTTGGACTTGATCGAGCTTTTGAAGTGCTATAATGTCCTTAACTTTAAAAATATAGTTTTAATTATTTTTAATGCATTGCATTTGGACGGGACAAAATGCGGTGTATAGACATAGGATCATTCGATATCCGTTGTTTATTTAAGTTTATTTACCCCTTTAAATTAAAAAAAATAATCATGGATAATATTAATAAATTACCCTCCGGGGGATGATCGTTGTTAAATCATCAATATCTGATAAGAAATTATGCCGGGATTAACATTTCTTGAAATACCAAAAAATTATCTCACCTAAAGGAGAAAAAAGTTATTAAAACCAAATTAAACATTCGGAGTTAATTTGATTGGACTTAATTGGATATAAGGTATCATTTTCGGATGGGCGTCTTGGGGGTGCCTAATACCTTCCCCGACCGTAGCTAACCCTAGAACTTTTCTAAAATTAATCTTTTGTGGGGTCCATGTTTTCTAGTATAAAATTTTCACTTAGGCCATTTTCTATATTTTTTTTTCTTCAAAATATAGTAACCTAGCACATCATTTAAACTTAGTGCTAGGTGATGACTCATGTTCTGAAAAATTTCCGAAGTTGTTTTAGGAGAAAACCGAGGCCTAAACAACTTATCTTGTCACTTATTTTTCTAAAAAAAATGCTTTTAATCCATTTTCATAAAAAATCCTGGATCCATTAGTAGGCGACTACATTGGAGATTCATTTTAAAGGTTTAATCCTATAATATCCAAATAAGCCCAAGTAATCTAAATCCGAATGTTTTATTTTATTTTGTTATCATTTCTCTCATTTTTTTAAATAAGTGTGTGTGTCATGAGGCACGATCTCTTGCATTCATTGTCTTGAAATAATAAACCCTATAAGTTAGATAGAGGTTGCTAGTAGATAACAGGCCGTGTTGGTTTATCCGCCGAAATCGATATCGAAAGCATCTTTCTCGAATCAACAACAACAATTGGATGTTCCTCAGGGACGTAGGAGGTTCAAAGATCTAAGAACCGATGTCTTATTATGATTGCATTAGCGAATCCATGAGCCTCGTGTCATTATCCTAAATTTAAGTGCAACCTGAATCCGTGGAGGACACTTGATTCGAGGATGTGGATGAAGATTTTGATATGTACATATTATGCGTAGTTGGATGATTATTTTTTGATAAGTCCAAGATTCAATCAAGTAAAGTTTTCAATTCCCGTAAAAGATAAAATGGAGAAAGAATATAAATAAATGTTAAAGTAGTTGTTATAGATTTTGTAATTCCATTTTAAGGATTTGTACTTTATTACCTCAACTTTTATTTTAATGTTCAAAGTTGTAAATATCGAGTCATTTTATGCGAATGCAATGTTTTTTGATTTTTCTCTGGTATGGATTGAAATTAATAGCTTTGAGATTAATGAAAATTCATTCGTCCAATTGTTATGTTTGGATACCCATCACTGGGATTGGAAATTTTGGACTTGAATGAATCTTGGACAACCTTTAATTTATGTGGACTAATGGTTTTGACTTCGTCTATTAATATAAAGGAAATTATCCCCAAAGTGATTTCTTTTCCCCCGCCCGAAATTCGATTTTCACCAATAGTTCGAACCCAAAACCGTTCCAAGATGGTACCCAAAGATAATCCCAAAATTTCCCTCATGAACTAGATTGCTTAGATGCAAAGGGGAATAGACCTATTGATGGAGATTATAAAAAGCCTCAGTCAGTGACTCCTAGAGTTGTCTATCTCTCAGCCCAACAGGGCGACCGTTGCTCCACCAAACTCAAAATATCCAAATAAGAATTCATTTCTGATTTCCCGAATGGGGAATCCTTTGCCAAATTCAATTCGTAATTCTTTGGGCTATTCAATAATAGGGTATCACGTTCTAACAAGGCCTTAAATTCTAGCTCAAGCTTTGAGAGGCTCTTATCCCTATTTGTATGGTGCACTATCAGTTGTCACTCAGGGACCCTCTCATCAAGTCTTGAATGGGAATTCTACCTCTTTGCCACCCCATATTAAAATCTATCAGAATACTACAAAAAGAAAAAAAAAAAAAAAGAAGATAATTCACCCAAATAACTCCTAGAATTTTCATCTTCAAAATTATCCTTCCCCTAACCTCCAAAACCAACTCTATCCCTCTCAAAATTGCATATACTATCCCCAACACCATACGTCATATCGAAAATCGCCCATACTTTACAACATCTAACTACCATAGTACTACCCTCAATCTTACCCGCAATATCAAGTCCCTACCTACCAGGTACTCGACGCTCAGACAAACAAAAATTATCCACCACAAAATGTGTGCAACAATCTGAGCCTGAAGGCCTAATACCGCCACATTTCTAGGGGACAATCTTATGATAAGGGCAAGGACCCTCTAGACATTCTTGGCTCGCTCACAGAAATCCTTCAGCATTGCCTAAAGCAAGGGATCTTCGTTTTTCTGCCACATTGTAAGTCTAGGCTAGAAGTAAGACTGCCAATCTCGATGTAGTCTGCGAGTACCATTTGGGTACAAAAAGGCATCATATTGAGTAGTGTTTCTGGAAAATAAGACAAGATCACACAATTGTTATAATTCAGAAATATTACGATCCTAAAGGAAAGGCCCAAAGTTATGATACCAAACTGCCAAAATGTCCAGGTATACACCTTTCAGGAGTGGTAAAAAATGATTTTCTTTCAAGGATATGGAGAAGGACCTAGAGAAGTTCCAAAACTGAGATCCTCATTTTCTCCTGGTTCGCTAAGTGTTTCAGTCAAAATTAGGGCAATTTTCTTGTACTCTCATCTTTCCACACAACTTGCTTTCTAGATGGAAAATGATTGTTTAGTAATGGATTTCTTAATTTTAATGAATGCAATATTGTTTTATCCAAACTATTCTAAATGTTTCAATTTTACACTTTCAGGTTCCTAAAATTGCCTGTATATGATGTACGTGATGTGATTGAATAAGAATGTGAAGAGTATGATTTTAGTTCGGAGCTGGATCATACAAGCATTGGAAGAATCCTTTATTCCTAAAGATGGTGACATCTGGAGAGCCTTTGCAAAATCTAAGAGTAAACTCATTCCCAATATTGATATGAAGTGGTTGGTTCAGGAACCCTGGATGATCTAAAAGAAGTTAAGGTTAACATCCATTGCCCTAAAGAAAAAATTATTTTTGTAAGTCTATAAAGTTGTCTTTGGTGGTGTTTTGATGATCTAACAAAGTTGGACGAGAACATCGTGACTCGTAAGTTTCCCTTAGAATCTGGGTTTGTCCATTTAAGCAGCAAATAATAAAAGAGAGGGGAAAAATGAGGAAAAAAAGGGAAAAAAACATAATAGAAAAAGGAAGAGAATAGAAGAAAAATGATTTTTTTAGGTCTGCTGTTGAACCCAAGGTTCAAAAGGAAATTAGAAGAGAACATAAGTATCGAGATCAATAATTACAGCGAGGGGTCCTCAAATGTAATGCTAGTGCCCAAACCTTTGATGAAGATTAAAGTTGGCATTGATTATAGTGATCTCAACAGAGCAAATCTGAATGATAATTTTCCATTGCTGAATATCCGTGTCCATTATTAAACACTACTTTTTGTCATATTTACTCTTTTATTAATAGATCCTTGGGTTGTAATCACATCTCGATTAACAAAGAAGACCAAGTTTTCTATTAAGATTGGCTACTTCTAAATCATTGTAAGCGCACTCATCTGTTTCTCAAAGATATAATAATATAGGAAAAAAATTAAAACACAAGAAAAAAATTCCAGACTCTAAACCGAAAGGTAATTAGGGCCAAAAAGGGAAAAATAAAATAAGTATGACTCGAACATGGTGAAAACTTGAAAAAGAACAATGAAAAGATTATAGAGAGTGTTGCAAGATACTGTTAGACTAAAGAGTTGATGCAAATCATAGCACAACTTCAAGGGATCTAGGTCAAGTTCCAATTGGACCAGTTACGAGAGCACTAGCAAAAAAGATTAAAGATGTACTCAAAGGGATGATTCAAGAGATTTTGACTCAAGCAAATTTGTGGAGGCTCATTGAGCATAATCCACGTGTTCAACAAAGATGCATCAGCATGATTCAAGTTCTAGAAGAATCCGGCCAAGGCTAAGCTTAAATTTAGCAAAATAAATTGTCATGTTTAAGAATATTCTTTTTGGGTCTGATTGTAAGGCTTGCATGCCAAGATATTTACTTTCCTTTAATTTGCTTAGGCCTTTTGACTTTTATGGGCATGTATGGCTGATAACAAAATTATTTAAAACTCCCAACTTTCATTTTCTATTTTAGGTGTGTGATCAACCAATTAAATGGCTGATTTTTTCATTTTCTTTTTAGGCAAGTAAGAGTTATTTTTTTACCAGATTTTTTTTGCCTTAATTAAGATAGTTATTTTAGGAACTTTCTTTGTAATAGCCACCCTTTTAATGGGCGTCTAAGTAATGGAAAAAAGGCACAGGTGATTATTCAATAAATTGTGAGAGTATTTTCTCTTCGGTTCTTTGAAAAACTATTCAAACTTATCGGGATTTTCCATGGAATTCACCATCGACTTATCAAACGGATTTCCACCACCGTTTGTGGCGTCTTCCTTATATCGAGGTTCTTGTTTCACAATAAACAACTAGTTGAGGTCATATATACCGAAGTTCTTGTTTTTATTGTCGTAAACAATAGGTCGAGGTCTATCATTCATTTCTAATCATAGAACGATCTTGGGTTTCCTTGTTTTTCATTGTCGGGTCTCGTTATTCTTGGCGGGGTTCGCATAATTTGGTATCAGAGCCAGGTTCTAGTTCAGGTTTGCCTATATTTTATTCTAGTTTATTTCAAAATCTTATTATCAAAAGACAGTTGTTAATCATAAAAAAAAAAAAAAAAAAAAAAAAAAAAAAAAAAAAACAAAAACAAAATTGTTTGTTTTCATCCATTTTAGTTCCAATAAGCCCGAAAATCACCTCACCCCAAAGATCAATTTTTTTCATGGAAATTTTGCTATTTTGTGCTTCCGAAAATCTAATTAGCAATGTTCCTTGTATTCTTGATTTTAAAACCTGGAATTCCTTGATGAGTTCTTGGTGAATTGTTGCTGGAAATATTTAGTATTGTTTGTTCAGTTTCAAAGGAACTGAAAGAGAATTATCAAGTGGAAAAAGGCAAGAGTGGTAAGAACATTAGAGGGTTAAAAGCCAAATTGAGTGAAACACGAGTGTAGAGTAATTCACATTCTTGAGTGTAAACACGTAAGGGAGAGAATTGTGAGGTCATTTCTTTCTAACTTTGCTTTGCAGCAATCATGTCTCATAACAGTTCTAAGAGTATTACCAAAGGTGCTATGGAATTGGATGATCCGAAAGTGTTTATGGAGGCCATGATGAGAGATATGAAGCATGTGATAAGGTTGGAATGGGAGCAGGTTTATGAACGGATAGATCAGATAGAGAGTACACGTGTGAAGCAGCCACAAAACACTCCTAATGTGCATAGAAGGGAAAGAGTTCAACCGAGAGAAGTGAGGGTTGAAGATGAAGAGTAATATGGGGTTGGTTTTGATGAAGAAGATGATCGGGATTTAGTTGTTAGTAATAGGATACATGGAGGGCTGTTTAGAGAAGCTAGGAATCGGGAAGATAACAACTTGGGTAGTGTTAAGATGAAGATTCCGTTATTTCAAGGTAGATCTGATCCTGAAACATACCTTGAGTGGGAGAAGAAGATGGAGTTCGTATTTGACTACCACAACTATTCAGAAGTAAAGAAGGTAAAATTAGTTGTGATTGAATTTTCTGACTATTCTATTACTTAGTGGGATCAACTTGTTATAAACAGGAGGCAGAATAGAGAATGACCAATAGAGATATGGGAAGAGATGAAAGCGGTGATGAGAAAGAGGTTCGTTCAAAGTTACTACTACCAAGAGTTGTACAAAAAGCTACAAGGTCTTAGACAGGGAAGCCAGAGCGTAGAGAATTACTACAAGGAGATGGAGATTGCTATGATCCGAGCTAATGTAGAGGAATATTGAGAGGCTACAATGGCTAGGTTTTTACTTGGATTAAACTGGGAAATCCAAGATAAGGTAGAAATGCAGCATTATGTGGAGTTGAAAAATATGGTACACATGTCCATCAAAGTGGAGCAACAACTCAAGAGGGGTGGTGGTTCACGTGCAGCCCATAACTCCAGTTCTACCTCTTGGAAACCGAGTTATACAAAGAAGATGGACAAGCCATAAATATCCAAATTTGAGCCTAAGTTCGAGAACAACAACTACGTTCCTCAAGGTAAAACCAATACTTCTACCTCTAGGAATCGTGACATTAAATAATTTAAATGTCAAGGTAAAGGACACATAACAAGTCAATGTCTAAACAAGCAGGTCATGGTATTGTAAGACAACGGTGAAATTGTGACCGACAATGAAGATTCTGACACCGACAACATGCCACCATTGGAGGACATTTCCAAGGAGGAGTATTTAGCCCCTGATGTATTGACATTGATGGCGATGAGAGCATTGAGCTTGCAAGCAAAAGGAGTTGAAGAAATGCAGCTGGAGAACATCTTTCACACTAGGTGCTACATCAAAGACAAGGTATCTAGTGTGATTATTGATGGTGGTAGTTATACTAATGTTGCAAGCACAACTATGGTGGAAAAATGGGAACTACCTATGTTGAAGCACCCTAGACCATACAAGTTGCAATGGTTAAATGATGGTGGTGAGATAAGGGTGAACAAGCAGGTGTTAGTTGCATTTCAAATCGATAAATACGAAAATGAAGTGTTGTGTAATGTAGTACCGATGCAAACGGGACACTTATTGCTAGGGCGTCTATGGCAGTTTGATAGGCGTGTGAAATATGATGGCTTTACAAACAAATACTCCTTTGTACTTAATCAACGATCAATCACTCTTGTATCATTGGCACCGCAACAAGTATATGAGGATCAAGTGATATTGCAAAACGAGAATGATCAAAAGAAAGATAGTGGACAAAAGAAAAAGAGTGAGAATCAGAGAGAGGTTGAGAAAAATGAGAGAGAAAAAGAAAATCAAAATTTGGCCATTGAGAGAAATTTAGAGAGAAAACAAAAGAATTTCTATGCAAAAGTGATTGAAATTAAGTGAACAATGTTTTCAAATCAGCCGATGATTGTAATTTTGTACAAAAAGGCATTTTTAAACACTAACGAACTTGACCTTGCTTTGCCTAGTTGTGTTGTTTTTCTTTTGCAGGAGTATGAGGATGTCTTTCCCAAGGAAACACCACATGGGTTATCTCCAATCCGAGGGATTAAACATAAAATTGAATTTGTTCTCGGTGAGATAATTTCAAACCGACTAGCCTATAGGAGTAATCCCGAGGAGACAAAGGAACTTCAACGACAGGTAAGTAAGTTGTTGGAGAAAGGACACATGAGGGAGAGTATAAGACCATGTGTCATTCTAGTTTTACTTGTACCTAAGAAGGATGGGACGTGGAGAATGTGCGTTGATTGTCGAGCCATCAACAACATAACGGTAAAGTATATTCATCCTATTCCTCTCTTAGATGATATGTTAGATGAGCTGCATGGTTATTGTGTATTTTCTAAGATTAATTTAAAGAGTGGTTATCATCAGATTAGAATGAAAGAAGGAGATGAAAGGAAAACTGCCTTTAAAACAAAATAAGGTTTGTATGAACGGTTGTTATGCCTTTTGGTTTGACTAATGCTCTGAGCACTTTTATGAGACTCATGAATTATGTTTTGCGTACATTTATAGGCAGATTTGTTGTTGTCTACTTTGATGAAATACTCATTTATTGAAAAAAACTTGGACGATCATGTAGTATATTTGAAATCTGTTTTAGATATGCTTAGGAAAGAAAAGTTATTTGCTAATCTGAAGAAGTGTACTTTTTACACTGATAAGCTTGTATTTCTGGGATTTGTTGTTAGTGCACAAGGTATATAGGTTGATGAAGAGAAGGTACGTGCAATCCAAGAGTAGCTGAGTCCCACAAGTGTAGGTAATGTTCGTAGTTTTCATGGACTTGCTAGTTTTTACCGACAGTTCGTGAAGGACTTTAGTAGCATAGCCGCACCACTTACCATAGTGATCAAGAAGAACGTTGGATTTAGATGAGGAAAAAAACAAGAGAAGGCATTTCAGCTAATCAAAGAGAAGCTGACCAACGCCCCTTTATTGTCTTTACCTAACTTTTTGAAAACGATTGAGATTGAATGTGATGCTTCAGGTATTGGCATAGGCACAGTTCTTATGCAGGAAGGATGGCCAATTGCTTACTTCAGTGAGAAACTGAGTGGGGCAGCCTTTAACTACCCAACTTATGATAAGGAGTTGTATGCATTGGTTCGAGCTTTAGAGACGTGGCAGTACTACCTATAGCCTAAGGAATTTGTGATTCACACCTATCATGAGTCCTTAAAACACTTGAAGGGCCAACACAATCTAAACAGAAGGCATGCTCATTGGGTGGAGTTCGTTGAGATGTTCCATATGTCATCCGATATAAGCAAGGTAAGACAAATGTGGTCACCGATGTACTTTTTTGCAGGTATGCATTACTCTCTACGCTTGATGCAAAATTGCTTGGCTTTGAGCACATTAAAAACTTATACACTGATGACCACGAATTTTGTGAGGAATACCGGGTTTGTGAGAAAACCGCTTGTGGTAAGTTCTTTAAGTATGATGGGTTCTTGTTTCGAGATAATAAGTTATGCGTGCCTAATTGTTCCTTGAGGGAGTTGTTAGTGCAGGAATCTCATGGTGAGGGATTAATGGGACATTTTGGAGTTGCAAAGACTTTAGATGTTTTGCAGGAACACTTTTATTGGCCACACATGAAAAGAGATATTGAGAGAATTTGTGGTAGATGTGTCACATGTAGGCAAGCTAAATCCAAAGTACAACCCAACGATTTGTATACTCCTTTACTAATTCCTAGTGAGCCTTGGATTGATATTTCAATGAACTTTGTGTTAGGATTGCTTAGGACTAAACGTGGGAGAGATTCAATTTTTGTGGTTATGGATAGATTTTCTAAGATGGCACACTTTATTCCATGTCACAAAACGGATGATGCCTCGCATGTTGTTGATTTGTTCTTTAGAGAGATTGTGAAATTACCTGGCATGCCTAGAACAATTGTTTCAGATAGAGATGCTAAGTTCTTGAGCTACTTTTGGAAGACTTTGTGGTGTAAGCTAAGTACTATTGTTTTCTACTACTTGTCATCCACAAAATGATGGTTAAACTGAAGTAGTAAATAGTACTTTCTCTACTTTATTGAGGGCAATCATTAAAAAGACATCAAAACATGGGAAGAATGTTTACCACATGTTGAGTTTGCTTATAACAGATCTGCTCATTCTGCGACTAAATTTTCACTATTTGAATTGTGTATGGATTTAATCCTTTAACTCCATTGGATTTATTTCCTTTACCTTTGACTGGGCATGTTAATTTAGATGGAAAAAGAAAGCTGACTTTGTCAAGCAGATTCATGAGAAAATACGACTCAACATTAAGCAAAGAACGGAGCAGTATGCAAAACAAGCCAACAAGGGGAGTCACAAGCTGATTTTTTGAACCCGAGATTGGGTTTGATTTCATATAAGAAAAGAGAGATTTTCGGCGCAAAGACGTTCCAAATTACTTCCAAGAGGCGATGGTCCTTTCCAAGTCCTAGAGCGCATCATTGACAACGCTTACAAGCTAGATTTACCTGGTAAGTACAATGTAAATTCTCTGATGTAGGTGATGATTTGAGGGAAAATCATTATCAAGATGAGGGGAATGAAGCAAATCATGGCACAACTTCAAGGGATCTAGTTCAAGTTCCAATTGGACCGGTTACGAGAGCACGAGCAAAAAAGATTAAAGATGTACTCAACGGGTTGATTCAAGATGTTTGGATTCAATCAAATTCATGGAGGCCCATTGAGCATGATCCACGTGTTCAACAAAGATGCATCAACATGATTTAAGTTCTAGAAGAATCCATCCAAGGCTAAGCTTAAATTCAGCAAATTAAATTGGCATGTTTAAGAATATTTTTTTTGGGTTTGATTGTAAGGCTTGAATACCAAGATATTTACTTTCCTTTTATTTGTTTAGGCCTTTTGACTTTTATGGGCATGTATGGATGATAACAAAGCCACTTAAAACTCCCAACGTTCCTTTTCTATTTTAGGCGTGCGATCAGCCAATTAAAGGGTTGATTGTTTTGTTTTCTTTTTAGGCAAGTAAGAGTTATTTTTTTAACAGATTTTTAGCCTTAATTAAGATAGCCATTTTAGGAACTTTCTTTGTAATAGCCATCCTTTTAATGGGCGTCTAAGTAATGGAAAAAAGGTATAAATGATTATTCAGTAAATTGTGAGAGTATTTTCTCTTTAGTTCTTTGAAAAACTATTCGAACTTATTGGGATTTTTCGTGACATTCATCATCGACTTATCAAATGGATTTCCTCCACCATTTGTGGTGTCTTCCTTATACCGAGGTTCTTATTTCACAATAGACAATAGGTTGAGGTCATATATACCAAAGTTCTTGTTTTGTTTTTTGTTGTAAACAACGGGTTGAGGTCTATCATCCAATTCTGATCATAAAACAATCTTTGGTTTTATTTTTTTTTCGTTGTCGGGTCTCGTTATTCTTGGCGGGGTTCGCATCAAGAGTTATCCAAGAGGGGTTGTAAATTGGGTAGTTATAAAAATTTAACCAATCAAGTCCTTTAAACACAAATAATTAATTTTCCTAAATCAATTATTATCTTGACACGCAACGAAAATGCGTTTAATACTAAGTGCATACCTAAATATAAAATATAAAATAAAGCAATGCATCACTTAAGAATTTATCCTGATTCGGTAAGTTACTCTTACTTACGTCTAGTCTCTAAAACTCCACGGAAATTCACAATCCACTAAACCCCTTGATTCCTTTACTAGATAGGAACCAAACCCTTACAATTCTCAATTCTTTTTACAGGCCCATAATCAACATTTGCAATATCCCGATTATTTTCACAGACTAAGAATCCACCTAACACTTTCTCACTTATTTTTTCATAGGGTCAGGATGAACCTTTACAATTCACTCTTTAATTTAATTACAGGATGAATCAAAACTTAATTCTTTTCAAGGAAAAAGAATAACCTAACCTTTTTAACTGGACAAAGATCAAACTGCAACTATTTTCATAGGAAAAAGATCGAAACCTAGCTATTCTGACTAGACACCGTCCAAACGTGTCTAATCCTCTCAAACTCACAAATACAAAAAAATATAAGTTTCTTCCCACAAGGAGCTTTTACCATCTCAATACAAATATACTCAATTAATGTCTCAAATAATTACTACGTGATAGATACAATATGAGGCAATTAAAATCTGATTAATAAATAAAGTGGATAGTACAAATTTAGCACATAATAAGATAATTAGGCAGAAATCGTTTAAAAAAATTCAGGCTTTTAAGTTTAAAACAATTTTCTAGCAATCATAAACTAAGATATCAAGATAAATATAACTTTTAAAAAACAAGTAATAAAACTTGGATGGATCTCACCAAGAAAACATCGAAGACATTAGCAATATAGTAAGTAGAACTCAAATTGGTGATGCCGAACATCAAGCGATTTAGATAAATTTTTTTATATAAAATCTCTCGTAGAAATCTCAACAAAAATCTCACTCTTATAATAGTTCAAACTGATGTTCTTAATGTTCATAATTCAATTCTCGCAAGTCTCTATTAATATACCAATAACTAGCCCTCTAACGATTAGTTTTTCAAAGATATGTCATTAAATGACACTCTAAGATCCCATATAACATATCCTATTAATATAGGCATGTTCTACTTAAAAAAATCTTTTAAATCTCACTTTTAATTCCATAAAACTATTCTCAATTTAAAATCACATGAATAGGAAGTATTAAATCATTTGAATTAAGAGAATCTCAAAATATATGGACCATATCAATAGGGATTACGGAATAGGTTGTTTGTTGGCCCAGTAGAATACCCAAGAGGGAGGGTGAATTGGGTACTTAAAAAATATTATCAGAATATACTTGAATAAATCAAATAATTAATTTTATGCCTAAATTAATTATTATCTTTATATCACAGCAGAATTAAAATAAATCTAAGTGCACACCCAAACAACAAAAATAAACAAATTAAGAAAGCAACAAACCAGAGATTTATACTGGTTCATCAAGCTACTCTTGTCTAATCTAGTCCCCCGAGATCCACGGAGGTCGCACCCACTAAAACCAAGATTCCTTTAAAGGTAAGAACCAAACCCGTACACCGATTCTTTTACAGGCTTAGAATCAGCCTTTACAATTTCCTTTTCTCAGGCTAAGGAAGAACTTCTACTTTTTACAGACTAAAGAATAACCTAATTCTTTTTAACACTTAGGCTCAAGAATCAAAACCTCACCAAAACACTCCAAATATCCTTTTACCCGGTAAGGATTGAACCATCACAAAATTACTCAAAAAATACAATTATTATCTAGGAATAAGCATTACCTCAATCTCTATACAGGAAGAGACTAAAACCCTACTACCTTTGATTAAATATCCCCAATGATATTTAATCCATCACAACTCACTAATACAAAAATTGATAAGTAAATCTCACTCAGAACTTCTATTACCCCAGTCAAATAAAAACTCAATTAATATCTAACTAGTGATAGAAATACGTGAGATACAGAAATTTGATTTTAACAAGAATATGGGTAGCAAATTGGAGCACGTAATCAGATTCAAGAAATTGTTTGGAAGAATATTTTATTAAAAAATCAAAAATAATTTCTAAGATCAATTTTCAAAATAAAATAATAAACAATAAATAATATGGAAAGATCTCACCCGGAATCCACACAAATAATGATTAGAACAATATAGCTTCAAATCTAGTATCAGCAAGAATTGATCGTAGTTGATTATCAGAATCACTCTTAGAATAGCTCACAGTATCGTAGAATGATAACTCTTATAAACGCTATCTCAAAATGATATAAACTGATTTTCCCTCTTAGAATGATTAGTTTTTCTTAGAAAATTCGCAGGTCTATATAATGGCACATGTAATTAGCCTCATAACGGCTAATTTACAAGTGTCATGACAATAAAATACTCTTATAGACCCCATATAACATAAAGACTTCATTTAAGTTCAATTTTACTTAAAAACATCTTTCGAATATTTCAATTAAACCCCCAAAGCTTTTCTCAATCAAAATAAATAAGTATAGAATCTATTTCAAGTACCAAATTGAGAAACATTAACATTTAATGAACCATATTGAAAGGATTTAATTAGTATATGAACCATATCTTAAATAGTAAGAATATCCTCGAAATCTCTCTCAAATCCTAACAAAAAACGGCTACTTTTGGATTTAAAATCGGATCAAACAATATCCTGAACCAGCACATACGATTGACTGCCCAACTCAGCTTGTAGCCAAACCATCGCCGCAGCGATCATAAGTTGACTACTCAGTCGACTCGCAGATTTAGAGAGTTAGTCATGCTTTCACTGGTCGACCACTCGGTCGACTGGCAGATTCAGAGAGTTAAAATGTTTTCACAGATTGACTAGTCAGTCGACTCTTCAATTCAGGATGTTTCATTTTCCTTCTCTGGTCGACTCCTCAGTCGACTGCCTCCTTCTGAATCATTTCTCTGATCTCGTTTTAACCTACTTTCTTTTACGATTTTACTCCTTTATCTATTTTTATATTTAAATAAACTCCACTAATATTCTTATATTCTATTTTAGTCATTCAAATTTTTTTTTTTTTTTTTAATTCACATAGAAGCAAATAAATATACTTAACAAAAACACTCATAAAAGATAAGATTCATTTTATGTCATGTGTATGTTCCTAAATGAGATATTAAGAGTTAATATTTATCTGAGGTTGTTTTTCCTAATTTTTTAAAACTCTTAATACTTCTTCATCATCTTGATATCTTCATTAAGCATGCATTCCATTTGACATCTTCATTTAGCATCCATTCAATTTGAAATCTTCATTACAGGAGCTTTAAATCATTGAAACACTTGATCAAACATTAGTTCCACCAAAATATCAATACTTAATTATTCATCAAAATCTTGAGATCAACATTGTTCATATTTGAAATACATTCAAATCTCCTAAATCCCTCTCTTGGAATCATAAAAAACCGATAGTTTTTACTAAGAGACCAAATTAGTAGATTTGCTGACTGAAGCAATTGGTTAACCAAGCCACACCATTCGGTTGACTGACAGGATCAGTGGGTTTCTTCATTTTCACCCACTGCATCCACTAAATCAAATAGTTAACCGACCCTAACCATTCAATTGACCGATTTGATTAGAGTGCTCACTTCCACATCCATTCTAGTTACTGTTTTAAACGGTTGACCGACTGCTTTTCTTGGTTGACCAATTGGATCAGTAGAACTCTATTTTAACTCCAAAAACTCACTGTTTCATTAAGTCAACCAACCAATTTTTCCGGTTGACCGAATTAACCCGAAAACACAACTTTTTATACTTTAAAACATATTTTTCAATTAGCTCAATTATCAAATTCATTTCACATAAGGATCACATAAAATATCTCATTTTAGAATCATAAACTTATGACTTCTTATCATGACACACATAGAACTAACTCATTTTAAGTGTCATACATGATCTTAATTTAGGTTTCATTAAGAGTATATAAGTAAAGATTCATTTTCACCTATTTTTCTTTAGTGTCTTCAAAACTCTTCATCTCGTCATCGTGTTCATCTTGCACCCTTTATGTTTTCTTCATCAATTTTTCTTCTTAATCAAATGCATGAAACTATAAATCTGAAACAGTAGATAAAACCATTAGTTCCACAAAAAATGTCAACACTTAATTGCTCATCAAAACTTTGGGTTCAGCAAATACAAAACCACTAACCATGCAAAGACGTTGAAGCACCTCAGAAAAAATTTCAGCTACGCTATCTTTGAAATGCCTTTTGGAAAACATATATTTGTTTTTGGGAAAATGAGTTTTGAGCCTTTTTAAGCGCCCAATTTGATAAACGAATTTAGGCTGATTTTTTTATTAAAGAAAAAGAATCTCCACCTAGGATTGGGTTTAAATGATGTGTTAGGTCACCAAGATTTTTAGAAACATTTTTATTTTGAAATGACCCAAAATTGACTTGAAAAATGTGGTCTAACTAGAGAATTCAAAGGTTCGGGGGTCGGTTATGCTCGGGAAAGTTGTTAAGCATCCTAAGATACCCGTCCAAAAATGATGCATTTGTCTAAATAATCTTGGATTAAGTAAGTCTAAAAGATCTTTTTTTTAGTTTAGTTCTTGAAAAAAAAACGTTCCCTTCATTTTCTTTTTATTGTCATTTTTATTTTTATATTTTTGAAAATTTGAAAAAAACAAAACAAATGGTAAAACATCCCTCTTTTAGACTGCCTATGGATTATGATCTGAGGCTAGTTTGGCCCCTGATGAGGGAGAAATACCTACATGAGAACCAGAATGAAGGAAGACAAAGAAACGGGTCGGACCTGCCTAAGAAGCCCGACTCGAAAGAGGCGGCGCAATAGTAGACATGGTCTGCTACTCTAGTAGCCCATGAATAAGGTGTCTAGCTTGTTGAGTGCAACCCAGCCACGCATTGGGCCTATTTTGGGCAGGATAAGGCCACTCAAGTAGGGCCCAATCACTGAATCTAAGCATAGTAGGTCAACGTAACCGTTATTTCACCTACTACCGCCCCCATGCATTTACACGATTGACGCCTTCCCGTAATGGGAGTATGGGCTACGATTATGGTGGCTGGCTATGGAACGTGGAGAAAATTATAGTGAGAATAGCTAACTAGAAGAACGACCTATATATATACGATAGGGAATGATGTATCAATATATTCTCAACTCTTAACTCTTTGTAGACAATTCTCTATATATTGTGTATTTTTACCCTCCTTAGAACAACTTAACTTAGGAAGGGTAGCGGGTTGCAAAGTTTTTTGGCACGTGAGGCCCTAGTTCACGCACCGGGTAAATTTTGGCAATATCATTTGGCACCGTCTGTGGGAATCTGAGCAAAAAAGGAGTTCACCAGCGAAATAAGGCATTTACGATCAATAATGAATGGATAGAGTCAGGGGAGTGAGATCCCACCACTAGTAATCATGGCGGCTCACATGAAGGCTTCGAGTGGGGGATATGTTGTTCCTTCCCCTGAGGTGCAAATGGTCAACACGCTAGCAGCAAAGATCGTCGCAGTGGAAGGGATGTTGACCAGAATGGCCCAACAGATTGTTACAAATGCTCAACACCTTCTTGTCATTAATAACGGCCTTGGAGAATAAGCAGAGTCGCCGGAATCCCTGAATTCGTTGCAGGGAGCATGAACAGAACAAAGGGGCATGAGTGCCCACCGGGTTGGGGGACGGATGCTGGATCGAAATGAGACAATTGACTCCTACCAGCAACACGGAGCACTGGAAGGCAGAGATCTGCTAGTTGACGAGCTGGATGCACTTCTAAGGGGAACTAAGATGCCGTTCACCTTTGATATTTTAGAAGCACCGCTGTTCAACAAATTTGACCCTACCAAGTTTGAGAAGTATAAGGGAAGAACAGACCCATTGGATTACATCCAATAGTTCAGACATCTGATGTCCATCTACGGAGTAGGGAATTCTGTGCTCTGTAGGGCTTTCGCAACGACCCTGAATGGGTTAGCACTAGAGTGGTTGCACTCACTGCCACCGAACTCAATTTCATCCTTTATGAACTTTGGGGTGTAGTTCATTGGTTGGTTTATCACATGCCAAGGTTAATGAAAGACGCTGACTATCTGTTGACGTTGCAGCAAGAAAGGGGCAAAACCTTACACCAATACATGAATCGCTGCAGTAGAGAACTGATGTGCATCAAAGGTTGTGATTAGAACCTCATCATTAACGCCTTTACCTCGGGGCTGAGGTCAGGTCGGTTCCAGGACTCGCTAACGAAGCATACTGTGAAGACCATGACTGAACTAATGGAGAAGGCAAAGCCTAACATTAAATTAGAGGACGTCAAGTATACATGAGAGGGCAGGTTAGCATCGAAGGATAGTTCCAGGGTTAGGGAGACCAGTCGTCAGAAAGTTAAGAGCAATACCTCAGATCGGCAGAGAGCGCATCCAAAGAGCTCAACGACGAGAGCTGGGGGCAGTAGGAGATGGACCTCCCAAACTTACGTGTGCCTATCTCCAGAATATTCCACGAGATCAAGTCATCCGTGGTTATGCAGTGGCCTCCTAAACTCATGTCGAAGTCCACTAAGAATAAGGACAAGTATTGTGAATTCCACAAAGATCACGGCCACAACACTGACAGCTGCCAGGAGCTTCAATGGGAAATCAAACAGTTGATTGACATGGGGAGATTGCGCGGATACCTACAAGAGCAAACAAGAGAAAGAAAGAGACCAAAGAGCGAAGTACGTTCAGAAGACCGTGATGATGAAAGGAAGAATGATGACCCATACAACACCCATGGGGTCATTTATATGATAAGTACGGTTAGCCCTCATACGGGGAAGATGAATCGTGAGCGAAAAAGTAAGGTTCGCGAGGCAGCTGAGGAACAGATCTATGGGAAAGTGATAGTGTTAACCAGAAATGTGGGACCGATGATCACCTTGAACGATAAAGATTATAAGGGAATAGATTACCCTCATAACGACGCCTTGGTGATAACTCTTTGGATCTCCAGCATTGAGGTGAGAAAAGTCCTGATCTACACCGACAATTCAACCAACATAATTTTCGTTAACACACTTAACCAGATGGGAGTTCCTTGCTTGGACATTGGGACCACCCAGACAGTAATGGTAGGTTTGAACGAGGATCTAAACTCCCCCAAGGGGAAGATCACCGTGGCTGTCACCGCAAACAAAGATGAAGGAAGAGTGATAAAACTTACTGAAATCATGGTTATGGACTCAACGTCTCCATACAATGTCATCTTAGGACATTCGTGGCTCCACACAATGGGAGCTATGACATCGACACTCCATTAATGCATCAAGTATGTAAAAGATGGCAGAGTGACCATAATCAGAGGAGACCAAGTCACTTCCAGGCAGTGCTTTGCTGTAGCCATAAAGGGAAAGAGAGCCATACAGTGATGACGAACCTGGAAGCAAGGAGAAGTATAGGCCAACAGCCCAAATCAAGAAGAGGAACCCTACGGTGCTACGATCTACAACTCAGCTCGTTTTAGTTTACTTTAAAGACCCTAGTTTGTGAGTTTTATTTTTCTTTGAGATTTTCCTTTGAGTTGGAAGAATATTTATCCATTGATATTTTCCGAAATGAAATAAAAAACATTTACCTTCATAAGTAAGCGTCGATTTTACATTAAAAAAATGATAAACAAAGATCATTCAAAGATGCCTAGCTCAGCTCAACAAAACTGCTCAGTTGAGTTTGATCATGGATTGAACTGCCCAGGACAATTCATATCCAAAAGCTGCCTAGCTCAGCTCAACAAAACTGCTCAGCTCAGTTCGATCATGGATTGAACTGCCCTGCATAGTTCACATTCGAAAGCTGCCTAGCTCAGCTCAAAAGCAACTGCCCAGCTCAGTTTGCTTATGGATTGAACAACCCAACATAGTTCACATACGAAAGCTGCCTCGCTCAATACTATCAAACTTGACTAGCTCAACTCAAAAGAACTGCTCAGCTTAGTTCGATCATGGATGAAACTGCCCAGCACAGTTTACATCCAAAAGTTGCCTAACTTAGCTCAACATAACTGCTCAGCTCAGTTCGATCATGGATTGAACTGCCCAGCACAGTTCACATCCGAAAGCCGCTTAGCTCAGCTCAACACAACTGCCTAGCTCAATTTGCTCACGAATTAAACGGCCTAGCACAATTCACGTCTAGAGCAGCCTAGCTCAGCTCATTAGAACTGCCTAGCTCAGTTCATCCATAGATTGAACTTTCTAGCACGAATCACAGCTAGAGCTTCTTAGCGCAGCTCAACCATGGCAATTCACCAACTAGATCAATGAGTTTTATTCGACCATTAGTTTAGAAGACTTAGCTATCCATAACACGTTATTTATTTTTAATCTTATTATGGAGGAGGGCACGGGGTAATGCTATGGTCCCTATTTTTCCATAACATCCAAAGTTTGATTAATTGCATAATTTGTGAAGTTAAATGCACAATTTAACATACAACACACAATTTAACACACAACATGCGATGCTCAATCACAGCTTAAATACAATAAATGCAGCAGTGTATGGAAAAACAATATTCTTGAATTCGTTACTTCTTATCACAAAAGAGAAATGAGCATTACATTGGTTATTTCCACTTAAACCCTACTAAGGCCATTACAAGAGTATTGTTGGAGCTCACAAGCCCATACTGCTCAAAAACGAAAAATATTCTCGAGGTTTTTCGCAAAAAAAGAAACAAGGCAAGGAAGAGAGGTTTAGGGCTAATCCGATCCAGGAGAGGGCATGGGACCCAATCCCTCAAAATATGAGTTCGAATGGTAGAAATCATGTTCTTTGTGTCGATTCAAAGATCGAATCAGAGAGCGTATCTTCTCATTCTTCTCACCATTTTTCTCTAAAAACTTATCCCTCTTTGTCTGTAATACCTCATTGTAGGACTTGTGGATATCAACTTGAGTTCGCAAGTTGTCGATCTCTCTCTGCTAACCTTAGCCGATCATGAAGCTCGTGGATTTGAGACACCGTACTAAAATGGGCAGCGGTAAGCGAGACAAAGGCAACACAGGCACATTCGAGGGCACGAAGTCGTGGGTGCCTATCGTCAAGGGCGCCTATCGTCAAGGGCCCTAACTAGCATCATAAGCTCTTGGAACCAATGCCCCAATTCGATCTCTTTCTGCCTGTTGTCTTGGACAACATCAAAGATATTGGATGCAGAGGATGATGAGGCCATAGCTAATATGTAACCAAAAAAAAGCGAGAGAGAAGAAAAAATGACACTCGAAAAAAATATGAAGAATCCACAAGAAAGGAAAGCTTTAAATAACCAAGCCCCATATACCAAATGACGAAAAAAGACAAACCAAATCGTCGGAACATTTAAGATACATGATACGAAACAACAATAACCAGTATTAAAGGAAAAAAAAACAATTCCCAAGAGTAAATACGGTAGGTATATAGAGATTGTCATAATTATAAAGTGCTATCACTATAATACTAAGGAAATAGGAGTTGAAAAGATAGTTGGCCAATCAATCAATGCTCGGCTGATCTACATCATCTGATAGAGGTGCGATATGAACATCAACAACGACCAAAGATAAACCGATGAGCAAGGATTGAGGTTGGTTAGACACGATTAGAGCTACACTGGAGCTGAGTTGGACTGGTCCAAGAATAGGCCGAGCTTTAACCTTTGTTGGTTCCAAAGATGGAAAAACTGAGCATGGTTGATCAGACGAGAGTTGAATTGAGTCAAAAATGGGCTAAACAGGAGCAACAGCTGGCTGAGCCGATCCTGAA
The DNA here is from genome assembly GCA_016647705.1 of Eucommia ulmoides. Taxonomy (NCBI): domain Eukaryota; kingdom Viridiplantae; phylum Streptophyta; class Magnoliopsida; order Garryales; family Eucommiaceae; genus Eucommia; species Eucommia ulmoides. The sequence continues at coordinate 35,998,795 of CM028333.1, read as the reverse complement.
ACATGGTAAACTTGATCATAAGTAGATGGAACTTGTTCATGGATGGATTTAATTTGGTCAGAGCCCAGTTGAACCTGATCGAAAGGAACCAAACCTGGAGAAGGGGCCGAACAATTTGCTCCAATACTCAGGAGTCCTGTGTCCGGCGGTTGCTCCGAATAAGAGACGGGATCCTCCTCATCCTCAAGGATAAATTCGTTCAAGAAGGTAAGATCCAGCTCAAGGTGAACTTGCTGCACCTGAGCTCGATAGAACCGAAAGCCAACCAATTGAATGCTCTCTTTGAGTGATTCAAAGTGTTCTAAGAGCTCTTTAACCCCTCTTCATGCTCTACATTTTTCTTCTCTACCACTGTGGTCAGCTTCGCAAAGCCTTAACCTGCTCTTCTGATCTTGCCTCCAGGGCTACCAATTTCATTTCAAGTGCTGAGGTCTTAGCCTTCTCAAAACTCAGCTCATCAGATACCAATTTCTTTCCCTTCTCTGATTGCTGGAGGGCATCCACCATGGTATCCAGCTCTCCCCTCTTTAAACTAAGCTTGAACTACTGCTTGTTGAGTTTCTTCCCTAATGTGGATTTATCAGTCGACAACTTTTTAACATCTGCTAAGAGCCGAAAGTTCTCATCGAGTAAGGATTGAGCATGAGCAGTTTGCAATTTGGACTCATATTGTTCTTCTAAAGACCTCTCCAACACCAGCTCGATTTTAAAGAAAGCTTTTTTCTCCTCCAGAATATGAAAATCGTCCTCCAACTGACTGAACACCATCAGCTGATGCATAAGCTTAGTGTCTAGCTCGGATGTATCATCCGAGCTCCCAGCAAAGGCAAAAGACAGATGGATACTCTGCAAAGTACCCAAATTTACTCAGAATCCCATCCAGAATTCCAAATGAATTACAAAAACAAAGTTACCTGAAGAAGCGCATAAACAAGGGATCGAAAGAGCTCTACTCTGCTACGTTTCTCAACCTCATGATGAATCTTCTCCCAAGACTGCTCGTAAAAGAATCACATGGTGTTCTCCAAGATTTGTTGGCAATCTGAAATCGATGGGCCTACCTCTTTCAGTAACTGAAGCATCTGCTTCTTAAAAACCCCTGACAAAGTTGGGGTTGTAGAGGTATTGACCCCAGAGGCAGGAGCAGTTGGGATGGGCTGAGCACGAACCACTGTAGCCTCAGACGTACCAGCTATGGAGACCCCAATTGCTAGAGTAGCCAATTCCAACTCACGAATTTCAATAGGAACCAGAGCATGAAAAGTAGAAACGGGCACATACATGACCCCACGCCGTTTAATGCGTAAAGGTTGTGAGTTATCATCAGAATCCAATGATATAGGAATGGCAGATTGAGGCACTTGAGGCTAAACAGATCTGGGAGGAGCCATGATGGGTTGAGTAGCGGTGAAAAATACACTAGGTTGTGAGGTTATTTTGGGCTTTCTCTTTCTCTTTAATAGAGTGATAGGTGTGATCTACCTACATATTTTCAAACCGAATTAAGTTAGTTTTCGAGCGTTTATATAGTATTTTATTATGTTTTAATTAGTTTTTATAATTTTTGTATAAATAAGGTGTGTGGGGAAAAAATGTATGAAACTGGAGCGAAAACGATGAGATCGAACCAAACTACGAAGAACAAACATAAATGCAATACCAAAATCATCTAAACAACATATTTATAAATATCGTATTTATCCCTATACAATCCATGTTTAACTATGACCATAACCACATTTACAAATAAAGAACGAGCTAAACATGTTCACAATATCCTAAGTTAAAGAAATAAGAGAAGAAATCAAAGAGCTTAGCCTCGTTCGAAGATTTGTCGCTAAGAACATTCAACGATCGCTTCGCTGTCTTCCTCCACCTCGGGATGTGAGCTCTCCCTCTAAAACTACTCTACCTACCCTTAGATATATTCTAAGGGGCTCAAAATACCAAGAGAGTCCGAAAATGAGGGAGGAGAGGGGATATATATAGCCAAAATATCTCAAAATATCTAATAAATATCTGCAGTCTGTGCAAATGTCACTGTCTAGGTGGTAGGTACGTCGGTTGGTTGATCGCCGCGGCGGTGAGGACAACGGTAGATTTAGATGACATTCTGTAGTTTCACCGCCTAGGCGGTGAATCTCACTGCATAGGCGGTGAGTGTCCAGCAAGAATAGGTCAGTCTCTGCATCTTCACCGCTGCGACGGAGGTCTGGACGCCGCGACAGTGAGCTTCTTTCATAATTTTGCCTCCGAGCTTGTTTTTCCATCGTTCTTCGACCGTTTTCCGTTCCATCTCATCGTTTTCGATCCAGTTTCATACCTTTTTTTCCCACACACCTGATTTATATAAAAAGTACAAAAACTAATTAAAACATAATAAAATACTATATAAATGCTCGAAAACTAATTTAATTCGGTTTGGAAATATGTAGGTAGATCACACCTATCACAGAGCCACATCATGTAGTTAGGAAATATGGGCTTTGTCAATCTTCATGTTTTTCTTTGGAGGCACAAATGGCTTGTGGACAAGCTTCTGGAAGTGTCGTACCTCTAGTATCAAAAGTTTCTCCAATTGGCTAGTGACCTTCTGTGTCAAACGAAACCTTTGTCAAACATTTTTACCTACACAACGCAATTTACAGAAAATGTGAGAACATTACGAAAGCAGTGCAACTCAAAAACTACAAAGACGAAAAAAGATGATTACTCGGGTAATTGAAATGTCGTAGCACGACTAGAGGCTACCCAACCTCTTTAGGGGAGAACTTCTAACTCCCCTTCAAAAACAAGTTGCAGTTCTTCCAATCTTTAACGGCTTGAGGAGGATCGATAAGAAAGGTGTACTGTTTTGAGGAGGCAGAGTAATAGAATCGCCTAGTATCATTGTGAAATTTTAAGGAACACACACTCCTAATCATCTCTACGGTTAAGGGTGCTTTGTTTAAATGAGATAGTACAAGGGGCCCCATAATTTGGCGAAATTCGTTAGGAGCCAACTGGGTCGGGGTGATTTTCAATTATCGAAATAGGTTGTGAATAAGTGGGGTAAAGGGAAGCCAAAGACCGTACTCAAACATCCAAGCAAATAAACAAATTTTATCTTCCTTACAGGAATAAGGGCGCTCATGTTCCGAAGGAACCTTAATTTCAATCGAAGAAGGAATTTTGAATGTGTCCCGAAATTATCCGAGCCATTCCTCCCTAAAAGCGCTTGCCCAGTGATCACCCTAGTTTACTGGGGAATTAGAAGATACATGAGGTGCAGCCACCGACGCCTTCTTTGGAAAAGGCGTGGATGAGGAACCAACCTCGGCTGGACTAAGCGGTGGCGTAGATGCCATTACCATAATAAAGGACTTGGGGGAACAAAGGGGGCACAATGTGGCAAAGAAATCAAACAACAAAGTAAGAGGAAGAAGAGAACTTACAAGGAGTGACCTTACGTTCTGCTTCGAGGAACCACCACAAAGGTCAGGAGGGAAAATGATGAGGGAGAAATCCCCACATGAGAACCAGAGTGAAGGAAGATGAAGAAACTGGTCGGACCTACCTAAGAAGCCCGACTCCAAAGATGCGGTGCAATAGTGGACATGGGTCACTGCCCTAATAGCCCATGAACAAGGTGTCTAGTCTGTTGAGCACAACTCAGCCACACATTGGCCTATTTAGGGTAGGACGAGGCCACTCAAGCAAGGGTCAATCACCGAATCTAAGGGTAGTAGGTTAACATAATCGTTTTCTCACCGACTACTGCCCCCATGCACTTACATGATTGACGCAACTTCCCGTAATGGGAGCACAGGCTACGATTACGGTGGTTGGTTATAGAACATGGAGAAAATCATGGCGAGAACGGCTAACCAAAAGAACGAACTATATATATAAGATTGGGAAGGATGTATTAATATATTCTCAACTCTTAACTCTCTGGATACAATTTTCTATATATTGTGCATTTTTACCCTTCTTATAACAATTTAACCTACGAAGGGTAATGAGTTGTGAAGTTTTCCAGTACGTGAGGCCCTGGTTCATACACCAGGTAAATTTTGGCTTCCTTAGCCCCCGGAGGGGTTTGTCTTTTCTTTTCTTTTTTTCCCTTTTTTTGTTTGGGTTACTTTGGCAAAATAAAATAATTTTAATGTATGCAAAAAATTCTTGTTTGAAAGAAACTCTATTATTTCAATTTGAAGAAAGTAGATGAATATTTTATTATTATTATTTTTACGTGAGAAGAAACAATGGAGAAAAATATAAAAAAAAGAAACATACTGAATAAAATCTTCCTTTTGAAAGAAGCATTGATTTTGATATTTGAGTTGTAATTTGGAAACACATATGAAAAGAAAATAGTTAAAAATAAAGGATTAGTTTGAAACTCTTAGAAAGAACAATTTTTGAGACAATGTATTAAATAAAGATAGAGTTGAAAAAAGTAAACTAAAATGAAAATTTCTTTTTGAGAGAAAAACTTTGCTTTGATACTTGAGTCTTGATTAAAAAAACATTCGAAAAGGAAATTTTGAAAAAAACGAGAAAACATATTCAATAAAGATAGAATTGAAAAAGTAAGCTAATTAAACAAAAATTTCGTTTTGAAAAAAAAAAAAAACTTTGTTTTGATATTTGATATTTTTTTTAAATATTTGGAAAGACATGCACAAGTAAATTTTAGTAATAAGGAAAAGGGGCCCTTTTTTTTTTTTTTTTTTTTTTTTGTTTTTTAAATCACTTAAAAAATATTTTTTGAGAAAGCATATTAAATTAAAAAATAAACTACTAAAATGAAAATTTATTGTCTAAAATAAAACTTTGTTCTTTTAATTTTTTTGACTTTTTTTTTTATTTGGAAAGACATGTGAAAAGGAAACTTTTAAAAACAAGGAAAATGATTTTTGAAATCCTTAAAAAAATAATTTCTGAAACAACATGTTAAATAGAGAAAGAACTGTAAAAAAACATGACTTAAATGAATTGTTTTTGAAGTAAAAACGTTGTTTTGATATTTGAATTCTGATTGGGAATGGGAACTTTGAAGTTTTGAAAACAAAGAAAAGAATTTTTTTGAAACCCTTAGTAAAAACAAATTTTGAGAAAAGCTATTAGATAACAAGGATAGAATTTTAAAAAAAAAGTATATTACTTTGATGATTTATTTTTTGTTTGAAAGAAAACTTTGTTTTGATGTTTTGGTTTTTCGATTAATTTTTTTTTTGAGAACTAGGAAAAGTTTTTTTTTGAAATCCTTAGAAAAATTATTTTTAAGAAAACATATTAAATAAAGATAAAATTTAAAAAAAAAAGAAATGCTTGAATGAATTTTCTTTGTTTGAAAGAAAACTTTTGAGATACATGAAAACTTAATGCAAAATTGGTAGAATTAATTTCTTCTTCCCAATTTAATCTAAAGGGAAAAAAATGATTTAGGGAAGAGCCTTCATAAGCCCAACGTTTGAAGTTTCATGCGAGTTGGGAAACCTAAATGATGGTATGGGGTATTTTCCCTTTCTCAGATTTTTAAATTTTTTCTAACAAAACATATATTTTTTTTCGAATTTGTTTCTTTCTCTAATATTATAAAATTAAAATACAAGGAAGTAAATATGTTTATACACACATAAATGTAAATGCAATAAATAAAAGTGTGTAAAGTAAAGTTGCGAAAAAGTAAAGCGTAGAAAGACGCAAAGTACTAAAAAGTAAAATTCTGGAAAGTAAAAGTGCAGAAAGGAGCATAATGGAAAAGTAAATGCAAAATAACAAATTACTAAAAAGTAAAAGGCTGGAAAAGTAAAATGACTTTTATTTTTTAGGTGCTCCTTGGAATGTCCTTGATAGGTGTAATTTATCTATTTATTCCCAAGTCGGTTTTGGTAGTTTTGAGTATTTTTATAGCGTTTTATTATGTTTTAATACGTTTTTATTTATTTTGTCTTAAATTAGATATTTGGGGTGAAAAGGGACTAAAACGGTCCATAAACGATAAACGTAGTAGAACAATGGTGGAGAAATAGGGCAAAAATGACATATTCAAAGCCTGCATCCACCGCTGCAGCGGTGAAAATACAAAGAGTTTACTGAAGCTCCACCGCTGTAGTAGTCAAATTGCAGAGTGCTCCACTGCTGTAGCGGTCAAACCATCGCTGTAGTGGTGACCCCTGCCAACATACCCACCACTACAATGGTCATGCTGCAAATATTTTAGATATTTTGAATCCTATAAATATCGTCCCTTCTGCCCCATAACTTGGGTAGACATTTTCGGGAGTTTTGAGAGCTCCAAGGCCATTTGACCAATAGAAGATCACAACGCGAAGAAAAAAGAAGCATTCTCGGAGCGATTTTAGCGATGGATCTTCAGATAACGGCTAGTCTCCTCGTTTGTCTCTTAGATTGGTTGAATGTTGTATATGTTTAGCTTGTATTTAGTTGTATTTAGGGCTACGGCCATATGTAGCTAAACATATATTGTCTAGGGATCGATGTACTTCACGAAAACGTTGTTTATATAAAATCTATGTTTCGTTAATGGTTGTTCATGTTTATCCGATTGTGTTTACCGTTATTTCACTTTTATATGCTTATTTAGATATATTGAGAATATGGGATTTGACACTTGGGAAAGGTTACCCCGAATTCAGATTAGGGGTTAAACACAACTCGACGATCTAATAACCCGGGAGGGAGTTAGAAAGTGTGCAATCAAAGATGTTGGGGTGAGACTCATGTGACCAAGTGTCGTATAGACGCTCGAGGGGGGACTTTAAACGTTGACGAAAAGTCACATATTTATTCACTTTACACTCGGGAGAGGTAGTGAGTGAGATTTTGATACCGAGATTGTCGGATAAGATGAACGCCGTTAATGTAAACTAGATTAAAACGAACACGTTTAAGTGAACGAAGTTAATGCCTAGGCAATTATTTCCCTTAAACTTCATACTGCTATATTAGTATAATTAGGTTATTTAGTTTAATTTAGTTTAGTATATTATATTAACAAAAATATAAATTTGAGTCGCCTAGATAAAATTAGGTTATGACAATCGTGGTACTTAACAACAATTCTAATCCAATTCTTATGGATACAACAACCCTTACTCTTCTAATCTATACTAAAACTTGACCCGAACACTTTCGGTGAAAGTAACGATGTATTCATGTGCTACCAAGTTTTTGGTACCGTTGCCAGGGATTGTGTTTTAGATTGTTGTTAATATTATGAGTAAATAATTTGATTTTAATTTAGGCATTTTTTTTGTTTATAATTTTTTCTTTGTACTTTTTTTTTTGTTTTTTCTGCAGGGTACTTGAAGATGTTAGATTAACAGGTACTTTTGCGTTTCTTTTAAAGGGATTCCGAGTAGTTTTACTGTGTTTGGGATCGATACAAGGAATTGCTATTCCGGTTTCCAAATCATGGTTTTCCGAGGGAGTGTCAACTTCTGAATTTCCTCGACGGGTTACAAGCCGCAACCAGAACGTGGGTGGAAGGAGGAAACGATACCACATCTTTCTACGAACTAACCACGGATGAAGCCTTTTGGTCGTTGGAGGAATTGACGGCTCTTGATTATTAGAGTTGGAATTATTCACCAAGTTACCAAAGCTTAGAGGATTATTCTAACACTTCAGTGCCATGGATTGACATCCCGGACCAACAGGAAGAGTCTTCCCCCGCCCTGGAAGAGATATTCATTGAATTTATGGGGGAGACTCAAATTTTCTGGAGGGAAATGAATGACAAGATCAATAAGGACTAGGATTGTCTCGACAATATTGAGATGGTCTGCACCGAAATTGATGCGACCATAACATCTCTTCAGACGCAAATCGGTCAGCTAATCTGCTTTATTGAGGACGAGTCAGTAGTGGTAGCACTGAGAGACACAAATGCCACATTCATTGAAAGCCACCGCGAGAAAATGGAAACGAGCGGAAGGAGCTTAGGAGAATTCAACTATGATTATTTGAATGAGACGGAAACCCAAGCATGGATCAACGATTGTAATTCTTCACTATTGGAGATCCAAATTGTGATGCCACTACCGATCAAAGACAATCACATCTACGAGGATCCGATGTGGCTCACTTATCCTTTATCGCTATTAGTAACGTTCTTTCATGCCCACCAAGTATATGAGCTGATGGAGAGTCTTGTTGAAAGCTTGGACCAAACAATACCAAATCTCGCCAGTCTTGAGGGCGTATTGAATCAATACCTATATATGGTGTTGTACGATATTTACTATGGGTGGAAGCCGCTCTTTGACGAGCACTTTTCATGTTTAGCTGAGGACAATAAACCACACGCTTCTTGGGAGGCAACCCAAAGTAAAAAATAAAATAGATCCATTACCGCCGAATTCATTCAAAGGCGAGCTTGTCTCGCCTACCAGGTACGTGTTCTAAACCCCCTTCGTCAGCATGGTATATGTCAAATGTTGAGAATAATGATTGGGATATCCTGGACACTGCCCGTTTTAAGTTCGGGGGTGATGTGTAGTATGTTAGTATGTTTTATAGTTTATTGTGTGCATGTTTGTTTAGTGTAGGATGTGTTTATGTTTGTGTTTTTGTTGTTGTTGTATGCTGAATTTTATGTTCATCTAGGCCATAACCCGATGACAATATTACCCCCTGGTTGTTTTTCGAGGTCAAGGGTAATGCTCATTCATGTGTCTTTTGTGTGCTTGGCATGTCGTTTTGGTAAAAGTTATTGTGGATCCTAATTTACACGAGCACGTAGACTCAATGTATAGTTATTCAATTAATTTGAGGCCAATTATCGATTAGCCAAGCTCATGACAATTTTAAGGATTCTAGAACCTGATTGGGGGAAAACATTATAAACCAGTTATAAGAAGTCAATATTTGATCTAAATGTGAACAATGAAAATCACATGTTTTAGGATGGATCAATATTTCACTCTACAAACATATTTCAAATAATTAATTCTAAAATATGTGATTTTCCCAAAGTACAAAGAACAAATACGATAATGCAATGACAATTATAAATGCAATTTATGAAAAATCGGGATTTCCTCCTCACGAATGCAATCTCCCAGAGACGTAGTGATAACTAGTAACAATTAAGGAGAAAATAAGATTTCCATATATTGATATATCAATATGCAGGCTTTAATACTAAAGTTGAGTTCTTCTGAAATTTTGTCAGAGAACTTCTATTGAGCTACTTGGTTAAGAGTCTCAATGAAGATTACCAGTTTCTAGCAAATTTTTACTCTAATATTGGTATCAATGAAATATCATAATTATCTCATTAAGTGCTTCTGCTTGATTGTTTACCAATTATTATGCGAACCCAACTATAGGAAAAAAGAAAAGAAAACAATCGGAAGGTAGAGATTGCAACAATAAATCCAAGAAGAAAACGAACTAACTATTATTATTTGATTGGGATCTCACCCACAAAAAACAAAAAAAGGGCAAAACGTTTGAGAAATTGTTGTTTCGGCATGCTAACGGCGCCACAATTGCAGAGAGAGTTTTAAACTAATCATTAAATTAGTTTTATGTGACTTAAAACTAATTTCGAGATTACACATCAATAAATTTTGATCTAGGGAGAGTGAGTATTAAAATCCCATTCCAAATCAATCAACAAAATTTTTGTAAACTTTTCAACAGAAAAACATGCCAAAAAATAATTTTAAGCTAATTAAATCAAATAATAAGTAATAATTAACTAAAAATTATTTGTCATCCTCAAAAAATAAAATAAATTTTACAAAAAATTAGAGGACAAAAAAATAAGTCCACAAGAAAAAAGGGACCCAAACCGGGTCCCAGAATATGTCTCACGCACCCCCACGTGCCTGTTATGCACGTGGGGGGAACGGACCAGCTGGAGGTTGTCTTCAACCTCCAACTGGGTCTAAACCGGGTCAACTTGACCCGATTTTGGCCTGGTTGTGTAAAAATCCTAAAAACGCGCCTTTTTTTTTTTTTGAGTTTATATATATTTATGTTTTTCTAAAAAGTCTATAATAATTATTTAAAGGAAAAATTATAAAATCATCCCCAAACATGAAGAACAAGTCGCGATTTTTAGGTTTTCTCACTCCATGGCCAAAAAACTAAAAGTCGATATTAATCATTATTTTCACCGAATATTATATGGGTTTAAGCCTAATAATAATTTAAAATATTTATATGATGTTTAATTGAATAAAAAATTATCAAACTTCATCAATTTTAAAAGTGAGTGTCGATTTTTCTAGGGTTTCATAGCCGAAAGTTCAACGACGAAATACTCTCTGATTGTGTTACCAAATAGCATGTATAATATATAAATTTAAGGCTTGAATCAAGAGAAATAAAAGCTCTAATTTTTATAGTCAATAGAAGCAAAATATTACATGAAATCACGACCCCAAGTTTCAGTTTTGAGAGTTTTCTAGGGTTCGTAGCCAAAACTTCAACGTCAAAATTTTCTCTGATTACACAACCAAATAACACGTATAATATATCAATTTAAATCAAGAATAGAGAGGAATAAAAGGCCTAATGTTTTACAGTTAATTGAAACAAAAAATCTCATGAAATCTTGGACGCAAGTTTTGGTTTCGTGAATGAATAGAAAAAAAAATCAAAAACTAATTGTAGATCCTAAATCATGTTTGTAGACTTCAATACCACATGTTGATTATATCTCATAATCACAATGATACCGAATTAATTAATAAACTAAAGCATATATGAATATTAGGACACAACAATAAATAACGATAATTGAATACGTACCTGTTTAGGCCATCGCAGGAGATTGAGTCTGTCGCAGCGGATTACTAACTAGGTCTTCCTTCCTATGATCTAGATTATTATGGTGGCGGCTCTCAATGGGAAGAAACCCCTTAATCTAAACTAGAGAGGGGACCTAGTTATATATACTTGAGTTTCTCATTGGGCCCTTCCATAATGGGCTTCATCGAAACTCTAAACCTATAATTGCCACTGAATTGGACTTCTACATAAAATATGCCACAACCCAAATCAAAATATGATTACTGATTTTTTGGGATTCTTAAATAATAGACTATCCATTAACCCGTTTTTGTAAAACAATTAATTCAATTATTGTTAGCTCATAAAAAATACTCCAACAGACATGCCCTTCAAAACACTAGGTGTCCTCTCGATGCTAAAATATTTATTTTTCCTAACTAGGATGTGATGATTCACATCTCAAAAAAAGGTTACAAGCAATTCATGTAAGCCCCACAATCCCTAGGTGTTTTTCCTGTTAAACTCATTATCCTAAGGATATCGCCCAATCATTTTCATTCAAGAAAAAATAGAATTTGTCATGTCTTAAAATCAATTATCCAGACAAGGAACCCAAGGTTTCCATTAAATAGAATTCAAAACTCCCATCCCTAATTTCAACCTTAACTGGGCAAGCAAATATCTGTCAGTTTGGCCAAAGCGCAAGATTTTTGTAAGAAAATAGAGTTCTTTCCAATACAATAGATAATTTTGACCAAGTTCATAATTTGGCACAAGTCTCTAAAAAAAGAAATGAAAGAAAAAGGAAAAATAAAAACAGAAAAACCAACACAATTTTAAACAAGTTTTTTTTTTCAACTAGCGATCGGGCAAGAAAAACCCAAAAATTTTACCTAGGCCAAGACCCAAACACAAAAGACCAAGCAAAAACAAAAGAAATCGCGACAAGATTAGAAAAATACCGAAAACACACACAGATCTGTGACCGTATTTTTTACCTTTTTTGTCGACAATCGACAATGAAAAGCAATAAAATAACTCAGTCCAAAAATAAACTATTGAACCTAGTGTTTTGATGAACAACTAATGTTGATATTTTATAAAACTAATGTTCTTATTGACTGATTTCAGATTAAATGTTTCATTGGTTGAAATGAGGAAAGGAATTGATCGAAAAAGAGTAATTGTTGAAGAATTCATGAGGTGATCAATGGAATTCAAGACGGGTGCAAGATGAAGGCAATAAATATTTTCAGAGTATTGAAGATGTTGAAAACAATTAGGTGAAAACAACTCATTGCTTAATACTCTTAATGCAACCCGAATTAGAATCACGTAGCACACTTGAAAATGAATTAATTTGATGTGAGTAGTGATAAGTTAGGGTCCTAGTGTATATTTTATAAAGTACTAAGTCTTTGAAATGTTTTTGGTTAAAGACCTAATTTAATACTTACAATGGTGGTTTCTCGGGTCAATTCGGTCAACCGGCGAAAGGGGTCGTTCGACTAACCAAAATAGTGTGTTTAGGAAGTAAAATGGGTGACCTATTGGTTAATTCGGTCAATCGACAAGTTGGGTCAATAGACTAACGAATCCAGTAGCTTAAAAAAAAAAAAAAAAAAAAACCCTACTGAACCAATCAGTCAACCACCGAAGTGGCCGGTCAACTAACTAGAGCCAAGCCAATGGTCATTTTCTGACCGATGGAGAGAGCGATCGACCGGTAGGATTGGCCAGTCAACCGAGCTGCCTAGTCAATTTTTTGACTGGTTTGTTTTCTTAGTTAAATTATCTCGTTTTTTATGATTTCAATGAAGTTTTTTGAGGGATTTAAGTGTAATTCATATATATATATATATATATATATATATTAAAATATTTCTATTTTGGACTATTTATTTAATTTTTATTTTAATTAAAGTGATTGAATACTTCCTATTTCTTTGGTTTTTTATTTGAAAATGTTTTAAGGCCCAAAATGAGTTTTCCCAAAAGTATCTTTTAATGAGATATATCTATTTCGAATATATATGATATATGTGAGCTTGGGATGTCGTTTATTAACATGACATTTGAAAAATAGCCGTTATAAGGGCTAGTTCTAGGTCTATTAATATAGATATGCGGGATTGAGTTTGAGCATTCAAAAACATCAGTCTTCTAGCAATTATAAAAGTGATTTTACTACTGAAATTCATAAGTGTGATTATACTTAAAGTTTTTTATCTAAAGCACTCATCATTCTCCACACCGGTTTGTATTCTTTATCGTGAAATCATTATCGTTTTTGACAAATCCCGGTAAAATCCTTCCAAGCTATTGTTATTACTTTCTTATATTATTATTTATTAATTGCTTGGATAAGATATTTGAGAAAAATTGTTTTCAAACTTAATTTTGTAAAACCACATCTGGATCAACAGGACTGATGACTTATTAACCATTCACTTCTTGATCTACGACCTGGCATCTTCCCCGGTTCCCTACGTGAGGTAAGTAAGTTCGACCCAAAGCCAATCCTAGGGAAGGGTTCACCTTCAATTGGTCTTTCTGTTGGTAGTCCGCATTTTTCGTTACTTACTTCTCTTGCTTACTGATGTACAATAGTGTTAGACGAATGGTAGGTTTACGATAGGAAGGAATGTCGGGTTGAAGAAGACAGTGAACCGATCGATAGAGCACTTGACACTCAAGTAGACTGTTGGGCATCATCGTACAAAACACTTTTAATTCATAATCAAGCAGGCAAGTAACCGGGAGGCGCTAGTCTTCTTCATCTGGCCGCATTGTATCAATATGGATCAAATAATCAATTGGGTGTAACATTAGATTTTTTATTATTGATATCTGAATACTTGCTATTTGTGCGATAAAATATGTAATTCGATTTTTTTGCCTCACATTGAATCTATCACGTAATAATTTTGGGACATTAATTGAGTATAACAGTTTTAAGGTAGTAGAAGCTCCCTATGGGAAGAAACAAGTAAATCTTTTGTATTTGCGAGTCTGAGTAGATTAGACACATTTTTGTCAGTGACTAATTAGGGTAGTTAGGTTTCAATCTTTAGCCTGGGAAAAGGATTAGGGTTTGATCTTTATCCTACAAAAAGATTGGGTTAATCTTTATCCTTTGAAAAAATTAGGTTTTAATTCTTCCTGTAATTGAATTAGTGTGTTTATAAAGGTCTTCCTAAGCCTACAAAAAGGATAAGTGTAATTGTGGTAGGTTGATTCTTAGCCTGTGAAAACAAATCAGGGTTGTAAAGATTTATTCCAAGTTTGTGAAAAGAATCAAGATAGTAAGAGTTTGATTCCTACCTGGGAAATGAATCAAGGTTTAGTGGATTGCCAATTTTCATGGAGCTTGGGGGGCTAGACATAGGTACGACTAGCTTGTTGAACCAGGATAAATTTTTGTGAGCTTCTTTGTTATTTTTATGATTGTTTGGGTATGCACCTAGATAAACACATTTCCGGTGCATAAAAAGATAATCATCAATTTAGTGAACTTGGTTATTTGTGTTTGAATTTATTACTTAAATTTTTATAACTACCAAATTCACTCCCCCTCTTGGGTAGATCTTCGGGCCAACATAAACACAAAACCTAAGTCCAAGCACCAAAGAAAAAACGCATGATAGCTAGAAGAAAAAAAAAAAGACCCGCACATTCAGCACAATTTGGACAACCAATAAAGATAAAAATCTTACCTAAAGCATCTAATATGATTCTTAAACATATATCCAAGCTCCAAAAGTAAAGAAATAACATAACCGCAAAGAAAATAGGGCAAAAATTCAACCCCTCCAAGAGGTGCCCTAGGGTTTCGCTTTTTCGCATTTTTGGGCAAAGAACAAGTGTAATCACCTTCCTAACAAGCAATATTATGCATATACATAAGAAAATAAGAATTGATTCCAAGAAAAAATCAACAAAATAGAGAAATTTTGAAAACCCTAACCTTAAAGTTTTGGGAGAATGAACAAAAAGGAAAATAAGGATAGACGGCCTCAAGAACACGCTAAGATCAAAGTTTTGATGAAGTTTGATGAAGATCGAAGGTTGAACCACAAAAATCAAGCAAAAACTCATGAAAGCCTTATTCATTCTCTCTCTATTTTTCGTTTCGCGATAAGGGAAAACGGGTTACTGTCCGTCTGCATTTTATACCAACCCTTGCATGGGGGGTCCCCTTATACTTTTCCCTCTTTTTAGAGGGAGCGGTAAAAAAAATCAATATTTTCTAAAAAAATAAAAATCAAGTTAATCATTTTTCAAATTCTCAAGTCAAATCATGTTAATCAAATCTCAACTCCTCAAAACACGCGTTCAAATCAACTTCATTTCAATGATTAATTAGTACAAATTAATTTGATTTCAATGTCTAATCAAATTCAAATCAATGATTAAACAATTCAAATCAATTTCATTTCAATTTCAAATTAATTCAAATAAATTTTACTTCAAATCAATATCAAAACAATTTTAAATCAATATCTAATCAATTCAAATCAATTTCAATTCAAATTAATTATATGCAATTCAAATCAATTTCTAATCAAGTTCAAATCAATTCAAATCTATCAGGTCAAATTTTCAAGCACACAATTATTATCATATCCTCAAAGGTTAGACACACTTAATAATTCTTCTAACTTCAGCAGCCGAGGCTCTTAAGAACTACATTGGACCTGATACTCGGTCCAACCAATATATGTAGGAAACCCAAGTTGGTCCGGTCAAAACAGGAGAGATATTGACACCCAACATTCTCCACCCATATGTTGAGGCATATTTTCTCTGGGATTGGTCTGTTGACCTTCCTAAGAGCTTTGTTTATGAGCTATTAATAGTAGGATTCATTCTTGTTGAACTATGTTTGAGTTGATCTTTGGCAATATGTGAAGGTACGTAGGCAACCAATTAAGGTACTGTCATCTAACTGTATCATTTAGCATTTTCCTTTCATCCATTTGCTCCCAAGTGACGAGGTCCTGCATGAACTATGCCTTGCCCTAATTCCTAACCCAAGGTTCGAGATGGTGGCACTTTTTCAAAATTCTAAAGTTCAGTGGAAAACTTTGCTCCAGCCTAGAGTTACAACATATTTTACGATATTTAAATTCTTTATCTCTCTTCTTCAACCACGAACAAGGGCAAAGTGTACCGAGGGAAGTCATCAAGACGTTTCCTTAAATGACACTTTTCACTTTCTTTACTATCAAACAACAAGGTATCCGATGTTTTAGCGCCCAAGTGCCTTGGCAATGCCATTTTTATTTCCTTCCTTCAAGACCATCTTAAACTATACAATCTCGATCACATTTTATGCATTTTTATTGTATTTTTGTATTTTGTTTTTCAGCAGAACAACATGACGTGTGTCTCCTATCTTCGTTATTATGAGTAAATTCGCATGGTAAAGAGGGGCAAGTGTAGACACCATATTCTATTCAGTCCAAATGAGTCAAAAGGCTTCTAATTAAAGTTTTGGAGTCACATATTGACTCTATAAAACAAATTGGGTCTATATTCAAATTTAGAAAAAAACTCTAAACCACCATTTAAATGGACGGAGTTAAATTGTAGATTATAAGTTAACTTTTTTTACAATGTATTTCACTACAATAAAAATTCAAATTGGAAATCCAAATAGGTTCTAGATGTTAAAAACTTCGGAGTCAAAATTAAAAGTTTAAAAAAGACATTTTTGTACTAAATTAATCAAATTGGAAGTTGTTCTCAAGAGTATATCACTTCCTAATCGATTAATTTTGATCCCCAAGTGTCAATTTTGAGAAATCGCATAGTTTGCATAAATTTTCATTTTGGCCAAAACTTTATTATTTCTCAAATTTCATCAAATTGACAATCAATTTCTCTTCTTTTTCTAAAATTGGGCATTCCAATCAAATATTGGATGTTTTAATTTCATTTTTTTTAAATATTACTTTTTAATTAAGGAAAAGTGCCCTTAGCACCCAAATTACTTCTTTCCCACCCTCTTGGAATATGATAAGTGTTGATCCTAAGATTTTGATGGACAATTAAACGTTGATGTTTTTGGTAGGACTAACAATTTGTTTAAGTGTTTCAGTTTATTAGTTCCATATGATGAAGATTTGATAATAAAGATAATGAAGGATTAAGAGGTTGAAGAATTTGAAAAACCTAGGGAAAATAACTCAAGTTTAAATTTTAACTTTTAATATCCCAATTAGGATCACACACGACATAAAAAGATTTTTAAATGGTTTTTATAAATATGTGTGTTTTTAATAGGATTCTAACTAACTGAAATATTTGCTTCTATGTGTAAATTGAAAAAAAAATATTATAATTGATTAAAATTAGAGTTAAGTATTTAGTGGAGCTAATTAAGAAAAGAAAATGGTTAAAGGGGTGAAAACGTAAATGAGAATGTATTAAAAATGAGTTTAGAAAAGACATCCAGTATCCTTAAGTCAACTGATAAGTCGACCGAAGCGTATAAGACAAACTCTCTGTATCTCTAAGTCGACAGATAGGTCGACCGATGGGCACAAAATTCTTGGCTTAGCTACATCCCGAATCGAGCGGTCGATTGGTCGGTCGATTGATGGCTTAGTTTTAGGATATTGAGGATTCCGAATTCATATTTAAAAGTAGCCGTTTTTGGTTGAGATTTGTGAGAGGTTTTAGGGATTTTATGATATTTAAGACATGCTACATCTATTATTTAATTCCTATTAATTTGGTTCATTAAGTTTTAATATTTCTCAATTTGGTACATATAATTGTTTTTATTCTATTTAATTGAGATTGAGAAATATTTGGGGAACTTAATTGAGAGATTTAAAAGCTATAATTAAGTAAATTGAACCAAAATGAAGTCATAATGATATAAGGGGTCTAAGAGAGAAATTAAGTGTCATGACATATGAGAACTAGCCATTAGAGAGCTGATTTATATCTCATTTATATAGACTTGCGTTTTTTTTCATATCATCAAGAAAGATTAAGAGATCAAGAGATCATATTGAGATTTTCTAAGAGATATCATACTGAGTTTTTTTTGTGAGAGATATTCTAAGAGATAATCTTGATAATCATTGGTTGTTAATCATTGCTGCTACCGGATCTGAAGTAACTACGCTCTAATTAGTTTTTCGGTGGATTCCGGGTGAGATCTTTTCAATTGCTTTCTGTATTATATTACTTGTTTAATTTTTAGAAATTGATCTTTAGAAATTGTTTTCGATTTTTATTGAAGAAAATATTTTATAAACAATTTCTTGAATCTGATTACCTGCTAAATTACGTGCTAACCATCTTTCGTTAAAAATCAGATTTTGACTATCTCACATTTTCTATTACTAGCTTTGGAATATTAATTGAGTTTTAATTTATCTGGGGTGGTAGAAGCTCCAAGTGAAAAAAATCACTTGTCAATTGTTATTGGTAAGTTGAGTGATTGATTAAATACTGTTGAGTGTATTTAATCAAAGGGTAGCTGGTTTCAGTCTCTTCATGTAAAGAGATTGAGGTAGTAATGCTTCCTGGATAGAATTGATTTGTGTGAATTTTGTAATGGTTCAATCCTTACAGGGTAAAAGAATATTTGGAGTGTTGGTAAGGTTTTGATTCTTTTGCCTTTGTGTTAAAAATAATTAGGTTATTCTTGAGCCTGTAAAAAGTAGAGGTTCTTCCTTAGCTTGTGAAAATGATTTTGTAAAGGTTGATTATGAGCCTGTAAAAGAATCGTTGTGAGAGTTTGGTTCCTACCTTTAAAGGGATCTTGAGTATTAGTGAGTGCGACTCTCCGTGGGGCTCGGAGGACTGGATTAGCCAATAGTAGCTTGGTGAACCAGTATAAATTTCTAATGTGCTGCAATCTTTAATTTGTTTATTTTTGTTATTGGGTGTGCACCTAGTTGATTTCATAATTCCGCTGTGATATAAAGATAATAATTAATTTATGAATAAAATTAATTATTTGATTTATTAAAGTATTTTCTCTCTGATATTTTTAATTACTCAATTCATCCCCTCTCTTGGGTATTCCACTGAGCCAACAACAGGTATTGGATCCCCTTTGGGAGTGGAAGAAAGAGGTTTTGGGATGATCCTTAGACATTTTCCCTAATTGGGTATTGCTTGATGGAGTGAAAACCATTTTATTTTCACAAAATACCAAAAAGAGAAGGGCTAAAATATATATATATAAAAAAAAAAACAAAAAAACACACACACACACACACACACACAACATGGGGGACAGTCAATCAATAGGTCGGCTAATTGCCCCGCAGCCCTCTCTGCACATCCAAAGATGCACGCGCATCTTTGGATGCACGGATCAAGGTTTGCTAATAAAAGGCATCCCCATCTTCCCATTTTCACACTCACTTGAACACTTGAACCCTCACATCTTCCTACACACCACACACCTTACATACTTGATCTCTTATTCCTCTATTTTCTCTCCCTACAAATCTTCAAAGAAAAAGAAAAAAAAAAACCATTCCAAGACAACGTAAGTTTCTCTAACCTCTACTCAGATACACCTTTATTTTTTGTTTAAACAACTCGAAATAGAGGATATAAAATTAGTAAAAAAAATTAAGAGGACTGGTAGCGCGTGAATACGTCGCTACTTTCAACGCAAGTGTATAGGTCAAATTTTAGTATAGATTGGAAGAGTAAGAGTTGTCGTATCCACAAGAATTGGATTAGAATTGTCGTTAAGTACCACGGTTGTCATAACCTAATTTTATCTAGGCGACTCAAATTTATATTTTTGTTAATATAATATACTAAACTACATTAAACTAATTAACCTAATTATACTAATATAGTAGTATGACGTTTAAGGGAAATTATTGCCTAGATTTTGATTTCGTTCACTTAAACGTATTCATTTTAATCTAGTTTACATTAATGGCGTTCATCCTATCCGACAATCTCGGTATCGAAATCTCACTCACTATCTCTCTAGAGTGTAAAGTGAATGAATATGTGATTTCGTGTTAACACCAAAGTCCCCCTTGAGCATCTATACGACACTTGGTCACATGAGTCTCGCCCCAACATCATTGATTACACACTTTCTAACTCTCTTCCGGGTTATTAGATCATCACGTTGTGTTTAAACCCTAGTCTGAATCCGGGGTTACCTCTCCCGAGTGTTAAATACCGTATTCTTAATATATCTAAACAAGCATATAAATGTGGAATAATGGTAAACACTATTGGATAAACCCGAACAACTATTAACGGAACATAGATTTTATATAAATAACGTTTTCGTGAAGTAATCGATCCCTAGACAATATATGTTTAGCTACACATGGCCGTAGTCCTAAATCAAACTAAATACAAGCTAAACATATACAACATTCAACCAATCTAAGAGAGAAAGAGAGAAACGAGGAGACTAACCATTATCCGAAGATCCGTCGCTAAAACCACTCCGAGAACGCTTCCTCATTCTTAGCGTTGTGATCTTCTATCGGTCGAATGGCCTTGGAGCTCTCAATACTCCTGAAAATGTCTACCCTAGTTATGGGGGAGATGGGACAATATTTATAGGATTCAAAATATCTCAAAATATCTAAAATATCCTAAATAATCTGCAGCATGACCGTTGCAGTAGTGGGTTCACCGTTGTAGCGGTGGGTATGTCGATAGTGGTCACCGCTACAGCGGTAGAGTTTCAACAAACTCTCTGTATTTTTACCGCTGCAACGATGGTTTCACCGCTGCAGCGGAGGATGCAGGCTTTGAATATGTCATTTTTGCCAATTTTTCTCCACCGTTCTTCCACCACTTTGATTGTTTATAGATCGTTTTAGTTCTTTTTCACCCCAAATACCTAATGTAAGACAAAATAAATAAAAATGTATTAAAACATAATAAAATGCTATAAAAATACTTGAAAACTACCACAACCGACTTGGGAATAAATAGATAAATTACATCTATCAAATACCCCCAAACTTAGAATTTTGCTAGTCCTCAAGCAAAACACTCACACTAAAATAAAAACTGTAACGAAATAACTAACACAAACAACCTAAACACAAATAATCTAAACATAACGATATACGAATTTTGAATTCAGCTATCGACCAAAATATTTTTCCCTCAACAACCCCCAATCATATCGAGATAAGGAATAATACGCACCATGTGATGTTCTATAATTTCGACATTCAATAATGGTAAATGCCATTTTAGATCCTTTCAACGTGTGTGTGTGAAAACTCAATTATACAACTATTCAACGACCGAATTGGATTATCCACCAACGAAACTCACGACTTATACCATAAAGGATTAGGATATCCATACGCCTAACTGGGTTCTACTCTCCACTAATGTAGGCTTGGAAGTTCAAAAAGATCAATAGGATTTGGTTCGGTTTGGAACATGGCCAAGGGTATATCGGGAATATAAAATGGGTTAACGTTGTTAACTTAATGATACCCAAGGCACAACATTTGGCACTTAATCACTCTCGAACCCCTATAGATAAATTGGAAACAACCCCGAACAATCATTTAAGACCGACGTACTCACTTGTCAAATAAAATAAAATTTAACTATATTTACATATGTTTTTTTTAAATGTACCACACCCCCAAACTTATTCGATTTACAATTTCATGGGTGTGATTAAAACGAAAGAAAAATGACAAGTGAGTACTCAAATACCGAACCAATGAAAAGTTCACCCTAAACCCAACTGCTCACTTCAAGTAGCATACACGAATGCTAACTTAATTCACTCAAATTGTGCCTTTCGTCTCAACGATATAGGTTTGGAAAGAATCCAAGGGGCCAGGGTATTTGTTATGTGTTCAGAATTGAAACGACATTATAGGCTTCGAGAGGGTAATGAGGGATAAACATTTTAAAATGTAAGCTTCAAAGGCTCAAGCGAATAAAATGAATGCCTAAATCACGTCTCTTGAACTACCTCGCCTAGGATTTTGCCTCAATGATAATATTCGTTCATGAGTAATTATGGTGTACTCATTCAAAATCGTAAGAGTATAGGATCATATAGGTGGTATTTGGGCCTAATTTTTGCTTGGTTGATGATTGTGAGGTCATACCGATATCAGCCCCTGATCGAACGAATAGTTATAGATGAATTCAAAATCCTATTTTTACTCACAAGCTTAATAGTTTCAGCTAAAAAGGCTAAAAATCGATAACAAGCGAAAAATCATTTTGAGCAAATCAATAGAATACTAAGCATTGGCTTATTATGTAACCAACATTATTATTGTTTTCTTTAGCTTAATGACATTTTCCACCCCTAACATTTACTTTTGGTTTCACAATATCGTTCAAAGTTTATAAATTGTACATAGATGAAGTAAACATTATAGGGATAATGCATATATCCATTTTATTTGATTGGTTATATGATTAATAGACTACGATAAGTTATTATTCAAGTAAAAATAGGGTTTGTCTCTATTATTTTAAAGAGCAAACATGAGAGCTTAAAGAAGTCAACTCATGCTTTGAGTTTTATTATCTTGGTTTATGAAGAAGCATCCCAAAGTCTTCTTCACATCCTAAGTACTTTTCAATTAATCATGAAGATGTGGCCCTAGTTCGGATTAGATGATTGGGTAGTTGCATATTGCTCACAAAATGAGGTATAAATGGTGTGTTTATTTCATTTTAGGGATATTATTCTTTGTTGAATCCCACATCACTTGTGTTACCTAATCCTGAGCTAAGGTTTTCTTTGAGATTGAGTTGGGCCCATTGGGTTTTCAACTTTAGGACTCTTGTTTGATGTTGGGCGTATTGAATTCCACAACGATGTTGGGTCTTCACTCGATATCTGTTCGTAGTAGTTTGTCAAAAGTCCTCCTTGCGCCTGATAAGAACATCGTCGTTCATTTGATAGAGTTGAAGGGCGGAAACAAGGTGGTGGCGACATTCAGGTGGTATGGTAGAGGGGATTGAAATTAGGGTTAGGAGTTTTGACACTAAGTAGCCCAGAAATTTAACTAGAATCTCACTTATTCCAGGTAGTTTCAATTTAAACGTTTAAGATGTCTTATTAACTTTATATGTTCTTTTTTGAAGTGTAATGAACTGAAACTAGTAAGAAGGGTTAATTACATAATTAACCCTTAAAGTTTAGAGGTTGTATAAATTTGGTTGTTTTTATTATTGTCCATATGGTTGTTTTATTCATGTATTTGATGGTTTGGAATCCTAAAGTTGATCGACTTCTTATGTTTCTATTTGTTGTCTTTGTGAAATATTTACATGAAGAGTGACATGATTGTGAGAATTATATCTTTATTTTGTTTTGATAACCTGATGGAAGCTAAATTAAATAGAGCACTGTTGAGAAGTGGTCGTAGATAATCAGATGTATGATATGTATTCAGGATTCTTAGTGGGTTAAGTATGATGTTAATAACCAATTTGGTTATTACTATACATTCCATCAACAAAAATGAGATCTTTCATTTTTCGAATTTGAGCTATGTTTGGGGTAATATATTTGCGTTTTGAAATGGAAGAAAGGTACTAAATTATTTTTGTACAATTTTGTATGGGCTTATTGGGCCATTAATTATTTATTAATTAACAAGTCTAATAGAATTACTAATATAGATAAATTATTCATGAACATGTGAGAAGACCTTGAATTGGAAATACTATCACTATGACTAGAATATCTTGGTAGGGATCCAGTTTTGGGATCATGATATAGATATTGATTTTAGGTTTGGGCCTATGTAATAGCTCAACCAACTGGACTTTCTTAACTACAACTTTCAGCCTTTTGAGGTTCATATTAAGGACCCCATAAAAACACTAATTATGATTAATTATAGTTTTCTAAATTTTAAGCCCATAATTTTTTTTATTCTAAATAGAGACTAATTTAATAATTAGTTTAAGAATATGGTAAAATTGTTATTCAAATTTTTACAACTATAATTGATCATTGATCACTGAAAGTACATTTTGTAACGTACTTCATCTTGTTTTGATCATATGCATATATGTCGCTAATATGCACTATTTTAGTGGGGTAATATAGTTTAATTTTCCTATTTTGGTACAATTACTTGTGAATTGTTGAGGTTATTTTACCAAAGTGATTTAACAAATATAGTTTGCAAGTTTTCGAGTTTCTATTTTGTTGATAGAAAAATTTTAGATTAATTTATACATTCACCTGCTCAAATGGGATTATTGTGCAAATTAATTTAATTGTTGGACATTATTGTTTAATTTTTCTATTTTGGAATGGTTTCTTGCGAATTGTTGAGATTATTTTACCAAAGTGATTTAACTAACATAGTTTACAAGTTTTCGAGTTCCTATTTTGTTGATGAATTTTTTTTTAGATTAATTTATGCATTCACCTGTCCAAAGGGGGTTATTGTGCAGATTAATTTAATTGTTGGGTAATATAGCTTAACTTTTCCAATTTGGAACGTTTGCTTGTGAATTGTTGTGGTTATTTTATCAAAGTGATTTAACCAATATATTTTGCAAGTTTTCGTATTCCTATTTTGTTGATGGAATTTTTTTTGATTAATTTGTACTTTTACCTGCCCAAAAGGGGTTATTGTGTAAATTAATTTAATTGCATCAGGATATTATGTTAGATAAATAATTTGATAAATTTGTTTACCCAAATGAATAAATTTTGAAAGATTATTTGTTTCATTATATTTTAAAGGAAATATATGGATTTGAAGGTTAATCTATCCAAAGGGGATGGATTTTTAAATCTATAAATTTTCCTTATTTTGCTGATTCTCATGATTAAAAAATAATTATTTATTATAGATTCTACCCAAATGGGAGTTTATGATAACACAATTGATTCTTATATTATATTGTCTATACTTAATTGAACATTTTGCCTACTGCCCATAATTGATCTAGTTGCAATTTTTTGTGAAAATAATTTCTTTTTGTTGTGAACAACAATAACTCTATAATGAAATTCTAAATTGATTCTTTGATTTAATGGGAATCTCTGTAATCTTCTTTATTTCGATGATTGTGTTGTGTAAGCATTGATCACTATTGTTATAAAAAAATTCTTATTTTGTTGATCTTTATACTTAAAGAATAATTATTTATTATAGATTCTACCCAAAGGAGAGTTTATGATTATGTAATTGATTTTTATATTGTGTCACTTATACTTATTTGAGAATTTTGATTCTTTCGTTTAGTAGGAGTTTTTTGTATTTTTCTTTAATTCTATAATATGTTGTGACCACTATTGTTATGCGTTTTGCAAAATTAAAATCTATTTAATGATTATCATTATTGTATATTATATTGTTGTATATCATGTTATTTGAATTGATTATACTAAACCAAGGTTTAAGACCTATAGCGTTCGAGAAACATGTTGTGAATATGGATGTCATTGAGTCTTTTGATTATCTGGTTTAGTAGGAGCTTTTGTCTTTTTCTTTATTTCAGTGATTACGTTGTGACCACTATTGTTATACATTTTGTAAAATTAAAATCTATTTAATTATCATCATTGTTACATATTATATTATTGCATATCATATTATTTAAATTGATTATACAATATGGTATCTTAAGATATTGTGCCTTAAGAATTACAGTTGTATACTTTTGGTTGTCACAAATTACTATTTTGAGATCTCGTAATATATTGTTAGTGACAGATGACTTGTTAAAGTCAAGCAATTTCATATTGTTGAGAAATTACAACAGTTTCATTTTGTTAAGAAACTGCAATTAGCAATTTCATTTTACTGAGAAATTACAACACTTTCATTTTGTTAAAAAACTGCAATTAGTAATTTCATTTTGTTCAGAAATTGCAATAATTTCATTTTATTGAGAAATTACAATTACAATTTCATTTGGTTGAGAAATTGTAATGATGACCGATAACAATAATGCATATTGATAATGATCACATGTTGGCATTGGTTTCTTACTATATTACTGGACTTACGATCCATGTCGATATGGTTATAAGTATTTGTGAGTGTGAAAGGTCTTATATTTATTGAGATTAACATATAGACTATCATAATCCAATATTAAGATCATGTTGAACTGAATAAGTTTATCAAGATAGTACTTATAAGCTATCACGTATTTAAGTAAAAGGTGTGGTTACACCAAAAATAATGTTTTTACTGTTATTAACCCGAGAGTCTTATTTTTAAAATTAAATTTATTCAATTAATGTAGTCCAAGTGGAAGGATGTTGGAATATTTTTTATGGGCTAACATTAATTGAATTAATTATTTTACAAAAATGGGTTAATGGATAGTCTATTATTTAAGCAACCAAATAATCAGTGATCATATTTTGATTTAGGTTGTGGCTTCTTTTATGTAGAAGCCCAGTTAAGTGGCAAGTGTAGGTTTAGGATTTCGTTGAAACCCGTTATGTGAGGGTCCAACGAGAAACCCTATTATATATAACTAGATCTCCTCCCTAGTCTAGATTAAGGGTTTTTTTTCCCCATTGAGAGTCGCTACCACAATAATCTAGATCATAGGGAGGAAGACTTAGTTAGTAATCTGTTGTGACAGATTCAATCTCCTGTGATGGCCCAAACAGGTACGTATTCGATTACCGTTTTTTATTGTTGTGTATTCATGTATGCTTTAGTTTATTGATTAATTCCATATTATTGTGAATATCTCAACAATATCGACAAATGATTATTCTAGCGATCGAGGGCGTGCTTTGAAGTGCACTCGGGATTATCTTAGAATCACTGTGCATGTGATTCTGGGTCTTACCTAAGTGGTTGAGCTAGCGTTAGTAGCGTTAGTACTAGCAGATGATGCGCCGTAGGTTCAGATTTTAGTATATGTGACAGAGGCAGCACCGGTAGAGTCTACACCGATGGAGGATACACCGACGGGGCCATCCAGAGTAGCGGAGTGTCTAGTGCTTATGGATGTGAATGAAGAAGAGGTTGAGCGGTGGTGGCCGCAATTTACGCGCTGCCACTTTCACCGCAAGCATACGGATCAAGTTTTAGTATAATAGACCTTTCGGTCGGGTATCGTATCCACAGGGATTGGTTGAGACTACTATCGAGTACCGCGATTGTCATAACCTAACTTTATCTAGGCGCTAAAAATGTAATTTAATTATTATTTCTAATACTAAACTAAAATACTAATTTAATTAACTATACTATAAATACTATATTGAGCTTGTTTAGGAGAGTAGATTGCCTAGGAATTAACTTTCTTTACTTAAATGCGTTAGATTTCGTTTTAGTTAACATTAACAGCGTTCGGCGTATCCAACAATCTCAGTTCATTAACTCTCTCGCTACCTCTTCCGAGTATAAGACGAGAGAATACGTGACTTCGTGTCAATGCTAAAGTCCCCCTCGATGTCTTAATGACTCAAGGTCACGTTAGTCTTGTCCCAACTTCATCGATTGCACACTTTCTAATACCCTCCGGAGTCGTTAGATTGTCGTGTTGTATTAACCCTAATCCGAATCCGGGGTTACCTCTCCCAAGTGTCAAACCCCGTATTCTTAATATATCTAAACTAGCATAATATCATAGAAAACACGACAACACAATTGAAATTATAAGGAACAACCATAAACGAAATACAAACTTCACCAAAACTACATTTTCATAAATAATATGTTAATCCCTATTACAATCCATATTTAGCTCATGGCCCTAACCATTTATACAATGTAAAACGAGCTAAACATGCTCAACAATCTACCAGAGTTAAGAAAATAAAGAGAGAAATGGAAGAACTTAGCCATAGTCCGAAGATTCGACGCTAAAACCGTTAAATGATCGCTTCTCCCTTATTGCAACGCGTTCTTCTCCTTCGGAATTGGTTGAGCACACCCCGAAATATACTCAAAATCATAGGAACCCTAAGGGGTCTCCTATGGTCGGGCGGAGATCAAGGAGAGGGGAGGAAACGGGTTTAAATAGGCAAAATATCTAAAACTGTGCAGAGGCCACCGCCTAGGCGGTAGGTATATCGGTTTAAAGTTTGCCGCAGCGTTGGAGAAGGCGCTAGAATAGGGACCATCCTGATGTTTCACCGCCGCGGCAATGGGTATTCAACAAGAATGGGGTCTCTCTGCATCTTCACCACCGCGGCAGTGGGCTTCTTTCATAATTTTTCCGCCTTACTCATTTTTTAACCGTTCTCCGACCGTTTTTGGTCCGAATTGATCGTTTGCGCTCCGATTTCATACTTTCTCACCCATACACCTGTTTTAATAGAAAAAGAAATAAAAACATATTAAAACTAAATATAAACTTACTAAACGTACTCGAAAACTAATAATTTCGGTTTGAAAATATATAGGTAATTTACACCTATCAAATACTCTCAAACTCAGAATTTTGCTAGTTCTCGAGCAAAACACCCACATAGTACGAGAAAATATAAAAACTAGTTACGAAATTGAAAACTAAAAACAAAAATGTGTATGTTTTGATTATCATCTACCGGCCGAAAGATTTTTTCCCTCATCGGCCTCCAATCCTATCAAGTTCAAGTATAAATTACACCATGTGGTATTCTAGAATTTTAATGTTCAAAAATATTAAGCGCCATTCTAGATCCTGTTTAAGTGTGTGATTAAACTCAAATATACTACTATCCATTGATTAGATAGGATTATCGCTCAATATAATTCATGACTAAAACCTTTTAGGTATAGGGAATCCATACGCCTGACCCAGTATCTATTCTCTACTAATGTAGGCTCGGAGGTTCAAAAAGATCAATAGGGCTTGGTTCGGTTTTAGAATAATGGCCACGGGTATATCGAAAATACAAAATAGGTTAATTGTCGTTAACGTGACGATACTTGAGGCACATGCTTGGCTCTTTCTCACTCTCGAAACCCCATAGATATAATTGAAACAACCTCGAACATAAATTTAAGAACTTTGTACTCACTTGTCAAAAGAAACATAAATTTTTTTTTTCAAAGAACACACCCCCAAGCTCATTCGAATTTCTACAATTTTAGGAGTGTGCAAAAATGATTAAGTAACACACCCCCAAACGTATTCGAATTTCTACAACTTTAGGAGTGTGCAAAAAGGATTTAAGAAAATGACAAGTGAATACACTAATACCTAACTAATTCGAAGTTCGTCCCAAACCCAACCGCTCACATCAAGTAGCATATATGAATGCTAACTTGATTCACTCAAATGTGCCTTTAATTCGGCGACATAGGTTTGGACAAAACTCAACTGGCCAAGGTATTTGTTAAGTGTTCAAAATTGAAACGGCTTTTAGGCTTTAACAGGGTAACGAAGGGTAATGATATATCATGGTAGGCTAAAAAAGGTTCAAGTGATCAAATGAATGCCTAAATCATATCTCCTAAACAACCTCGCCTAGGATTTTGCCTCGAATTTTCCCCAAATCAAGTTCTAGAATCCCTATTGTCATGAAATTGAGTGAAGGATAATCGGTTTCAAGTCAATTAGATAGTGCTATATTGAGGTTATGTGCTCATGCATTTAGGATCTATAATAACTTTTACTAAGATGATACGTTAAGCACACAGAACACACATGAATGAGCTTTACGCCCGACCTCAAAACAACCAGAAGATAGACTTATCATCGGGTAAAGGCCTAGATGATGTCCAAACTCAGCACAAAAAACAACTAAACTAAACAGACTAATCCTAAACAAGCACGCACATGTTAAAAACAGTAAAACATACTAACTAAAACACATACTAAAACATACTAACACATCACCACCAACTTAAAACAAGTGATGTCCAAAACAACTTGTCAGCGATCCTAATGACAGTATATTGCATGATATTTAAGACGGAGGTTTAGAACATGTACCTGGGAGGCGAGAGGATCTCGCCTTCGTTTCAAATCGACAGAGATGGATTTAACTTATTTTTTACCCTAGGTTGCCTCCCAAGAAGCGCTTGGTTTATGGTCGTTAGCCCGACACATTCAGAACGCCCTCAAGCTTGGCGGGATATTACTTTGTTCAGCTCGATCTTTCAACAACACGCCTTACCGGCTTATGTGCGTGCCCCGTACCATAAAACGGCTTGGAATCCCTTCGAAATGAATGCATCAATATTTGTCGATCTAACATCGGCAAGTGCCCTGCATAAGAAATACAAAAACAAAACTACCAAGAAAAATTATATACACTAAAAAATGCCTAAATTAAAATCAATTTATTTACTCACAATATCAATAATAATCTAAAACACAATTCCCGGAAATCGTTACCAAAAACTTGGTCACGATTGCCGAAAACTGTATTTGACAAACTAATCCCCGGCAACGGCACCAAAAAACTTGGTGGCCGCAATTTATTCCTTGCCACTTTTACCGCAAGCGTATGGATCAAGTTTTAGTATAATGAATACTTCGGTCGGGTATCATATCCACAGGGATTGGTTGAAATCACTATTGAGTACCGCGATTGTCATAACCTAACTTTATCTAGGCGCTAAAAATGTGATTTAATTATTATTACTAATACTAAACTAAAATACTAATTTAAGTAACTATACTATAAATACTATATTGAGATTGTTTAGGGGAGTAGATTGCCTAGGGATTAACTTTATTTACTTAAATGCGTTTCATTTCGTTTTAGTTAACATTAACGGCGTTCGGCGTATCCGACAATCTCAGCTCATAAACTCCCTCGCCACCTCTTCTGAGTGTAAGACGGGGGAATACATGACTTCGTGTCAATGCCGAAGTCCCCCTCAATGTCTTAATGACTCTAGGTCACGTGAGTCTCGCCCTAACGTCATCGATTGCATACTTTCTAACGCCTTCCCAGGTCGTTAGATTATTGTGTTGTGTTAACCCTAATCCGAATCCGGGGTTACCTCTCCCGAGTGTCAAACTCCGTATTCTCAATATATCTAAACTAGCATAATATCATAGAAAACACGGTAACACAATCGAAATTATAAGGAACAACCATAAACGAAACACAAACTTCACCAAAACTACATTTTTATAAATAATATGTTAATCCCTATTACAATCAATGTTTAGCTCATGGCCCTAACCATTTATACAATGTAAAACAAGCTAAACATGCTCAACAATCTACCAAAGTTAAGAAAATAAAGAGAGAAACGGAAGAACTTAGCCATAGTCCGAAAATTTGACGCTAAAACCGTCCAACGATTGTTTCTCCCCTATTGCAACACGTTCTTCTCCTTTAGAATTGGTTAAGCACACCCAGAAACGCTCTCAAAATTATAGGAATCCTAAGGGGTATCCTATGGCCGGGAGGAGATCAAGGAGAGGAGGGGAGAGGGGTTTAAATAGGCAAAATATCTAAAATAAATATCTAAAACTATGCAGAGGCCACCGCCTAGGCGGTGGGTATGTCAGTTTAAAGTTCACCGCGGCGGTGGAGAAGGCTCTGGAATAAGGACCATCCTGATATTTCACCGCCGCGGCGGTGGATTCCATTGCCGTGGCGCTGGGTATTCAGCAAGAATGGGGTCTCTCTGCATCTTCATCGCCGCGACGGTGAGCTTCTTTCAGAATTTTGTCGCCTTGCTCATTTTTTCACCGTTCTCCGACCGTTTTTTGTCCGAATTGATCGTTTGCACTCTGATTTCATATCTTTTCACCTATACACATGTTTTAATACAAAAAGAAATAAAAACATATTAAAACTAAATAAAAACGTACTAAACATACTCGAAAACTAACAATTTCGGTTTTGAAATATATAGGTAATTTACATCTATCAAGCGAGCAACATATCCTAATTATGTCCTGACGATGGACAAGGTTCTAGAGGAAGGCCACTGAGGATTTCCTTGGGGAGGATTATGAGTAGGGTAATCCCACATTCGTACCCTTCCAAGGTTAGGCCCTCGCGTTTCACTCTCAGTGACTTAGACCGATAGTTCTGGATAATTCAAGCTTCCTAGGGGATCTTGGCCACCATCCTTCGATTCACCTTTACTCAGCTCAAGTTCTTACTTAACCCTTTTCTTTTCCATTTATTCTCATTTATGGTCCAAAAACTATTATGCTTGGCGTTGACTTCATATTGGTTGACCTCTGGTGTAATTAGAGCCTCTGGGTCTCTTTGTTTTCCTTTAGCCTCTTGTATAGGACAAGGATGCATGACGCCTACCTGTCCTTCGTCGATGAGTGTGGCTTCAGGGACTTCTTCAACATTCGGGCCTTGTAGATAGACAATGGATATGGAATGCATTGCTGAAGCAGTGGTTTGGAGTGACTAATTTTCTCTACCTCGTATGCAGTGAGATCCTGCCGACCCCCTTACACAAGACGATGATCACTGGGATGCGGTTCAGAGGTTGGGTCGTGCCCATGAGGCAGATCATTTTAGTAGAGGTAGATGAGTTGCTTGGTCCCATTTCTGCCGATGCTCTGTCAGGTGATCGCCTGACTTCAGATACGGTCTTTTAGACCCTGACACCTGCAGACCCTGTTCATCGCGGCCAGTTGCGCCACATTCGTCTCTTGCACTTCATTGGCGACTCGTTTTTCAGATTTATCAGTACCACGATTCCCCTACACTTCATTGCTGCTTTGAGGGACCTGGAGAGTATCACTGAGTATGATTTTGAGAGCTTATTGATCGTCTCGTTTCTTATTTCCATGTGTGCAAGGTTCTCGACGAGGGTCGATAGCTTGACCACATTTTGGTAGTTCTTATCAGTGAGTGGTTTATCTTTTTTTAGCCTAATCTTCCTTTTTCACTTTATCTTATTGGATTTGCCTTTTTCTTTTCCTTAGTTCTGGATCTTTGAGTACCTTTCTTTTTGTCCACTCTTTTCTTTGGTGGAGGATAGCTTCCTAAGAAGAGCTAGTGGCACCGCTCTGCGTTTGAGGAGAGATCGTCCTTCTGCGATCTGGTGGTAGCACGGACCCAGCTAGAGTTCCTGATACAGGCATACATTATCCGGAAGCCTTTTTGACGTGGTCTTAGTTGGGATGATATGGATATGGAGCAGACTCTTTCATCCCAGTGTAGATCCTTCAAAGGTTTGTCGACTTGGGAGATGTATATTGGAGAGAGGGCCTCGCCTCAAATCTCTTGTAAGTTGCGGATGCTTCCTCAGCCGCCAATTGTTCTCGCTGGGGCTATCAAATATTTTTTTGCCATTGGTGATTTCGATGTGGCTGCTCCGGCGGACATATTGCTCGTTCCTTCCTTCCTTCCTTATCAAAGGACGTCTATTTGAAGTAGTTCACGCAGGTGTCCTTTGATCCCCAGACGGACATCTCATCTTTGGTCAGTGGTACTGACGCACCCCAGATTATTTTGAAAATAAAATAAAATAGAATAAATAACACATATAAGACTTTTTTTTTTTTTAAAAAAAAAAAACAAATGTTAAAGAGATGGTTTCTTAAAAGTATCCGTTTTCTCGTAAAAGAACTTAAGCCAATTTTTAAAAAAAGAGTGACCACCTAGCATTAAGTTTAAATGGTGTGCTAAGTCATCGAATTTTTAGAAAATAATTTTTTAAAGAAAACGACTTAAGTAAAAATTTGTCTCTAAAAGTACGGTTCAACCAAAGATTCGTTTTAAAGGGTTTGAAGGTCATTTATGATTGGAGAAGGTGTTAGGCATCCAAGACATATGTTCGAAAACAATACCTTATCCAATTAAATCCAATAAAAATTTAAGTCCAAATTATTTGATTTTGAAATCTTTTCCTAAAAAAATATTTTTTTTCCCCATTTATTTATTTATTTTTTTTTTTTTTTATTTTTTTTTTTTTTTTTATGATGTGGGACAAAATTTTGGTATTTTTTGTTATTTTTTTAAATGTTCCCCCAGTATGATCTCTTATTAAATATCGATGATTGAATAAGCATGACTCTCAGGGGATTTAATGTAACGAGTTTTAAAGTTGGGTTATTTTGCTAAAAAGAAGAAACTGGGATGCGTGCCAAAATATGTCTTTTCTGAAGAAAAAAAAACATTTTTTTTTTTTTTTTTTTGCTTTTTTAAAGAAAGAGAAGTGGAAAATAAGATTATTTTTTTTTCTTTTAGAAAAGAAATACAGGGGAACTGATTAGTTTGAAAAAAAAATACAGTAAAACACATTTTTAGAAAAACTTGACTTCTTCTTAAAAACATTTTTCTTTATGTGAAAACCATTTGGAGTGACTCTGCTTTTAGTGATTTTTAAAAACTTTCCTCCATTTTTTAATTTTTTTTTACTATTCATACAAAAAATTAATTTTAATTTTGATATATATTTTTTTAACAACACAAATGATTTGATTTTTTTAGAAAAATCATTTTTATGAAAATAAAAATTTATATATATATTTTTTGTGATAAAAAATATATATATATAACATGCGAATAAAAATTTGATCATTCCTTTTACTTATATTGTTGTTTGGTGTGCATCTAGTTGATAACACATATCCACTGCTATAAAGATAATAATTAATTTTAGGATAAAATTAATTGTTTGAATTTTTTGAAGTGTTATTATTATTCTGATAATTTTTTAATACTATCCAATTTACCCCCCTCTTGGGTAGCTTACTGGGTTAACACTACCTTTAAATGGATCTTGAGTTTAGTGGGTGCGACTCTCCGCAAAACTCGAGAGACTAGATTAGCCAACAGTAGCTTGGTGAACCAGTATAAATTTATGTGTGTTGCATTGTTTATATTTTGTTCTTTAGGTGTGCACCTAGTTGATAACATATATCCGCTGCTATAAAAGATAATAATTAATTTTAGGATAAAATTAATTGTTTGATTTTTTAAGTGTTATATTATAATAATTTTTTAATACTACTCAATTCACCCCCCTTTTGGGTAGCTCACTAGGCCAACAATATTCATTTGCATCTGCATCATCCCAAAAATGGTCAATAATTCATGAATTAGGATTTAAGTATTAAACACAAAAATCTAATCAGTTAAATAATTCAAGAAAATTGCTCCTCAAAAGGAAATTCCTAACCATTGTTCTCCGCCTCTACCCACAAAAAATCTCGCCTTCTCGATCAAATGGAAGATATCATTGGAAACTCACAAGGGCCTACTTAAGTATCGCAGTTAAGAGAAGATGTGACCTCGTTAATGGGGATGTTAGCCAAATAACTAAGCTTCTTCAACTAATATAACAAACACAACTAACTCTTGTAGCTCTGATGCAAATGTCCCATTATGCTGAGTTATCATCATCGCGTGTCCCAACGATTATAAAATCCAATCTTCGATAATTTATCTACCGTTGATGAGTCCCACCACCCCAAATTGGCCCAACGCATTGAGAAAGAAGTTAAAGAACAATCCAAGAAAACTTTTCTACTAGTATAAGAACTACAATAGGTGGAAAAAGATTTGAAAGAGGTAAAAAAAAAAGAGAATTGGCAGTTGATGCTAGGTACATTGGACTGTCATCTGTACCGCAGATGAATTTCCCGGATAATTTGAAAATGCCAAGCCTCACAAAATATGAAGGATTCAGATGCCCAGATTAGAATATTTAAAGGTACAAAAATAATATGGGTGCCTATTTCCATAATAAAGCACCAAGCGTCCAACTCTTTTCAATAGTTATTAGAAGGATCAACCGCCCAATGGTATAGAACTATAAAGCACGAGAAATTGAAGACATTCCTTGATATAGTCAAAGTATTCTACGACTAGTATGAGTATAACCAAGAGACTTTGCCTGACAAGATATCTCTTCAAACGCTGATAAGAAAGAACGATAAGAGTTTCCGATAATTCTCTGTTTGATTGAGAGATAAAGCGGCACAATTAGTGCCACCCATGAATGAAAAAAAAAATGGTCCAAATGTTCGTACAAGTCCAATTACATTTGTATTATGAACCTTTACTCGACACTTTCAGCCGACCTTTTTCAAACGTGATTCTTAGTAAGAGAATATATAGAATAAGGTATCAGGACTGGTAGAATACTAAATCTTGTAGAATGTGAGGCTGGGAAGGTAGTTTCACCAAAGGAAAGATATCTGGAGGTATTTTTTGTTGACCAGACCCTAGGACCAAAAGTATTACATATTTCGCCTAATTGGCCAAGACCAGATCCATGCTCAAATTGCTAATTAGACTACCTTCTTGGTCCATGCATGCCTTCTATTCAAACCATTGAGCCGACCCGAAAAACCCAAAAGCGGAAGGGATTCACCTCGCTTCTTTTATTACTCTCTAAGATCTTTCGTGATTGCTTAAGAAAGGGGTTGTTAGTACCAATTCCTCTTCACTGAAAAAACCCCCAAGCTCTGAGATTTAACCCTCACGGTATCTGTTGATACCATTCTGGAGGTATTGGCCATCGTACTGACCAATATTATCATTCGGATAGGTGTTTTAAATTTTCCCAAGTGTGGAGGTGAAAAAGAAGCCAACGACAATCTTCTAGGAGTGACAAGTCATTTAGGAAAAGTATTCAACTTGATACCTTAACTTCTATCCAAATTCTAAACTATTCTAGTAAAGTTGAGGCCGCTTGTCCCAACCGCTGACTTAGTTAGCCTTCTAAGTTTAAGGGGATTTATCTGTAATGTCTTTAAACTTGTTGATCCTAAGATTTTGATGGACAATTAAATATTGATGTTTAAAAAAATAAGTTTATTGAGTGTTTCAGTGATAAAGTTCTATTGACGTTTTAATCATGAAGAAATTGTTGAAGAAGGTTATGGATACAAGAGATTGACAAAAAAAAGATCATTAAGAGATCGGAGATTTTGAAGAATCTAGGGAAAAATAACTGGTAGCGCATAAATACGCTGTTACTTTCACTCATAAGTATACGAGGTCAAGTTTTAGTATAGATCGGGAGAGTTAGGGTTATCGTGTCCACAGGGATTGGTTTTTACTATAATTGAATATCACGTTTATCATGATCTAATTTTATCTAGGCGAAGATAAATTGAATAAAATTAATTATACTAATACTAAGTTAATTAATCTAATTAAATTAAGTATATTAATATTACTATGAGATGTTTAGGGAAAGTATTGCCTATGGATTAACTTTTGTTTACAAAAATAAGTTCGGTCTCGTTTTAGTTTACATTAACGGCGTTCGACTTATCCGACAATATCGGCTCGTAAACTCCCTCACAACCTCTTCTGAGTGTAAGACAGGGGAATACATGACTTCATGTCAATGTTGAAGTCCCCCTCAACGTCTTAACGACTCTAGGTCACGTGAGTCTCGCCCCAACGTCATCGATTGCACACTTTCTAACGCCCTCCCGGGTCGTTAGATTTTTGTGTTGTGTTAACCCTAATTTGAATCCGGGGTTACTTCTCCCGAGTGTCAAACCACGTATTCTCAATATATCTAAACTATTATATAATCATAGAAAATACGGCAACACAATCAAAATTATAAGGAACAACCATAAACGAAACACAAATTCAACCAAAACTACATTGTCATAAATAATACATTAATCCCTAGAAAAAAATCCGTTTAGCTCATAGCCATAGCTGGTTATACAATGAAAACAAAGCTAAACATGCTCAACTAACTACCGAAGTTAAGAAATAAAAGAATAAACGAAAGAAACTTAGCCTAGTCCGTAGATTTGTCGCTAAAAACGCTTCGGGATTGCTTCTCCTTTATCGCAACGTGATCTTCTCCTTCGAAATTGGTTGAGCACTCCTAAAACCTCTCAAAATATCCCTTTATATGTTCTAAGGGGTCTCTTGGCCTAATGGAGAGGAAAAGAGGAGAAAATTAGGCTCAAAATATCCTAAAATATCTAAAATAATATCTAAACTGGCGCAGAGGTTTTCGCCTAGGCGAAGTTACTGCAGGAAGGTTGGTTAACTTTCTGCCGGATTTCCTCCTAGGCGGTAGAATTTTCCGCCTAGGCCGAAAAACTGCAGGTTTGCATTTTATTTTGACTGTAACTTCTTCATCCGAACTCCGATTGAGGTGATTCAAAAACCTATGGAAATCTAAGAAAAATATATACAACTTCTATGTTTTGAGTGTTTCCAAAATTGGATTGAATCATAGTCCAAAATTGCCTTAAAGTTACAGCACCTATACCAGCTTTGCACATTTTCGCCATTTTTCCACCGTTCTTGATCCGATTTGATCGTTTTTTATCCGTTTACATACGTTTTTACCTCAAACACCTGATTTAGATAAAAAAAACATAAAAAACATATTAAAACATACTAAACATACTAGAAAACTAACAACGTTCAGATTGGAAATAGATAGGTAATTTACACCTATCAATAACTTAGGTTAATTTTTACTCTTAATATATCCCGATTAGGATCACACATGACACAAAAATTATTTTATGATTATGTGTGTTTTTTATAGGATCCTAATTAGTTAAACATATTTGCTTCTATATGAAATTGAAGAAGAAATATTGATTTAAGAAATATTAGAAATTAAAATTGATTTATAAAGTGTCAATTAAGTTAACCGAGAAAAGAAATCGGTTAAATGGGAAAAAACATTGAAGAGTTGAGTTAAAACAGTGATTAAGAAATAGGAGTTCCAACAGGATTGATCAATTGACCAACATGGTTCAGTCAACTGATGAGAAGGAGTTGGGAAACGGTTCAGTCTCTGAATCGTTCGGTCGACAATTAGGTCGACCTGTGTCCAAAGGTGAAACTCTCTGAATTGTTAGGCCAGCAGACCAAAGTGGAGCAGTCAACCTACCATGGCTGGATTTTGGCTTGGGGAATTCTTTAAATCGTTCAGTCGATAAACCAAGGAGTAGCGGTCGACCGACGGGCTAGAAATTTTGGCTTGGGCTACAACCTGAATCGATTGGTCGACCTATGATAATTGGTCAGTCAACCAATGGTTCAGTTTCAGGTTTAGAGAATTTCGTGAATTTTTTCAAAAAGTAACTATTACTAGTCATTTTATGGTTAAGATTTGAGAGATATCTTAGGAATTTGATGTTATTTAAGATATGTAATTGATATTTTGATATCCCTATAGATATGGTTCATATATTTTGATTATTTCTCAAATTGGTTCATATAATTCTTTCTATCCTATCTAATTGTGTTTGAGAAAATATTTGAGGGACTAAATTGAATATTTTAAAAGATATAATTGAATGAATTATACAAGGATTGAGTCATAATTATATAATGGGTCTATAAGTGTAATTAAATGTCATGATATGTGGGAACTAGCCGTTGAAGGGCTTGTTTTAATTCCTTATAAATAGACCGGCATTTTTTAAGATTCCAATAATCTCAATCAAATTTCAAGAGCTATTCAGGTCTTGAGCTTTCTGAGAGTGATCATTCTAAATTCATACGAAGTGTATTGTGAGATTATTCTTAAGAATTGTTCTTGAGAAAATTTGTTGTGGATTATTGTTGCTATCAATTTGAAGTTTCATTGCTATTCATTCTTTATTCATTCGGTGGATTCCTAGTGAGATCGTTCCAAGTATTTGTTATTAATTTTTGTTTGATATTATTGTTTATTACTTGGAATATTGATCTTTGAAATAGATTTTCTGAACTTTAAATTGATTGAAGTTTTTTTAAACAATTTCTTGTGAAAATCTGATTACGTGCTAAATTGTGTGCTACCCGTTTTTATTAAAATCAGATTTTGAAATTTTCACTTTATTTCTATCACTAGTATTGGGACATTAATTGAGTTCAAATTAATCTGGGGTGGTAGAAGCTCCGAGTAGGAAAAAGCTTATCAATTTTATAATTGGTAAGTTGTGTGTGGATTAAATACTATTGGGAGTGTCTAATTAGGGATAGCTAGTTTCAATCTCTTCCGATAAAGGGATCGAGGTTTGATCTTTGCCTAGAGTACAAAAAGATTAGGTTACTCTTTTCCTATGAAAAGAGATAGGGGTAATTTTTCCTTATTAGAATTATTTTGAGTGAATTTATAACGGTTTAATCCTTACCGGGTAAAAGGATACTTGGAGTATTTTTGTGAGGTTTAATTCTTAGCCTAAGTATAAAAGAATTGGGTTAATCTTTAGCCTGGGAAAAATATAGGATTATTCCTTAGCTTGTGAAAAGGAATTATAAATGTTGATTCTGAACTTGCAAAAAGAATCATTTTGTAAGAGTATGGTTCCTACTTGATTAAAGAGATCATAGTGATTAGTGGGTTGATAGGTAGAATTTATCCATTTATTTTCAAATCAAATTTGGTAGTTTTTGAGTATTTTTATTGTATTTTAATTTGTTTTAATTTATTTTTTGTATAAATCAAGTGTTTGGGACGAAAGTAAGCTAAAACGGTTGAAAATTAAGCTAATAGGCGGAACGGCGATGGAAGAACGGTGGAGAAAAGAGTAAAAATACCAAATTCAAAAATACAAACCCACCGCTGTAGCGGTGAAACAATAGAGAGGTCAAAAAACCTCTATCAGTCTACCGCTGCAGCGGTGAGCCTGCCGACATCACCACCGCTGCAGCAATTATTCCAACCGCTGCAGTGGTGAGCCCTACACCTATAAAGTATGTTTTTAGATATTTTAGATATTTTGTTTCCATTATTTGACTCCTCTTCCATTTTCAACCATAGAACGGGAGAGAGACATTTTAGGGGAGATTTTGGTAGGCTCAACACAACCAAAGGAGAAGATCACATTTCCAAGAAAAGGGAACGATCTTAGAGCGATTTTAGCGTCGATTCTTCGGATAACGGCTAGTCTCTTTCGTTTCTCTCTTTATTTCTTGACTTTGGTAGTTTGTTTGAGCATATTTAGATCGTTTGTTATTGTATATGTGATTATGACCATTAGCTAAACATGGATTATCTATGCGATTAATATAGTTTACAAAAATATTGTTTGTTTGAATTGTGTTTCATTAACGGTTGTTCTTCGTTATTCGATCGTGTTTACCGTTCTTTAATTTTCTTCATATGCTTGTTATAATATACTAAGAAATCGGGGTTTGACACTCGGGAGAGGCCTTAAATTCGGACTAGGGTTTAAACACAACGTGATGATCTAATGACCCAAGAAAGCGTTAGAAAGTATGCAATCCGTGAGGTTGGGACGAGACTCATGTGACCAAGTGTCGTATAGACACTCGAGGGGAACTTCAACGTTGACACGAAGTCACATATTCATTCACTTTATACTCGAGAGAGGTAGTGAGTGAGTTTTCGATATCTAGATTGTCGAATAGATTGAAATGCCGTCAATTTAAACTAGATTGAAACGAACACGTTTAAGTGAACGAAGTTAATCTCTAGGCAATATTTTCCCATAAACTTCATACTAGTATATTAGTATAATTAGTTTAATTAGTTTAGTTTATAATTATTATAAAAACCTAAATTTAAGTCGTCTAGATAAAGTCTGGTTATAACAATCGTGGTACTCAATGATAATTTAATTCAGTCTCTGTGGATACGACAACCCCTACTCTTCCCACTCTACTAAAACTTGACCCATATACTTGCAGTGAAAGTAGCGACGTAATTTTGCGCTACCAAGTTGTTGGCCCAGTGGAATACCCAAGAGGGGGGGTGAATTAGGTAATTAAAAATTATCAGAGAAAAAATAACACTTCAAAAATCAAATAATTAATTTTATCCTAAAATTAATTATTATCTTTATAGTAACGGATAAGTCTAATAAGCTCTAGGTGCACACCCAAACAACACAAGATAAAATAAAATAAATAAACAATGTAGTACACACCAATATATCTTGGTTCATCAAGCTACTCCTAGCTAATCCTATCCTCTGAGCCCTATGGAGATTCGCACCCACTAGACTCAAAATTCCTTTATAGGTAGGAACCAAATCCTCACAATAATTCTTTTCGTAAGTTCAAAATCAACCTTTACAAATTCATTTTCACAAGCTTAAGAATAACCTGTACTTTTTACAGGCTCAAGAATAACTTAATTCTATTATAGGGAGAATCACAACCTAATTCTTTTTATACCTTAGGTTCAAGAATCAAAACCTCATAAAAAACACTTCAATTATCCTTTTCCCAGGTAAGGATGGAACCTTTACAAAATTCACTCAAAATCAATTCTATCTAGAAAGAATTACTACATCAATCCCTTTACAGGAAGAGACTGAAAACTGGCTACCATTTGATTAAATACCTCCAATAGTATTTAATCTGTCACACTACTTACCAATACAATTTGATAAGCAGATTATCTCACTCGGAGCTTCTACCACTCCAGATAAATTAAAACTTGTTTAATATTCCAAATCTAGTGATAGAAAAGTGTGAGATTAAAAATCTAATTTTAAACAAAAAAATGGGTAGCAAATAATTGAGCACGTAATCAAATTCAAGAAATTGTTTATAAAATATTTTCTTCAATAAAAATCAGAAACAATTTCTAAAGATCAATTTTCAAAAATTAAACAAGCAATGTACAATAGAAAGTAATTGGAAAGATCTCACCGGGAATCCACAAAAAAAAAATAGAGCGATGTTACTTCAGATCCAATAGAAACAAAGATTAATAGCCAATGATTCTCAAGATCATCTCTTAGAATAGCTCTCACAAAATCTCAAAAAGATAACTCTTAGAACAGCACAATATGATCTTATCTCTTTAAGCTCACTTCTCTTGATTAATCATATATAAAAAAACGTAGGTCTATATATATGGAAAATAAATAATCTCTTTAACAGTTAGTTCTCATGTGTCATGACATTTAAATACTCTGTTAGACCCCGTATATCATTATGATTTCATTTTGGTTTAATTCACTTAATAAATAGCTTTTAGATCTTTCAATTAAGTCCCCCAAATATTTCTTAATCTCAATTAAATAGAATAGAAACAATTTTATGTACTAAATTAAGAAATATTAAAACTTAATGAACCAAATCAATAGTAATTAAATAATAGATGAAGCATATCTTGAATATCATAAAATCCTTAAAATCTCTCACAAATCCCAATAAAAAACGGCTACTTTTAGATATGAAATCTGAATCCACAATATCCTAAAACTAGGCTCTCAGTCAACCGCTCAATTCAGGATGTAGCCAAGCCAAAGCTATTACGTTCATCGGTCGACCTATCTGTCGACTTGGAGATTTAAAGAGTTCTATTTCTCT
This sequence comes from Eucommia ulmoides, assembly GCA_016647705.1. Classification (NCBI taxonomy): domain Eukaryota; kingdom Viridiplantae; phylum Streptophyta; class Magnoliopsida; order Garryales; family Eucommiaceae; genus Eucommia; species Eucommia ulmoides. The sequence continues at coordinate 35,955,939 of CM028333.1, read as the reverse complement.
TCATCAGTCGACCTACCTGTCGACTTAAAAATACAGAGAGTTTCATTTGTCTTGACTGGTCGACTTACCTGTTGAATTGGAGATACAGAGAGTTTTACCTATTTTATCCGATTAACTTACCATTCGTCTTATGCATGCTGGGTCTGTTTCCTAAACTCATTTTTAACTAATTCTTATTTGTGTTTTCACCCCTTTAACCATTTTCTTTTCTAAATAAGCTCCACTAACTTCTTAAATTCCATTTTAGTCAATTATAAATATTTCTTTCCAAATACACATAAGAGCAAATAATTTCATCTTATCAAAACACACATAAATAATAAAAACTTTTTGTGCCGTGTGTGTTTCTAATTAGGATATTAAGAGTTGAAATTCACCTGAGTTATTTTTTTCTAATTTCTTCAAACTCTTAATTCTTCATCATCTTTGTCATCATCACTTAGCATCCATTCATAATTTGTCATCACATCTTTATTATTGGAACTTAATTAACTGAAACACTCAATTAAACCGTTAGTTCCACCAAAACATCAACACTTAATTGTTCATCAAAATCTTAAGATCAACACAAGTTTTTGATGCCGTTGCAGGGGAATGGTTTTTAGATTATTGTTGATATTGTGATTAAATAACTTGATTTTAATTTAGGCATTTATTTTGTTTATAATTTTTGTTTGTAGTTTTATTTTTCATGTTGGGTACTTGAAGATACTAGATCAACAAGTATTGTTACATTTCTTTCAATGGGATTCCGAGCCATTTTATTGTGCTTAGGATCGATACAAGAAGTTGTTTTTCTGGTTCCCAAACCATCGTTTCCCTAGGGAGTGTCAACCACTGAACTTTCTCGATGGGTTACTAGCCACAACAAGAAATTGGGTTGAAGGAGGAAACAGTACCACCTCTTTCAACTAATTAACCACGGATGAAGCCTATCGATTGTTGGAAGACATGGCGGAGTATGATTTTTACTGTTGGAATTATTCAACAAGCTACCAAATCTTGGGGGATAGTTTCACCATTTTGGCGTCATGGATTGACTCCCTGGACCAACAGAATGAGTCTTCTTCCACCCTTGAGGAAATGTTCGCTGAATTTATGGGAAAGAATTAGGCTTTCTGGAAGGAGACAAATGAACAGCTTAACGAGCGTGAGGATCGTCTTGACAATATTGAGATGACCTGCTCTGAAATTGATGTGACCATAACATCTATTCAGATGCAAATCGATTAGTTTATCTACTTTATTGAGGCCGAGTTAAAAGTAGTGGCATTGAGAGTCACACAAGCCACATTCATTGAAAGCCACCATGAAGAACTGGAAACAAACGGGAGGAACTTGGGTCAGTTCGAAGACGATGAAAAATCACAAGATAACACTTGTGATTATCTGCCATTTGAGATCCACCAAGTGTTGCTACCACCAATCCAAGACGATCACATTTATGAGGATCCAATGTGGCTCACTTGTCTTTCGCTGCCTTTAGCCCCGTTCTTTCACGCCTAGCAAGCACATGAGCCAGTGACAAATCAAGTTGAGAGATCGAGCCATACAATGCCAAATCTCGCTAGTCTTGAGGGCATTCTGAATCAAGACCCATATGTAGTGTTGTTTAACACATACTATGGGCGGAAGGCGCTCTTTAACGAGCCCTTTTCTGTGTCAAGCAGAAGACCTAAATCAAGCGCTTCTTGGGAGACAACCGAAGTCCAAAAATAAATTCGATATGTCACTGCCGACTTGATTCGGAGGTGATCTTGTCTCGCGTCCCAGGTACGTGTTCTAAACCCCGTCTTCGTTATCATGCTTTATTGGGATCGCTGACGGGTCACTGTGGACACTGCTTGTTTTAAGTTTGGGGGTGATGTGTAGTATGTTTATTATGTTTTATTGTTTTTAGTTATGTTTTATTGTTTTTAATGTATGCATGTTTGTTTAGGTTAGTGTTAGTATGTGTTTATGTTATTAGTTGTTTTTGTGTGCTGAGTTTTGTACTTCATCTGGGCCATTACCCGATGACAAGTTTATCCCCTAGTTGTTTATCGAGGTCAAGTGTAATACTTATTCATATGTGTTCTGTGCACTTGACAACTTGTTTTAGTAAAAGTTATTGTAGATCCGACTTGCACGAGCAAGTAAACTCAGTGTATAATTATCCAATTGATTTGACGCTGAGGTAGTTCAGGAGATATGATTTAGGCATTCATTTTACCGCTTGAGCCTTTAAAGGTTACCTTATTATATGTTTATCCCTCATTACCCTGTCGAAATCAAAAATCCATTTCAATTCTGAACACGGAACTAATACCCTGGCCAATTAATTTTTTTCCAAAACACTATTACTAAACCTCAGGCACAAATTTGAGTGAAATCAAGTTAGCGTTTATTTATCCTACCTGAAGTGAGCGGTTGGGTTTTGGGCGAACTATTGATTGATTCAGTATTCGAGTACTCATTTGTCATTTTTCTATCGTATATCCGCACCCGTGAAATTATCTGAATCGAATAAGTTTGGGGGTGTGCTTAATGAAAAAAAACAAATCATGTGTATATACGGTTTTATTTTTCTTTGTTTTGACAAGTGAGTACTATGTTTTAAATAGCTAGTTCAGGATTGTTTCGAGTTAATATTTGGGGTTACGAGTGTGAGTGAGCCAAGCATGTGCCTTGGGTATCATTAAGTTAATAACGTTAACCTGTTTTCTATTCCTGATATACCCTTGGCTATTTTCCAAAAATTGAACAAAGTCCTATTGATCTTTTTGAATTTTTGAGCCTATATTAAAAGAGAATGGAACCCTGTCAGGCATATGGATTTTCTTTACCTTATTGGTTTTAGTCATGAGTTTTATTGGTGGATAATCCAATCCGATCGGTAGATATTTGTATAATTGAGTTTTCGCACACACATTTTAACAGAATCTCTCTTTATTTCTTACCTTTGGTAGTTCGTTTGAGCATGTTTAGCTTGTTTGTTATTGTATATGTGGTTATGACCATTAGCTAAACATGGATTATCTATGTGATTAATATAGTTTATGAAAATGTTATTTGTTTGAATTGTGTTTCGTTAATGGTTGTTCTTTGTTATTCAATTGTGTTTACCATTCTTTAATTTCCTTTATATTCTTGTTATAATATACTGAGAAATCAAGGTTTGACACTCGGGAAAGGTAACCCCGAATTCGGATTAGAGTTTAAACACAACGTGACGATCTAATGACCTGGGAGGGCGTTAGAAAGTATGCAATCCGTGAGGTTGGAGTAAGACTCATGTGACCAAGTGTCATATAGACACTTGAGGGGACTTCTACATTGACACGAAATCACATATTCATTCACTTTACACTCGGGAGAAGTAGTGAGTGAGTTTTCGATACCTAGATTGTCATATAGATTGGAATGTCGTTAATGTAAACTAGATTGAAACGAACACGTTTAAGTGAACGAAGTTAATTTCTAGACAATATTTTCTCATAAACGTCATACTAGTATATTAGTATAATTAGTTTAATTAGTTTAGTTTATAATTATTATAAAAACCTAAATTTAAGTTGCCTAGATAAAATTCGATTATGACAATCGTGGTACTCAACAATAATCTAATCCAATTCTTGTGGATACGACAACCCCTACTCTTCCCACTCTAGTAAAACTTGACCCGTACACTTGTGGTGAAACTAGCGACGGAATTTTGCGCGACCATAGGTGTGACTCTTTGCATAGCTCAGGGGACTGAATTAGCCAAGAGTAGTTTGGTGAATTGATATAAATTTTGGTGTGTTGCTTTCTTTACTTTATATATATTATGTTAGCTGATTGAGCCTACAAAACTTATGATAACATGCAAGTTATTTTAACTCAAATATTTTCAAATCTTTATTTTCTTAATTTTCAAGCAATTGAATTGCCATTTCACAACCAAGTGTACTAAGAATGATTGAATTGTGATAATTTATGTTTAAGACTAAACTAGAACATAATCCAAAGGGACAGAAATAAAAATGACTTATCTCACCCAAACGATGGTGAGATATTGACAAAAAATCTAAGAAAGTTAGAAAGAGAATCGACAACCCTCATGCAGAATCGTTACATATATTCCAACTCGGGAACAACGAAAAGACTACGAAGAACTAATGGGAATACTTGTTGCTGGTATACTCATCAAGAAGAATTTGGGACATTGGAAGAAAGCCCTGTGGAATATATAATCTATTAAGGAACCCTGAGAAGAAGAAAGTAACCTTGGAACCTAGCCTCGTCCTAAGAAAATTCTTAAGAGGGGGGCAGGTGACCATAAACTATTGTCAAGGATAAATCAAGCAGCCAGGTTCGCATGGGGGAAAATTGAAGATTTATCAAAGAAGTACATGGATATGGAGAGACTTAGTCTTACCTAAAGTTATTTAAAGAAGTAAAGTAGGTAACTAAAAGAATTCTTCCATTCCAAGGAAGAAGAAAACCGGCTAGAAGAAGATAATAAGTTACTACAAGGAAGAAGTCAGCATTGAAGAACCAACAAGGATATGGAAAAATCAAAAAAGATCTCGAGATTAACTTTAACTTTCCTTATTTTCTGTATATAATGTTCAGCTAGTATGTGTTGAGAAAAGAAATAATAATTAAAAAAAAAAATAGTCTCAGAAAGTTTTTAAACACTAAGTGGTCACACAAAGGTGATCTGGTTGATTAAGAATTTTTTATAGTCCGAGAAATTAAGTCGTAGGGGTGTCTCAACACCTAATGATTTAGGTTCACCGGACAAAGATCACTACCCAAAGCTCGCTTCATGGACTATTTTGAAAGGTGCTAGATGCTAATTGCCCTAAAAGAAAGAAAAAAAAATCCTTCAATACTTCCTAGACAATTGACATATAATTAGTCATCTCGGCTATCATTTGTATCCTTCTCTTGTCTTTTATTTCTTCATGGGTCATCTCGAGGGGCTCACTCAAGTTGTCCTCAATATCAAGTCAAAAGTAAAGAAGTCTGAATGTTAAAGAAAATCACGGGAAGCATACAGGGTGTAGGCAATCTTGATAATGATCTCAGGAAAGTTCAAATATCAGAACTTGATAGATTTGAGAAAGTTAAATCTATGGATAATAACGGCGGAAAATGAACTAAGATACAATGGAAATCATATTATCACAACTCAGATCAGGCTAATACATAAAGTTTTGACAGATAAAATATGATTTTTTATTTTAAATTTATTTATTTATTTGAATATATTTGAGCCCAAAACAATTTTGCATAGATTTGAAGGAAATACGGAACATATAGGGGAACAACACCTCAAGCACTAGAATTAAGTCCTGAATTTGAAAGAGGGAGATGAATCTAGTTGATTCTGTGCCATTATAAGGATTAGGAAGACTATCTAACCAAAAGGATCATGATCTATCTCAAAGTCCTTGTTGTTTACTTAAGACAAAAATTAGGAAAATTTTCAAATCCTTAAAAGGTACAACGAACCAAATGATTTTGCATGTCAGAAATGTAGTGACTCTCACCCTCAGGAAGCATAAATAAACTCATAAGTATATCAACCTTTTGCCAAGAAGGATCATTCGAGGAATTTCAATACTTTTTGAGCACGCCGAGCACTATGCCTTCAGTTGCTAAAGTCAGAGAAGTACCTTTTCATCCAGTTATCGCAGTCGGTAACTAAATGCAGATAAATAGGCTCGAGTATCGGTAGGGTGATTATGGGGACAAGATATAATAACCAGTTTCTCAGGGCCATCACTCAGTTTCTCCCTTTTATTTTTATGAAAAAATAGAAGTAAAAGATAAACCACTCTACCACAACGCTTCCGATGCCCCACTATGAGAAAAACAATAACCACTTGCTAACTTTATCTAACTCCAGTAGTGGACCGTCTCTAACTGGAGTATCTAAGAAAAAATATTTTATCGGTGTACTTTTTCATAATATAAAAATAATTTATGGATCAAATATATTTATCAAACACCAATTTTCAAAATATAAATATAACTGCATAATAAGCAGTAACAAAATCCCATAAATATCATTATGATAAAACAATTGAATTTAAGTTAACCAATCAAATTACTTTGATATATAATAAAATACCAGAAACATACTTCCCTACTAGCCGTAGAATCGTTTCACCTCACGATTGGGAGTTATAACGGTACCGTGACCTATACAACAGTGCAATCTAAGGTTGCCATCAATGTTAGGACCATTCAATGTCTCCAATGTTGGAGCCAACTTGTGATTTAGACCACTATATTATAATGATAATTATTATCATTTATCAACAACAACAACAACAACATTATATATCAATCACCTACAAGACTTGCCCTCTTGTCATATCACAACACAACGTCTTACTAGACATGCCCTCATGTTAAAACCAACAACATCACACAGTACTCGCCCTTCTGTCGGGACCACACTATGACATAGCTGGATAATAATAAAAATCATTTTTCACAATCAACTTTTTACTTGATCCATCTAAAGTTATAAAACTGTCTATTTTAACACATCTTTTCTTTTTTACAATTCAACACAAAAATATACTTTGGCAATTTACATAGATAATAGTACACTCACCTTGATAAATTGAACAGTTAATAGGCTATTGTCGAAATACTGTCGCAGTTGGTGTTGCCTATGAACCTAAAACGACATGGCCTAAATTAAAAATTTATCTAAATAAATCTAATATGACATGCAACGCATGACACTAGAATGCAATTTTTTCCATTTCTAAATTTTTCTTAATTATATGAAATTTAGACACCTCATTTCTTAAATCAATATTAATTGTATAAAATTATTATAACTATATTTATAAAATTTATTAATTAAATATTTAATTATAAAAAAAATATCAACTGACTATTAACAACATTACTAGTCAATGAAATACCAAAAAGTTATTATTTACAATTTTTACTTTTAAATTCTTCACAATTTAAATATTTCTATTTATAAATATAAATTTTCTCTCCCTCTCTCTCTCTCTCTCTATATATATATATATATATATATTATCATTATAAATAAATCAAAACACATATGATCATTTTAACACATACCTAGAGAGAGAGAGCAACCAATATGAAAACTAGATAAAGAATGGAGAATGCAAAAATAATGAATTTTACACACACATATGTATATAAAATGCCGGTTAATGGTTTCACCCACCCCTTTATTTATTTTTATTTAATGCTTGGTGTCTTGATCCAAATTATGCCACACGGATCACTTTTTGTTGTCAAATTCCACTTAATCCACTTGTCATTTCCATTTTCTTTCTCTTTCATTTTTTTAATAATCTATATCCACTAAACCACTACACAATATTATTTTGATGATTTACACTAACTACCTTGAAAAAATATTTAAAATTCCATTTAAGCTCGAAAAGATTAATGTTATTAAATAACAATTGACCCCGGAAACTTTTAAATGTCAAATTAAAATTAACATATTCATCCCCAAATCTCTTAAAAACTAATTTTTAAATATCATGATAACCAAATAAAAATTCTGAAGTAAAATTTAAAATGACACATTAGACCCAAATATTTTTTAAATGTTCTAAAATGCAAATAAAAATATGTCCATGCAGAAATTGGGTCTTACACAAGAACAAAGAGTAGGAACTTCCTAGAAAGAAAATAAAAAACACCCTTCAAATGCTTTTCTAAAATAAATATTTTCATGTTATTTTCACGGCATCATTGAGATTATTTAGGTTTTGACAGTAGGTCTGGTACATTAGGAAATTCGGGTAGGTCTATATAACAAAAAAATGCAGCAATCACTGCATTTTGGGTTTTGAAAATCATTTGGTAATCACTAGCATGTGACATTACATAAGCATTAAACATTGTCATATCACTATCTCAAGTTAAGGAAAATTAGTCACTACCTAGTCATAGTATCCTAGTGGTCTAAATATAAATCCTACTGATAATTTTGTCGTTATTTGTCACTCTTAACATCCTTTCCCTATCTAACTCGTCAGAGAGTTTAGCATCCTTTCACTATCTAGTTGGTCAAAGATCTTAACATCCTCTCCCTACCCAATTGGTCGGAGATCTTACCATCATTTCCCTACCTAACTTGTCGGACATCTTAACATATCTTAACATCATTTCCCTACCTAGGTAGTCGGAGATCTTACCATCATTTCTCTAACTAACTGGCCAGAGATCCTAACATCCTTTCCCTACCTAGCTGGTTAGAGATTTTACCATTCTTTTTCCTACCAAACTAGTCAGAGATCTTAACATCCTTTCCCTACCTAGCTGGTTAGAGATCTTACTATTCTTTCCCTATCGAACTGGTCAGAGATCTTACCATCCTTTTTCTACCTAACTAGTCAGAGATCTTAACACCCTTTCCCTACCAAACTGGTCGGAGATCTTACTATCATATTCCTATCCAATTGCTTGGAGATCTTAACATCTTTTCCCTACCCAATTAGTCAAAGATCCTACCATCCATTCCCAACCTAACTTGTCAGAGATATTAACATCATTTTCCTAAATAACTGGTCCGAGATCTTAATACTCTTTCCCAATCTAACTGGTTAGAGATATTAACATCTTTTTTCCTAACTAACTGGTCAGAGATATTAAAATCTTTTCCCTGCCTAACTGGTCAAAGATCTTTAGCATCCTTTACACTATAACAAAAACTATCTATCGGGGCACTATTTTTGGGACACTATATCTGGTGTGCCCTATAAAGTGGATTTTCAAGGCACAAAATTGAAAGTGTTGCATGAACTTGAATTTAATATTTTTAAAAATTCAATTTTCATTATTTTAATAAAAATAAATATATAATCAAATATTTATAGGACAAAAAGTAGTGCCCCAATAAAATAAAATTAGTAATAACAAAAAATAATATCTATATATAATATATAAGGACTAAAATTGTGTCCCCAAAACAAAACTTATATTACGACACAATGTTGTGTCCTAATATATTTCAAAATATAATTAAAGGACAAATAATAGTATCCTAATAATATAGAATAAAAAAATTAAATTTAAAAATTTAAAAATAAAATTGAAATAAAAAGTATTACTACCAGAATGATGTCGTTTTGGCCTTCGATACCAATCCTTGTCACTCTCCCCCTCATACATTTGCTCAAAGAAAAAAAAAACCAAAATCCCCAAACCCTCAGCCTCAAACTTACCCTCATTCCAAATACGCTCAGTCCTCATCCTTACCCCAAACTCACAATAAACTTCTCCACTTCATCGCCGACGTGCTCTTGCAAATGCTGCCATCAAAACTTTGCCTCGACATCTCCACCATCTTCTTCGTATATGATCTTACAGCCTTTGTTCCCATCCCAGCGATCTCATTTTTTCCTACCTCTCACAACACCATCTTTGTCACCACCAGATCTGAGCCCTCTCCCTTTCTTCGCTTTGTTGTTGGACAAAATAAACATGAATCTTGGCAAAATCTAAAGTAGAGGTGAATAGATCTAGACATTTTGATAAAGTGAGGACGACAATGGCAAGGGAGCTGTAGTGGTATCGAGTGTTTTCCCGGAGCCATAAATCGATCTGCTAGTATCTCCTAAAGAGTTTGTTTTATATTTCTATTCTCAGATTTTTTTACTATGTTCTAGGATATTGTTCTAAGATTCTGGGGGTTAAACATAAGCAATTGTTGTTTCAACTTTTTTTCTTACTCAATTCTCTGAAAACATAATCTCAATTTTCTAGAAATTAAACATAAATTTCTTGCTTTCATTGATCAACCAGTTCACAATCAGCAGTTGATGCTATTGGAAACTGGGGAAGATGAAGCTGAGACATTCTTAAGGTATCATTCTCATATTCATTCTTAGGGTTTGATGACTCTTGGTGTTTACAATTTGACTTAAAGCTCCATTTGGATAGGCCATGTGGTGTATCGAGGGTTTTGAGTGGCAGGGGCAATTCTCGCCTGAAAGGTGAGGGTTTTCTATGATCTTTTTGCAGCTTGCTTAAGCTTGAGATTCTATTCGTCCACCTGTTTTTTATTTTCATTTAATTTTATAATTTTACCTTGAGATTGTTGTGATATTGTTGCATAAACATATGGTTTTGAATATGTATATTGCAGTTTTTGATAATGTACTGGATTGAGTTTTGAATCGAGGGGTTTTTGATTAAATATTGGATGAAAACTATGACGCTTCTCAACTCTATTCCAACTACTTTAATATTGGATGGATGTGGAATATGCCAAACCAAATGAGTGGTGGTTATATTTTTTCCCCTTCATTAACTCAATTAGTTTCTAAATGATGCATTTGATTTATGTGTTCTTTATTCTATTTTTATTTTTATTTTTTAAAATTTTCTTCTTTCCACAATCAATGCTTTTTGGGTAAGGTTTTAAAAATTGTCACACGTTGGACCTATTAGGGTGGAAATCAAATTGATGCTTACAATGTTAATTCTAGAAGCCAAATAAACTTGAACTTCTTGAAATAGAATATATATTGCATAATTTTCTTTTACTCTAGATATTGATTTAGTACCTTCTGTGTTTGTGGCATCAAAAAGTTTTAGGGTGTTGTTGTGCATTATAACTTCAGTTATATTTTAAAGACAAGATGATATAAGTTTTTTCTTTTTTTTTTTTTTTTTTTTTTTTTTTTTTTTTTTTTTTTTTTTTGCTTTTAAACTTTGTAATAGAGGTCAAATGGTAAAAACAAGTTTATATTTGTAACAAATCTTGCTTCTTGTTCTGGGCTTAGACTTCATCTTTGGCTTGAAAGGGGAAGTTCAGCTTCAGACTTGCCCTTCAGTAAAAGGGTTACAAAAGTCACATCAAAGATGGTGCAAATTCCATCAGGACCAGAACCAAGGTAGCTAAGATCTAATACGTGTTATAGTTCATAAGGGACAATTTACATTCAATTGCATCTTACTTTTATGAAGTTACATCTTTCATTTAAGATTAGTTTATGAATTAGATTTATATGATATTTGATTCAATTGATCATGTACAAGTATTTGTATTTTCTGTTTCTTATAGATTGAACCAGGTAGTCAGACTGAGCAAGCATCTCCATCTGTTGTTGTTTGGTTGGATCCTAAGGACATGCATGGTTTCAAATTCCTGACAATCTTAGTTGCACCTTGACCAATATTGTTCTATTTATCTTTTTCTTTCTTTATTTATTTATCAATCCTTGCATGAAATATTTAGTCTTGGACATTTTAGCTTCATTTGATTAGCAGTAGATTGTGCAACCTATTGGAATGTCTTTCAGTATTTTTCATCTCGTGAATTCATCATCTTTAAGCTTTTTGAGGGGAGAGTATCTACTAAGGACGGAAGGAATTGGAGTATCTACTAAAAATAAGATCATTCATTTAGACAACTGATAGGTGTAAATTACTTATCTATTTTCAAACCAAAATTGTCAGTTTTTGAGTACGTTTAATATGTTTTTAGTACGTTTTAATATGTTTTTTTTTTTCTTTTTGTATTAAAACAGGTGTATGGGTGAAAAAGTATGAAATCGAAGCGCAAACGATCAATTCGGACCAAAAATGGTCAGAGAACGGTGGAAAAACAAGCAAGGAGACAATATTCTGAAAGAAGCCTACCGTCGCGTCGTCTAGACCACCACCGCGGCGGTGAAAATGCAGAGAAGGGCTATTGATGCTGTAAATTCACCACCTAGGCGATGAAACTGCAGGATGTCCCTGAAATCCACCGCCTTCTCCACCACCGCGGCGAACATTAAACCGACATACCCACTGCCTAGGCGGTCAGCTCTGCACAATCTTAAGATATTTTTTTTAGATATTTTTCCTATTTAAAGCCTTCATCTTCTCCTCTCTTGCGGTGGAATCATCTCCCCCAACCCCTTAGGCTATATTTTAGGGTCAGTTTCAGAGATTTTTGAGGGAGCACTCTCAACCCAAGGTGGAAGATGAAGGAGGAAGTGATCGATCAATGGTTTTAGCGCCAAATCTTCGGATATCGGCTAAGTTGCTTGTTTCTTCTATTTGTTTTCTTCATTTTGGTAGTTTTAGAGCATGTTTACACCATTTTGCTTTGTATACATGGTTATGAAAATTGGCTAAACATAGGTTGTTTAGGGATTATTAATATAATTTATGAATATGTTGTTTAATTTAGTTTATGTTTTTTTGCGGATGTTCTTCATTATTTTGATTGTGTGTGCCGTATTGTTTGTTTATCCTGTTATTAGAATTATTTGATGAGAATACGGGGTTTGAAAAATCCTGGATTCGGACTAGAATAAACAACTGCCACGATCCAATAATCCGGTCGGAGTTTGGATTGTGGACAATCTATGACGTTGAGGCAAGACTCACATGACCTAGGGTCGTTAAAACGTTAATGGGGACTTCTTCATTGATTCGAAGTGATGTTATATCCCTCGTCTTACACTCGGGAGAGGTGACGGGGGAGTTTTAGAACTGAGATTGTCGATAGGGTAAACATAACGCGACAATCCAATAACCCGGGAGAGAGTTGGATTGTGTGTAATCGATGACATTGGGAAGAGACTCACGCAGCCTAGAGTCATTAAGACGTTGAAGGGGACTTCTTCATTGACACAAAGTCGCATATTCCCCCCATATTACACTCAGGAGAGGTGGCAGAGGAGTTTACAAACTGAAATTGTCGGATAAGTCGAATGCTGTTAATATAAACTAAAACGAGATTGAACATATATTCATAAACGAAACTAATCCCTATAAAACCTATTCTCTCAAAACTATCTCAATATAGTATTAGAATAGTTAAATTAGTATTTTAGTATTAGTATTAAATTTTATATTGCATTTTTGTCGCCTAGATAAAGTCGGGTTATGACAATCGCAGTACTCGATAGTAATCTCAACCAATCCCTGTGGATACGATACTTGACCGAAAGGTCCATTATACTAAAACTTGATCCGTACGCTTGTGGTAAAAGTGGCAATGCTTAAATTGCGACCTCGAACAGCCAAATGGTTCCTTATTTAATTTGAGATATAACATTTGCCTCAATTTTGATATTTGTTATATCTTTTGCTTCAGTGATTATGGTGATGCTTCAAAAGGCCCTTAGTTGAGAAAACTTGGTCAAGGTACAGATATTGTAGTGGCAATTCTCAGTCATCTCAATGACATTCTTGAAATGAAAAAGATTAATTTTGCAAAAGTTTCTCTTCTGGTGCTTGATGAGGCTGATTGAATGCTTGACATGGGGTTCGAACCTCAAATCTACAAGATCATGGATGAAATACCTCCACCCATGTAAACTCTTATGTACACTACTTCCTAACCCAAAGAAGTGAGAAAAACAACAGACGATCTCCTTCTCAATCCGATTCAGGTAAACAGAGGAAATGTAGATGAGTTTGTTCCAAAACTTTAGAAAGTATGGTATATTATTATTTTTGTAGATGAAGCATCAAATTTTGGAAATATAGTTTTGTTGTTTATTTTGGTCAAAAGTTTTTAGTTTATGAATCTTGTTTTGGTTTTACTTATTAGGGAACAAAAATAAGTTGTCATTATTTTTCAATTAATATATTCGTTAATGTTCTTTTTTATTATTATTTAGCTTGTATGTTTGGATAATTTGAATTATTTATGTACTTATTTTGTATTGTGAAGAATTTGTAGTGCTTATTGTTTGTATTTAGAGTATTTTGTTATTTTAAATTATAAAAAAAAAAAAAAAAAATTGGATATTTTATGGAGACACTAAAAAGTGTCCTATGAAATAGTTATTAGGGCATAATATAGTGTCCTAATATATTTAATTTAAAAAATATAAAATGATATAGAGGCAATATATAGTATCCTAATAACTATTTTATAGGACACTTATTGTTGCCTTAACAAAGTCAAACAAAAAGGGAACTTTTTGGTGCCTTATTAACCTATTGGGATGGCGTTTTATAGGGCACATGTCCAAGTGTCCCAAAAAGCTCAACTATCGCAATAGAAGCTCTATCACGATACTTTATTGTGCCCCAATAGACCAATTCTGTTGTAGTGTTACTTGTCCCAAAAGGCTAAAGACCTTAATATTCATTATCTACCGTACACTAGGATGTGTTGAATTTGACCCCTCACAAACCACATCCACTCACCAAAAAACAGGGACACGTTGGTAACCCTGGCGGGTTTGATCATCCAGTCATAACAAATTTATCATAGAGGCGAACCACATTTCGACCTGGTTCTTAGTTAAAACAGGGATACATAGGCAACCTATGTGGGGTCAATCATACAATTAAACAAAACATATCGTATCTTACCGTCTCCAGTGACAGAAGTATTTCCTCTCATCTATGGTGATGGAAGCATTTGTTCTCACCTGTATAGCGGATGCGTTTGTCTAACACTTATAATTGAGGAGAGTCGCCTAGATTTTCTATCACGAATTTATTGTTTTTAATTGTCAAGTTAAGACAAATGCTCACTTCACTTTAACTATGTGTCGACCGGATTCTTGGTGAAGACTAGGATATATAGGCAACCCAAGTGGGTTTTAGTCGTAGAACTAAACAAATAGTCGTTGTCGAGAACAACATAATCCTTGACATAAATCAGGATACATAAGCAATGTACACAGTTTCAGTCTCTTTTCAAACGCAAAAAAATAATTACACACTTGATTTGGGATAGGTAGGCAGCCCATATAGGCTCTGCCACATTTTCCCGAACATCTCAGGATTTATTCTTTCTCCCTAGCCAAGGGCTGGGGCACATTATATCAGGTTTCTCCTTCGATATTCCTTGATTGGATTCACCCTAGCTTGGGCTGGGGCAAATTTAAAATTGTGATTCACTTCCTTTGAGAAGTACGTACCACCCAGCCCCAGTCTTGGACTAGGGCATATTTTATCCAAGTTAACTTATTGTGAGAAGTTTTCTAATACTCTTTGGTAGTCTCAGGTAGGATTTAGCCCTGAAACTCTATCGAGTGTCGAGTTTCCATAAGTGTTTCTCAGCAAAGAATCCTCTTAGTCATCTTCAATCTTGGATTAAGATGACAACTCCAGGTTTGGTTTCTTTGATCAATAACCTTTGCCTATCTATTTCCCATTTACTTATCGTCGATAATGTCCCAAGTATAACCCTGGCTTCACTTTTTAGTTTATTTATTGTAGTGATGCCTAGGCGCAACCCTAGTTTCGCTTTCATAGTTTATTTATTGTAATGATACCCAGGAGCAACCTTGGCTTCACTTTTCTAGTTTATTTATTACAGTGATAACCAGACACAGCCCTTGCTTCACTTTTAGAGTTTATCTGTTGTAGTGATGCCCAAGCGCAACCCTGACTTCTCTTTTCTAGTTTATTCATTTCAGTGACTTCTGGGATAACCCTGGAACACCATTGCTATGACTACATTTAACCTGATTCTTATCTATCCTAAGATATGCAGTGAATCCCTTGGTTGGGTATGGTTAAAACTCTGGAGATGTTGATGAGTCAACGTTTCCCGTCCCCTATGGTGCAATGTATTCCTTTAGGACTAGTTAACTAACCTACCTTTGAGATTATTCCTTATCCACTGGGTAGGAATTTATAATTACCATTTGTAGTGTTCCTCGCTAACTTTGGATCACTATTTAAATTTACCGATCGCAGTGTTTCTCGCTACCTTTGGATCACTATTTAAACTTACCGTTCGCAGTGTTCGATTCACTAGTTAAAATTTACCGTTCACAATGTTCCTCATTGCCTTTGGATCACTATTTAGACACTATTTACAGTGTTCCTTGCTACCTTTGGTTCAATATTTACATTTTCTGTTCATAGTTTTCCTCGCTAACTTTGGTTCATTATTTATATTTAATGTTTACAATGTTCTCGGCTACCCTTGGTTCACTATTTAAGTTTATTGTTTGCAATGTTCCTTGGCTACTCTTGGTTCACTATTTATATTTATTGTTTTTAGTGTTCCTAGGCTACCCTTGGCTCACTATTTAAATATATTCTCCTAGGCTAATCCCGTATCTCTATTTGTTTTACTTACTGTCGGTGATTTTCAAAGATTCTCTGGAAAATAGCATTTTCATTTTCTTCCCTCTCAAAACTAACCTAGACTACTTTTGGTTAGGTCCATTTTCTTTCCGTATCTCGCGGTACAAAATATTTTTGTATCATATCTTTGTCATTATGAGTAAACTCACATGACAAAAAAGGGCAGCTATAGACACCGTATTTTTTTTTGGCTCATTTTTCTTTTGAAAAGTATTAGGTTTAAAGTGAAAATTCGAACAGACTTTAAACTGAGTTTTAGAAGGATGAGTTTCCTCCTTAAATATGCTTTAATATTAATTAAACAAAATAAGAAAAACATGAAAAATCGCCAATTCAATCGAACTTCAAAATAAACAAAAATTTTGGGTCAAATTGAAAATTTATGAAAGTTAATTGGGACTAAAATGACAAATATTAAAAAGTTATGATGACAAAACTTTTGTGTGTGTGTGTGTGTGTAAGAGAACAAGAGTGAAAAATTGAAGGTAAAAGACTTTCCATTTATTTTTTAGGAAAGAAAGAGTTTTTATTTATTTAAGAAAAATAAAAATTAAAGATTGAGAATAACATTTTATCGCTTTTATTGGTAAAAATGATTTAAGATAATAAATAATTTTGATCTTGGAAAAGTATTTTGAGAAGAAAAGGAAATTTTTATTTATAAAAAATGATTAAGGAAAATAAAAGTTAAAGAAACATTTCTAAATTTAAAAAAATAAAATTAAAACAAGAGTTTTGGAGAAACTTTAGAAAACAATTTGTGTACAAAATAATTTTTTTAAATGAAGCAAGACTCGTTTAAAACTAATGGGAGAAATATCTTTTTAGAAAATAAACATTTTTAAAGAATTTTTTGTCTTCTTCTGGAAAAGACATTTTTTAAAAGAGAAAAACATTTTTTAGAAAAAAGAATTTTTAATTTTTGAAAGAAAACATTTAAGAAAATATTTTGTTCACTGAAGAAAAAAAATTGGAAGAAATTTTATCTTGAAGAAAACATTTTTTTTTAAAAGATAAAATATGTTTTAAAAAAAAAAAGAATTTTTGATTTTTTGAAGCGAAGACATTCAAGAAAAAAATTTAGTTTTTTAGGTGAATGAAATATTTAAAGTTTTATTTAAAGAAAATAGTTTAAGAAGAATTTTTTTTGGAGTTTTCTTAGATTAAAAAAAATATTTATATATTTTTTAAAGATTTTTTTAAGAGGAAAGAAGTGAAAAATGAGAATATTTTTGGAAGTATCATTTGAATTTGGAAGAAACATTGAGACTTAATTTTTTCTATTTTTCATGCAAGATGAAAATAACACATTTTTTGCCACAACAACTTTAACTAGAATCATTTGGGGGAAGGATTTCCTTAAACCCTTATTTAAAGTTTCTTACAAAAATGGAAAACCTAAAAATAAGGTATGAAAAATCCTCCCTTATGGTTTTTAACTTAGGTAAACTTCCTTATGGACTCGACTCAGTGTCAGTCCAAGGTCTCGACTAAGTATATAATATAGTACATAAATTGTCAGTCCAAGGACTTTGACTTAGTGTTAGTCTAAGGTCCTGACTAAAAATGTAAAAAAAATATAGAAATTTAAAACTCAAAAAGATGTTGAGTGGTAAAGTAAATGACAGAATAGTAAATGCAGAAAAGTAAAGTATGGAAAAACACAGAGCGAAAAAGTAAATGTAAGAACTTAAATTTGTTTTGTGCATTTTCAGAGAAAGACTTGTATTTTTGTTGAGTTTTGACCACATTTGTTTTTTTCCTTTGTTTGTCTTTATTTTGACTAGAAATGTAAAAAGATTAGGAGTTTTCAGAACTTACCTTGCCTTTTGGAATGATGGTTCTTCTTCTTCTTCATTTGTGTTTTTTTTTTGATCGTTTTTTGTAGAGAATATAAGACTTGTAAAACTAAAATCTAATTTTTAGAAATATTTGTAGAGAGATAAAGAGCCCTTGGTATGTCAAGAGAGGTCATACATGTAATAGGAAGTAAAGTGGCAACTTGGATGGAAGGAGGTCACCCTTATTTATAGGGATGGGCATCGCACCCTGAGGAGGCCGCAGATGTCCTTGTGACTCTCCCATGTTACTTCAAATGATAGGAGACTACCCCTATTTTGTAAAAATTACTCAATGGCCCCCTAAATCAAGTATGGAGTGTAAAATTGGTTGGATATGACCTTTCCTAGTCATACCAATTTAGGAAATGGTTTTAAACACTTGATCGTTGATGAGTGGTTTATTTACTGACAAATCAAGTACTTTTTTATTCAAATATTTGTGTGTTTTCAAGCATTTTTGTTAGTTTAATGTGTTCTTGTATTGTTTTATAGGTTTTTGAATAAATGGGTGAAAATGTGCAAAATCGGTTCAGATGCAGTAACTTCAAGGCCCTTTTTGACAATGATTCAATCCGATTTTGAAAAAAACTCAAAACATGGATTTTGTATATTGATAGGTGTAATTTATCTATTTATTCCAAAGTCGGTTTTGGTAGTTTTCGAGTATTTTTATAGCATTTTAATATGTTTTAATATGCTTTTATTTATTTTGCTATATATTAGGTGTTTGGAGTGATAAGGGACGAAAACGGTCCATAAACGAGCAAATTGATGGAAGAACGATAGAGAAAAAGAGCGAAATGGACAATATTCAGAACCTGCAACCACTACTGTAGTGGTGAAACCACCACTGCACTGGTCAAAGTACAGAGAGTTGTTGAACTCTCCATCGTTGCAGCGGTGAAACCACCGCCACAGCGGTCAAAATACAGAGAGTTACTGATCTCTCCACCGTTGCAAAGGTCAGGCGCTAGATAGTTTAGATATTTTAGGATATTTTGGATCCTATAAATATCATCACTTCTCCCCCAAACATATGGTTGACGTTTACGGGAGTGTCTTGAGAGCTCCAAGGCCTTTTAACCAAAAGAAGATCATAAAGCCAAGAAGAGGAAACGTTTGGAGCGGTTTTAGCTTCGATTCTTCGGATAACGACTAGTATCCTTGTTTCTCGATTTTATTCTTAGTTTGGTTGATAGTTTTGTATATGTTTAGATTGTATGTTGTTGTATATGTGGTTATGGCCATTAAAAACTAAACATATATTGTCTAGGGAACGATTCGTGTATAAAAACGTTGTTTGAATAAATATATGTTTTGTTAATGCTTGTTCATATTTATTTGATTGTGTTTACCATTTTATTACAATTTTAATATTCTTGTTATGGTATTAGGGTTGATTTTGAGAATACGGGATTTGACACTTGGGAGAGGTAACCCCGAATTCGGACTAGGGTTTAAACACAACGCAACGATCTAATGACCCGGGAGGGCATTAGAAAGTGTACAATCCATGAGGTTGGGATGAGACTCATGTGACCAAGTGTCGTATAGACGCTCGAGGGGGACTTAGGCATTAACGCGAAATCACATATTCATTCACTTTACACTCGGGAGAAGTAGTAAGTGAGTTTTCGATACCTAGATTATTGAATAGATTGGAATGTCGTTAATGTAAATTAGATTTAAATGAACACATTTAAGTGAACGAAATTAATCCCTAGGCAATATTTTCCCATAAACGTCATACTAGTATATTAGGATAGTAGTTTAATTAGTTTAATTAACTTAGTTTAGTATATTTTTATTATACAAACCTATTTTTTATCGTCTAAATAAAGTTAGGTTATGAAAATTACGGTACTCAACGAGAATATAATCCAATCCCTGTGGATACGACAACCCTTACTCTTCCCAATCTATACTAAAACTTGACCCGTACACTTGCGGTGAAAGTAGCGACGTAATTTACATTGTATCATATATATATATATATATTCTTTCCATAGGTTTTTGAATCACCTCAATAAAAGTTCGGACAAGAAAGATACGGCTAAAAGAAAAACCTGGTGTCGATATTGCCTTGAGTGCGCTACAGCGAGCTCACACTTGCTACAGTGAGATCGGTCGCATCTAAACCCTAATTTATGTTATTTAAGCTCATTTTCATAGGAAAAAAGGGATAGGCCAAAAGGGGAACAACAAGAGGCAATATTTTGGAGCTATTTGAGGCAATTTTGAAGGGGAAAACACCGGGTGATGGCGTTTTGATACAAGATCGACGAAGAAAACATCATTGATGGAACTTAGGATTGAAGATCTGGAGCCCAAATCCTCAACAAGATTTTCTCTTCCATTTTCTTTCCATAATCTTTTGTTCTAAGTTTATATTTGTAATATTCTGTTGAACATACTACATTTATGAATTTATTGAGAAGATTAGCTATGGATTTGTCTATGTTGTATTCGTAATTTAGATCTAGGGCTTGACGTAGTCTCGTTTGAACCATGTTGTGAATATTTTATGTATTGTTAGATTTAATTCCATTTTATGCACTCCCTAGGCCTAATGTGTTTGATTCATATGACCAACGATTTAGACAATGTTAGGTTGCAAATTTGACACTCAGGAGAGGTTGAATTCGTAACCAGATTTGGGAGTGCATAACGTAGATTGTTGTGAATTTGGGAGGAAATCAACACTTAAGTATTCGAGTTGGGAATTTAGGATCTTGTGAGACCGGGAGGTAATTGAGTTATAAATTGATCAATAAGAATCGTCTTTCAATTGTATTTACCATTTTATCACTTCTATTGTATGCTTGTATATGATATTGTGGTTGATTTGAGAATATGGAGTTTGACGCTCGGGAGAGGTAACCCCAGATTCGGACTAGGTTTAAAACACAACACAAGTTCTAATGTTTCGGGAGATTATTAGAACGTGTGTAATCCATGACGTAGGGGTAAGATGCATGTAATCGTTTAAACGCTTGATAGGGATATCGGTGTTGATGTGGTTGCATATTCACTCACTTTACACTAGGGAGAGGTAGTGAGTGAGTTTCAGAAACCTAGATTGTTGAATGTACGGGATTAACTATTAATTGCTTAATAGGATAACATGGGAATAACGAGATAAAATCAAGCCCCTAGAACATTAGTGCATAGATAATCCATATTATATTTTGTTTTGTTTTTGTATTTATTTTAGTTTTAGGTTTATTTCTATAAGAACCCAAAATTGGATCGCCTAGATAAAGTTAGGTTATGACAATTGTGGTGCTTAACAACAATTTAATTCAATTCCTATGGATTCAATAACCCTACTCTTCCTATACTATTAAAACTTAACCCGTAAACTTACGGTATCGTAGTGACAAAATAATTTACTACCAAGTTTTTGAACTTCAAGGCCTTTTTTGACAATAATGCCATCCGATTTTGGAAAATATCAAAACATGGAACTCGCATATATATATATATATATATATATATATATATATATATATATATATATATATATATATTAGCTTTCTATAGGTTTCGAATCACCTCAATTGCAGTTCGAACGAAAAATATAAGGCCAAAAGAATAACCTGGTGTCGGCGTTGCCTTGAGCGCGCTGCAGCAAGCAAAGGGCAATTGCTCAAATTTAATACCCTATTTGAGAAAAAATATTGTAGTATAGTGTGCTTAAGTACGGGTGTCAAACCATAAGGATTAGTTTGTAATTATTTTTCTTTCTTTAACAGAAATTGATTTTGATTTTTGATTTTTGATTTTTAATACAATAAAAGTAAATAATATGAACAAATAGAGAACCGTGTTAAGAATTATGGATCCATCTTTTGGTGAATCCCTACATTACATTAATCTACGGTGAATTAAAATTTAGCTATAAACTATCCAATACAATAACCGATCCCCAAAATTACGATTATATAATCATTAAATTTAGACCACATGTACTACATTAAATGTTCTTAGAAGTAACTGAATCTAAGACTAAAATGTCTACAAGAATATTTTAGAATAAATTCAATCACATTGACGTTGCCAAAAATCCCTAGCACGTGTGAAAGATCAAACACATGCCAAAAATATTCACAACCTTCTTCTACAACCTACAAAACCAATTAGCTCAAATAGACACCGGTGTGGTTTAGGCCAAAGAACCTTTCAGTGTGAGAATAAGTTAGTTTGCTTTTTAGAGAGAGATCAAGTACTTGATAGTTAAAATAATATGTTGATACCTTCTCTTTATATAGACTTCTCTATTTGTGTCATTATGTTGGTGAGGTCTCTATTTCCATGATCCTCTACTAATTGCATGGGATTTAGCGGTGATCTCAACTACAAACGGTTGGTTTATTGCAATTCTCCTCAAGACTTGGGGATCGTGGGAGTTCTTGGACTTACCTCTAATTAGCCTTTCTACTATGGGTTTTATTTACCCTTGATTGGGACTTTTTATAGGGTTTTCTTTTATTTAAATAACGGGCCATTTATTATGAGCCGACCTCTTTCTTGGTGGGTTAATGCGTTCAGCCCAAAATGACCACCAGTTTACTTTTTCCAGATCAGATTATTAACTCGACCTGACCCATCAAAGCTTTCAAGCTTCTATTAATCGTAGGTAAGAATTTCTCCCATATCATTTGCCCTCCTGACTTTCATGAAAATTCAGAGAAGAGAGATGAAAGATCACATCTCCATTCACGTAAGTTCTTGTTTTCATTCAATCTCCTCATTGTGTAGTTGTTTGCACTAGATTTTTTATTTTTGTTATTTTGTTTGAGATAACGTTGAGTCCATCAAATAGTTTGGCGAGGTTGGTTCATCGTCAACTCATCTTACAGAACAGACAACGTTTCCCAAAACCCATTCATCCACTGATTCCCAATTAACTAGGGATATCATGATGCTAGTTACTTTATGGAGGAATGGCTTGAGCCATTCCGAGAAAAATACGATATCCCTTCATCGATTTCAATTAGGGTTCCATCCGAGGATGAACGTCCCTATAGTGCCAAAGAGGATAAGATATATCTCTTTGTGTGGATGTTCGAATATGGCCTTAGGCTTCCTCTTATCCCATTTTTCACAACATCTTTCACCAATTAGATATCACTCCAGCCCAATTAGCACCCAACGGTTTCCGTTGAATAATGGGGGCTTTAACCATTTCCTAGGTAAACAATATTCCCCTCACTATAGGAATGATTAGGAGTGTCTGTTCCCATAAATTTCTTCACGATACTGGGAGATTCTATTACTTATCCATCAAGAAATACTCCTTCCTTACCGACCTTTTTACTGCGATAAAAAGAGGTTGGTAGAGGCGATACCTCTTCTTCAAGGGTAATTAGGAGTTCTCTTCTGATGAGATATGGCAGCCTCCAGTCGTACTGAAGCACTTTAACTTCTCGAGTAATTTTCTTTTTCTTTTGTATTTTGCAATCCAAATTCGTGAGTTTTGCATTGGTGATGTCCTTATATTTTCTTGGGTTATCTTGTGAAGGTGAAAGTACCTGCAAAAGTCTTCGCCTTACACCTAAGGTCGAGGACAAACTACAGAGGCTTCTGGTCCCAGAAAAGAGGTCTTGTAAACTTCCAATCCATTTGTTCCACCAGAGATGGATGCCTCAGGAGTTAGCCGTTTACATAACTTAGCCTTGGGGAAGAGGAAAAAAGTAGCCAAGAAGCCTTTTCGGCCATCTGGGCAGCTAGGTGCTTAGCTTATCGCTCAGCATGTCGTAGCTCGTCTAGCAGCTTATCGACCCCTAGCATCTCTGTTCATTCTTCCTCCTTCGTCTAACTCTAACGACTCTCAGGGGCTAGTGCTTGTCACTCGTGTAGTTGGGAACCCTATAAGTCATGCCCCGAAGCCTGCCACAACTAGCGTTCCTCCACCTCCTCCTACTTCCATTGCATCCAGTTAGGGCATGTCTACTTCTCCAAGCAGGCAAGGCATGTCTCACAAGAAGATGTGTGATAGGTGTAATTTATCTATTTATTCCCAAGTCGATTTTGGTAGTTTTCGAGTATTTTTATAGAGTTCTATTATGTTTTAATACATTTTTATTTATTTTGTCTTAAATTAGGTATTTGGGCTAAAAATGGACTAAAATGGTTCATAAACGATCAAAGCGGTAGAAGAACGGTGGAGAAAAATACCAAATTCTGAACCTGCATCCATCGCTACAGCGGTGAAAATACAAAGAGTTGCTGAAAGCTCCACCGCTACAGTGGTCAAAATGCAAAGAGCTCCACCACTGCAGCGGTCACCCGCCAGAATCCTACCGACCTATCCACCACTGCAACGATGATAAAAAAAACTTGGTAGCGTGTGAATACGTCGCTAGTTTCACAGCAAGTGTACGGGTCAAGTTTTAGTATAGATGGGGAAGGGTAAGGGTTGTCGTATCCACAGGGATTGGTGTAGATTATCGTTGAGTACCATAATTGTCAAAACCTAACTTTATTTAGGCGATAAAAATGTAGTTTTTACAATAAAACAAACTAAACTAAGTTAATTAAACTAATTATACTAATATAGTCGTATAACGTTTATGGGAAATTATTACCTAGGAATTAACTTCATCAACCTAAATATGTTTGTTTCAATCTAATTTACATTAACGGCGTTCATCCTATCCAACAATCTCGGTATCAAAATCTCATTCACTACCTCTCCCGAGTGTAAAGTGAATAAATATGTGACTTCTCTTTAACGCTGAAGTCCTCCTCAAGCGTCTATACGACACTTGGTCACATGAGTCTTGCCCCCAACATCATGGATTGCACACTTTCTAACTCCTTCCCAAGTTATTAGATCGTCGCGTTGTGTTTAAACCCTAGTCCGAATCCGAGGTTACCTCTCCCGAGTGTCAAACCTCGTATTCTCAATATATCTAAACAAGCATATAAACATGGAATAATGGTAAACACAATTGGATAAACATGAACAACCATTAACGAAACATCGATTTATTCAAATATCATTTCATGAAGTACATTAAGTTCTAGACAATATATGTTTAGCTACACATGGCAGTAGCCCTAAATACAACTAAATACAAGCTAAACATATACAAACATTCAACCAATCTAAGATAGAAAGAGAGAAACAAGGAGACTAGCTGTTATTTGAAGATCCGATGGTAAAATCACTCTGAGAACGCTTCCTCCTTCTTCGCTTTGTGATCTTCTATTGGTCGAAAGGCCTTAGAGCTCTCAAGACTCCCGAAAACATCTACCTCCCATTTGGAAAGAAGAGGGATGATATTTATAGGATTCTAAATATCTCAAAATATCCTAAAATATCTTAAAAAATCTGGCGCTGACCACTACAGCGGTGGATAGGTCGGTAGGATTCTGGCGAGTGACCATTGCAGCGGTGGAGCTCTCTGTATTTTGACCGCTGTAGTGGTGGCCTGACCACTACAGCGGTCGAGCTTTCAGCAACTCTCTATATTTTCACCGCTACAACTGTCGATGCAAGTTCAGAATTTGGCCTTTTTCTCCACTGTTCTTCCACCGCTTTAATCGTTTATGGACCATTTTAGTCCATTTTCACCCCAAATACCTAATTTAAGACAAAATAAATAAAAACGCATTAAAACATAATAAAACGCTATAAAAATACTCGAAAACAACCAAAACCGTATTGGGAATAAATAGATAAATTACACCTATTAAATACCCCCAAACTTGGAATTTTGCTAGTCCTTGAGCAAAACATTCACACTAAAATAAAAAACACAACGAAATAACTAACACAAAAACTAAACACGAATAAAAACATAAACTACCTAAACATAACGATATGCGAGTTTTGAATTCAACTATCGACCAAAATATTTTTTCTTCAACAACCCCCAATCATATTGAGTTCAGGAGTAAAACGCACCATGTGATATTTTGGAATTTTGACATTAAATAATGATAAACGCCATTCTAGATCCTTTCAACGTGTGTGTGCGAAACTCAATAATATAATCATTCAAAGACTGGATTAGATTATCCACCAATGAAACTCACGACTTATACCTTAAAGGATTAGGATATCCATACGCCTGATTGGGTTCCACTCTCCACTAATATAGGCTAAGCAGTTCTTGAAAATCAAAAGGACCTGGTTCAGTTGGGAACATGGCCAAGGGTATATAGGGAATATAAAACAAGTTAACGTTGTTAACTCAACAATACCCAAGGAACAACGCTTGGTACATAATCACTCTCGAACCCCCATAGATTAATTTGAAACAACCTTGAACAAACATTTAAAGACTGATGTATTCACTCGTCAAAAGAAACGAAAATTTAACTATATTTACATATGTTTTTTTTTTAAACCACACCCCCAAACTTATTCGATTATTACAATTTCACAGATGTAGTTAAAATAAAAGAAAAATGACAAGTGAGTGCTCGAATACCGAACCAATAAAAAGTGCGCCCTAAACCCAACCGCTCACTTCAAGTAGCATACACGAATGCTAATTTGATTCACTCAAATTGTGCCTTCGATTTAGCGATATAGGTTTGGAAAGAATTCAATTGGCCAGGGTATTAGTTATGTTTTCAAAATTGAAACGTCAAATTGGCTTCGACGGGGTAACGAGGGATAAACATATAGCAAGGTAAGCTTCAAAGGCTCAAGCGACAAAATGAATGCCTAAATCATGTCTCCTGGACTACCTCGCCTAGGATTTTGCCTCAAATCAATTGAATAACTATACTTTGAGTCTACGTGCTCATGCAAATTAGGATCCACAATAACTTTCACCAAAATGACATTGCCAAGCACACAGAACACACATGAATGGGCATTACCCTTGACCTCGACAAACAACCAGGGATAATATTATCATCGGGTAATGGCCCAGATGAATGCAAAACTCAGCATGCAATAACAACAACACAAACATAAACACATTAGCTAGATGATAGGTGTAAATCACCTATATATTTCCAAACCGAAATTGTTAGTTTTCGAGTACGTTTAGTATGTTTTAATATGTTTCTATTCTTTTTGTGTTAAAATAGGTGTGTGGGGTGAAAAGATAGGAAAACGGAGTGTAAATGATTATATCGGACCAAGAACGGTCGAAGAATGGTGGAAATACAAGCACGGAGGATATATTCTAAAAAGAAGCCGACCACTGCGGAGTCAAACCATCGTTGTGGCAACG
Source organism: Eucommia ulmoides (assembly GCA_016647705.1). Taxonomy (NCBI): domain Eukaryota; kingdom Viridiplantae; phylum Streptophyta; class Magnoliopsida; order Garryales; family Eucommiaceae; genus Eucommia; species Eucommia ulmoides. Next base: position 35,928,851 of record CM028333.1, on the reverse strand, counting down.
AAAATGTAGAGTGGGCCAAATCTTCCTGGACATCCACCATCGCGGCAGTGAAACTGCAAGATGGTCCTTAAATCCATCGCCTCCTCTACTACTGTGGCAATCACTGAACCAACCTACCCACCACCGTGGTGGTCTCTCTGCACACATAATTAGATATTTTGAGCCCTATAAAACCCTTCATCTTCTCCTCTCTTCCAATTTTAATCACCCCCTAAGGCCCTTAAAATATATTTAGGATGAGTTTGAGAGATTTTTGAGGGAGAACTCTCAACCTGAGGAAAAAGATAAAGAAGGAAGTGATCGTTCTACGGTTTTAGTGCCAAATCTTTGGATATCGGCTAACTTCTTTCATTTCTTTTCTTTGTTTTATTCATTTTGGTAGTTGTTGAGTATGTTTAGTCCATTTTACATTGTATACATGGTTATGTCCATTGGCTAAACATAAACTGTTTGGGGATTAACACTATATTTATTAATATGTTGTTTGATTGAGTTTATGTTTCGTTAGCAGTTGTTCTTCGTTATTTTGATTGGGTTTATTGGTTTGTCATGATTATATGCTTAGATAGATATATTGAGAATACGGGGTTTAACACTCGGGAAAGGTAACCCTAGATTCAGACTAGGTTAAACACAACACGACGATCCAATAACCCGGGAAGGAGTTGGAGAGTATGGAATCGATGACGTTGGGGCAAGACTTACATGACCTAGGGTAGTTAAGACATTAAGGGGACTTCTTCGTTGACACAAAGTCATGTATTCCCTCATCTTACACTCGGGAGAGGTGGCGGGGGAATTTACGAACTGAGATTGTCAGAAAAGTCGAAAGTCATTAACGTAAACTAAAACGAGATCGAACTCATATTCGTAAACGAAGTTAATCCCTAGACAATCTATTCTCTAAAAACTATCTCAATATAATATTAGTATAGATAATTTAAATTAGATTAATTAAATTAGTATTAGTATTAAATTTTATTCACATTTATTTTCGCTTAGATAAAATTAGGTTATGATAATCGCAGTAATCGATAATAATTACAACCAATCCCTATGGATAAGATAATCCTAATTTTCCTGATCTATACTAAAACTTGACCCATACACTTGCGGTGAAAGTGGCGACGCGTAATTGCAGCCACCACTAAACTAAACAAGAATGCAAACAACTAAAACAACAAAACATACTAACATACTACACATCACCCAAAATTTAAACAATCAGTGTTCACAGCGACCTAATCATCAATCTCAACATTTGAAATAAATCATACTAACGAAGGGGGTTCAGAACACGTACTTGGGAGGCGAGACAAGCTCGTCTCTGAATGAATTCTACGGTGATAGATCTAATTTTTTTTTGGACTTGGGTTGCCTCCCAAGAAGTGCTTTGTGTATTCTCCTCGGGTTGACATGGAGAAGTCCTCGTTAAAGAGTGGCTTCCGCTCATAGTAAGTGTCATACAACACTACATATGGGTCTTGATTCTGTACGCCCTCAAGACTGGCAAGATTTGGTATTATTCGACTAGAGCTTTCAACAAGACTCTCCGCTGGCTCATGTACTTGGTGGGCATGAAAGAACGTTATTAATGGCGGTAAAAGACAAGTGAGCCACATCAAATCCCTGTAGATGTGATCGTCTTAGATCGGTGGTGGCATCACAATTTGGATCTCCAATGGTAAAGAATCACAATTATCAATCCATGCTTCGGTTCCCATCTCATTCGATTCATCGCTATTGAATTCACCTAAGCTCCTTCCGCTTGTTTTCGGTTCCTCGTGGTCGCTTTCAATGCATATGGCATTTGTATCTCTTAATGCCACCACTTCTGACTCGGCCTCCATAAAGCATATTAGCTTACCGATTTGCATCTAAAGAGGCTTTACAGTCTCATCGATTTTGGCACAGACCGTCTCAATATTGTCAAGACGATCCTCGTGCCCATTGATCCTATCATTCGTTTTCCTCCAGAAAGTCTGAGTCTCTCCCATAAATTCAGCGAACATGATTTCCAATACAGGGGAAGGCTCCATATGTTGGGCCGGGGTATCAATCCATGGTGCCGAAGTGTTGGAATGATCCCCCAAGTTTTGGTAACTTGGTGAATAATTCTAACTCTGATAATCAAAAGCCACCAATTCCTCCAACGACCAAAAGGTTTCATCCGCGATTAGTTCGTAGAAAGAGGTGGTATCGTTTCCTCCTTCCACCTACATTCTGGCTGCGGCTTGTAACCCGTCGAGGAAATTTAAGAAGTTGACACTCTCTCGGGAAGCCATGATTCAGGAACCAGAACAGCAACTACTTGTATCGATCTCAAGCACAATAAAATGGCTCAAAATCTCATTGAAAGAAACACAAAAGTACATGTTGATCTAACATCTTTAAGTACCCTGCAGGAAAAACAAAAACAAAACCACAAAGAAAAAATAAACAAAAGAAATTCCTAAATTAAAATAAAGTTATTTACTCACAATATCAACAACAATCTAAACACCAATCCCTGGTAACGGAGCCAAAAACTTGGAAGCGCGTGAATACGTCGCTACTTTCAATTGTACGGGTCAAGTTTTAGTTTAAAATGGAAAAAGTAAGGATTGTCGTATCCACAGGAATTGGTGTAGATTATCGTTAATTACCGTAATTGTCATAATCTAACTTTATTTAGGTGATAAAAATGTAGTTTTTATAATAAAATATGCTAAACTAAGTTAATTAAACTAATTATACTAATATAGTCGTACGACGTTTATGGGAATTATTATCTAGGGATTGACTTCGTCCACCTAAACGTGTTCGTTTCAATTTAGTTTACATTAACGGCGTTCATCCTATCCGACAATCTCGGTATCGAAATCTCATTCACTACCTCTCCTAAGTATAAAGTAAATGAATATGTGACTTTGCATCAATGCCCAATTCCCCCTCGAGCGTCTATACGATACTTGGTCACATGAGTCTTGCCCCCAACATCACGGATTGTATACTTTCTAACTCCCTCCAGGGTTATTAGATCGTCGCGTTGTGTTTAAACCCTAGTCTGAATCCGGGGTTACCTCTCCCGAGTGTCAAACCCTGTATTCTCAATATATCTAAATAAGCATATAAATGAGGAATAACTGTAAACACAATTGGATAAACACGAACAACCATTAACGAAATATCGATTTATTCAAATATCATTTTCGTGAAGTACATCAAGCCCTAGACAATATATGTTTATCTGCACATGGTCGTAACCCTAAATACAAGCTAAACATATACAAACATTCAACCAATCTAAGAGAGAAAGAGAGAAACGAGGAGACTAGCCGTTATCTGAAGATCCAACGCTAAAATCACTCCGAGAATGCTTCCTCCTTCTTCGCGTTGTGATCTTCTATTGGTTGAATGGCCTTGGAGCTCTCAAGATTCCTGAAAACATCTACCTCCCATTTGGGGAGAAGAGGGACAATATTTATAGGATTCTAAATATCTCAAAATATCCTAAAATATCTTTAAAAATCTGGCGCTAACAACTACAAATGTGGGATCACTATTGCAGCGGTGGATAGGTTAGTAGGATTCAGGCGGGTAACCGCTACATCGGTGGAGCTCTCTGTATTTTGACTGTTGCAGTAGTGGCCTGACTGCTGCAGTGGTGGAGCTTTTAGCAACTCTCTCTATTTTCACCGCTACACCAGTATATGCAAGTTCAGAATTTGGTATTTTTCTTCACCGTTCTTCCATCACTTCGATCGTTTATGGACCATTTTTGTCCATTTTTTCCTCAAATACCTAATTTAAGACAAAATAAATGAAAACGTATTAAAACATAATAAAACACTATAAAAATACTAGAAAACTACCAAAATCGGCTTGAGAATAAATAGATAAATTACACCTATCAATGTGTCATCAGTTGAAGGAGGCGGGCCCTTCAATCCCAAATTGTAAGGAGATATTTGACAATGTTATCCATACTTTGATTGAACAGTCCTGGGATAAGAGTCGGGCCAAGATTGGGAATCGTAGTCGGGTAGAGCTTTTCTGAACCCTTATTTGCACATTTCTCCAGGTAATTTTATTTTTCTTCAGTATGCTTGGATTTTTTGAAACTAGTCTATAGTTTTTTTATCAATTGGTACTATTTCGTAGAGCATCCACCTTTCTTCTACATTTTCGGGGAGTTCTAATAACGTGGCTGAGTTGGATACTCAGATCATGGATCAGTTGATAGAGTCTAGTCGTCTGGAGGAGGACCTTCGTGTTCTTGAATAGTAGAAGGTTTCTCTTGAGACTGACCTAGCCATGGCAAGGTTATCCAAGGAAAAGTTTGAAGTTGATTTGTATGCTGCCAACACTTAATGCAAAGTTCTGTAGAAAAGCAAGTAGCTGTTAATCACGGAAAACAACAGGTTTCTTACTAAGAACTCCTTGCTAAGGGAAGAGCTCAACTCAGCAAAGTGGAGGTGAATTCACCGAAGACTGATCTCTAGACCAAGGATATTGCCCTCCAGGCCAGGGATGATGCCCTCTAACGCTTGTAGAATGAAAGGAGCCAAGTTTCTACTAAGCTAGACAAGGAAAAGCTCAAGACTGCTGGATTGGAGAGAAAGTCTGCCAAATAGTCAGAGGTGGTGGAAAAACTGGTTGCAGAGATGGAGCAGAAGGCGAATGAGAGTGAAGAGAATATTACTAAGATCTGGGAGCAATTTGACACCCTGAAAGAGAGTATCCAGTTGGTTGGCTACTGACATTACCAACGCTTGGTGCGAGTAAGCATTCCGAGCTCGACCTTTCTTTTTTGGAGAAAGAGCTGGAGAATGAGGCAGAAGAGGAGGGTGTTACTACTTCTAAGGGTGAGGTTCCATCTAGTAAGCTTCCAATCCCTCCTCCAGAGATTCATCATCTGTCGCTGAGGTGCCTATTGCTACCTTAGTCCCAAGCCCTTCTGATCAGCTCGTTATCGATCCAGCTCTTCTTCCTGTGGATCAAGTTTCATCTCTACCTTCAACATCGTAGTCTTCAGCTTAGCCTATGGTAGACCAAGTTCCATCTTTATCCAATGATCATGTCTCTACTCTTGTTGGATTTCAAATTGCTGGCCAACCAGACGTCGCAGACCAAAGTTCGATGCCTTGATTTGACGATTGTCTTTTCAGTTTTTATTGCCTGCAATTTCAGTAATGATAATACTTTTGTAATTATGACATGTTCAAACCATAGCCTCCCCCATTAGTATTGAAAATACGCTTTCATAATTACTGTACGTCTTTCGTTAGTTTATGTCACTTATTTATCATAAATACACATACTTGATGATTCGTTTTCACTCTCATTTTACATTTTTACTTGTTGGTTTGGCAATTTCAAGATAAACCATGTGTTAAGGTTTTGCATAAGCAGTAATTGTTTTTTGAGATATCAAAGAAATTTATTCTTTCTTTTTCTTTCCCTTCTTATCCCTATTCTGAAATTATGTTGACGCCCTCTTCATCTTCCTCCTTCGAAGCCATTCAAAACAAAAGGAAAAAAGAAGTTAAGATGGGCCAGCACTTTTGTGAGTATATGATGATGGCGAAGACCTCATCAGAAGAGCACCATCGCCTACGTGCCCTAGACGACTCTTACGCCATTTTTGACTCTTTGGAGTCTACACATTTTCGTGCAATTTCTCAACTCCAGGTGCTTAGGGAGCACTTTAGGAGGGCAAATACAGAGAATCGTGAGCTTATGGGTCACGTGCATCAACCTAAGCAATATACCGATCTAATGAAGGAGATAAGGGACAAGATCTGAGAAAAGAATGAAAAAATAAAATATCCGGGAGTTGGTTCTTTCCATCAAACAGTATAAGGAGCATGACTTCTACCGCTTCAACTCGGACTTAGATGAGCTAGGTCCTCTTTCTTCTCCTGGGTCAGATTAATGCCACCCAACTCAGCCCCGATTAAGGTAGAAAAAGTTTTTGGACTTCTTAACTTGTTTTGCTTCTTCTTCATTTTTTTTTTTTTTTTTTTTTTTTGTAATGTGAATAATTTTATGTTCTTTATTTTTTTATTTTTTTTTATGATAATGTACACCCGCCTTTTTTATTTTGTTAATACAAAAATAGGTTATGGTGTTTTCTCTAAGTGTTTTCATGTTTTCATTGTTGATGTGTATATGTTTGTCGTTCTTTCTTTGCTTGCCCTCCTTCATAACATAATAGTCTATGAAGCCTGTTATGAATCGACATAGACTTTTGGCTTGAATGAACAAGAACTTTTGTATATGAACTTTATACACAGTAAGCTAGATCTTGAATGGATTTCTTTTTTAACTGCTTTCATTTCACTTAATGAGTTGATTTTAACCAAATAATGCCCTTAACACTCAGGGATTTTACTTTTGGAAGTGTTTTTTGAGTTTTAAAGGGCTACCTTTGATTAGTAGATTCTTTTTCCAATTCTAGACTCAATGATTTTATCTTTTAAGTGTTTCTACTGATCAACTCAATTTGTAATGCCCTCTTTCACTTGGTGATTTTTACCACGAAACGTTTCTTGTTGAGTTAATCTGCTTACCTTATTAACTGTTTTACACTTGGTGTCTATCACTGGATGTTTCAATGGTGAGCTGATTTGCGTAGCTCCTTTTACAATTAGTTTTCTCCACTAAATGTTTGTGATGAGTTGATCTGCTCAGCGCACCTATCATTTTTACACTTAGTTTTAGTACTAATTATTTTCTTGGTGAGCTGATCTGCTCAACTCACTTATCATTTTTACATTTGGTTTTTAGTACTAAATGGCTCGTTGGTGAGCTGATCTGTTCAACTCACCTTTCATCTTTACACTTAGTTTTTAGTACTAAATATTTCGTTGGTGAGCTGCTCTCCTCAAATCACCGGTCATTTTACACTTAGTTTTTAGTAGTAAATGTTTCATTGGTGAGTTGATCTCCTCAGTTCACCTGTCACTTTTACACTTAGTTTTTAGTAATATATGTTTCGTTGGTGAGCTGATCTCCTTAGCTCATCTGACATTTTTAAACTTAGTTTTTAGTACTAAATGTTTTGTTGGTGAGCTGATCTCCTCAGCTCACCTATCACTTTTACACTTAGTTTTTAGTACTAAATGTTTTGTTGGTGTGCTGATCTCTTCAGCTCACCTGTCATTTTTAGTTTTTAGTACTAAATATTTCGTTGGTAAGCTGATCTCCTCAGCTTACCTGTCACTTTTACACTTAGTTTTTAGTACTAAATGTTTCATTGGTAAGCTGATCTCCTCAGCTCACTTGTCACTTCTACACTTAGTTTTTAGTACTAAATGTTTGGTTGGTGAGCTAATATGTTCAGCTCACCTTTTACATTTGGAAATTCTACTAAGTGTTTATTTGGTGAATTGGTTTAGACAACTGCTTTAATCAGAGTTTAACCACATATGCATTTACAATACTTCCAATATCTTTTAAAAATGAGGCTTTATTTATGTACTTAATTCAATGAATGACTCACATATAATGAATAAAGAAAACACTCCAAAGTTTCAACAAAAACATGAAATTTAAAAGGACAAAACACCTTAAACAAAATACTTTCATAAGTGTGAGATATTCCATGGTCTTGGGATTGGTACTCCATCCAAATCTTCTAGCAATAGGTCCTTGGCCTATTTACCTTGGTTACCAAGTAGGGTCCCTTCTAGTTAGGGGCTAGTTTTCCCAAACATGCCTCTAGGCGATGTGGCATTACTCTTCAGGGTACAAGTTCTCATATTGCAAAGTGTCTTGGATGTACTGCATGGTTGAACAATTTTTCCACTCTTGATTTATATGCCGCCATTCTTAATGTCGCCTTATCTCGTTTCTCCTCTAGTTGGTCCAACTCTTGGCGTATAGCTTCTTTGCTTTCCACAAGATTGATTGTGTCATCGCATCTTGACGGTAGCCCAATCTCTACTGGAACTACAATTTTAGTTCCATACGTCATAGAGTATGGTATTTCTCCTGTGGTGGTTCTTGGTGTCGTTCGGTAGGACCACAAAATTCTTGGTAGTTCTTCCACCCATTTGCCTTTAGCATCATCCATTCATTTCATGAGTGCTTCATTAATGGAATAATTTTTTACCTCAGCTTGTCCATTGGCATAGGGGTATGCTGGGCTTAACGTCCGGTATTGAATCTTTAGTTCATCGTATATGCATGCAACTTTACCACCAGTGAAGGGGTTCTATTGTCCAATATCAGTATTGTAGGAATGTCGAAACAACAAATTACATTTTTCGAAAGGAAGTTTTTTACTTCGTTTTCGCCTACGGTCACAAATCCTTCAGCATATACTTACTTGGTAAAATAATCGATTACCACTAGTAAGTATTTCTTGTTCCTTGGTACTTAGGTGAATGGACCTAGGACGTCCATCCCCCGCTGAGCAAAAGGCCATGGGCTGAGGATCGGTGTTTGCTCTTGAGCTAGGTTTTTGATTTCGTTTGAGAATCGCTGGCATTTCTCATACTTTTTACATACACTTGCACATCATTGGCCAATTTTAAATAATTGTGAGTGCCTTGTGTGCCAAGTTTCTTCCTCCATAATGGTTTCCACAAACTCTTTCATGGATCTCTTATAGGACGTAGGTGGCTTCTTTCAGTCCTAAACAGAGCAATAGAGGTTGAGTAAAAGAACTCATATACAGTTTGTCGTCGGTTATAACGTTCTTCGACACTTTGTACATGATCTTTCAAGTTGACTTCTCGTCATTTGGCAGCATTATTTTCTTTAGATATTGGACTAAAAGAGTTCTCCAGTCTTCTTCCTGATCCAAGTTTGCCTATGCATGCGCAAAGGTTGGTTGGTGTGTCTATAGAGCGTTGTTTAAGGAACTCCACTATTTCGGACTGTTGGCCTGGTCTGGAAGAAGATACCAGTACGAAAAGTGCATCGGCCTTCTCATTTTCAGCTCTTGGAATGGCTTCGAATTTGCAATTTTGGAGTCTTGTGGTTAGCTCTTTTACCATTTCTACATAAAGGCGTAACTTTTTTTTCATTCATCTAATATACTCTATTTATCTGGTTTATTACCAGTTGTAAGTTCGATCTTACTTCCAGATTCTGAGCTCCTAATCCTTCAGTGAGGATTAACCCAAGGATTACTGCCTCATATTTTGTCTCGTTGTTGGAAGATCAAAATACAAGTTGCATAGCTCTTTCGACTTGATCTCCCTCGGGTGTTCGACTATGCCTACACCATACCCTTTCGTATTCGAGACACCGTCGACCCATAACTTCCACAACGTAGTCAACTGATCATAGCATTCTCCATCTTCTATCATTGTTTCTCCTGGAGAAGTTAGCTCAGCTATGAAGTCTTCTAGAGCTTGTCCTTTTATTGTAGTTTTGGGCTTGTACGTTGATTATGTGTGCTTGAAAGTATGGCCTTAGCTTTTGAGCTGAAGTTACTAAAGCCAGAGTGAGTTTTTCCAGTTCTGTATAGCGAGTCTCAGCAGGAACTAGTAATTTACTTATGTAAAAAACTGGTCTATGCCCTCCTGGATATTCTTTTAACAACACAACACTTACAACAACTATGGTCACTACCAAGTACAAGTAGAGCTCATCTCCGAGGTTACCTTGGCTAATGTTTCAAGTGAGCCTAAGTAACCTTTTATAGATTGTAAAGCTCGTTCGCTATCCTCATCCCACTGAAAGTTCTTACTCCTCTCAAGATCTTAAAGAAAGGAGCATATCTAACAGTGAATTTAGAGATAAATCTGTTTAGAGCCGTCAATCTTCCCGTCAGCACTTGAACTTCCCTTATGGTTGTGGAGAATTTTGTGTTTTGGATGGCTTCTATCTATCCTGAGCCCACCATGATCCCCGACTGGTTTACCATGAAGCCTAAGAAGTTGCCTAATGTGAAAGCGCATTTTTTTGGGTTCAACTTCGTATTGAACTTTCGTAGTATTGCAAAAATTTCTTCCAAATGCCCCAGGTGATCCTCTCTTTCTTAGAACTTATGACCAATATATCATATATATAGACCTCTATAGTTTTTCTGATTTTCTCTTGGAACATGCGGTTCACCAATTGCGGATAAGTTGCCCCTACGTTTCTCAAACCAAAGGGTATTACTTTGTGACAGTGCGTACCTCTTAGAGTGATGAATGTCGTTCCTTCTTCGTCTTTCCTGTCCATCCGGATTTGGTTATAGCCTAAATAGGAATCTATCACGGTTAACAGTTTGTGCCCTGTTGTTGCATCCACCATTTGATCTATCCTTGGCATCGGGTAGCAGTCTTTTGGGTATGCTTGGTTGAGGTTGGTGAAGTCTATGCATATTCTCCACTTCTCATTCTTCTGTTTGACAAGCACAGGGTTGGCTAACCATTTTGGGATTGTTAATCCCGAGATCTTGATGGAAAATTAAGGGTTGATGTTTTAGTGGAACTAAAGTGTTTATTGAGTGTTTCAGTTTAAGAGTTCCATTCAATATCATATCATGAAGTAATTATGAAAGATGCAGAGACGAATATTAAAGCGATGAAGAGTATTGAAGATTATGAAGAAATTAGGTGAAAACAATTTAAATCTCTTTTACTCTTAATGTATTCCAATTAAGATCACACACGATACAAATTAAATGATTTATATTTATGTGTGTTTAATTTGATGAGATTAAGGTCCTAATTAGTGTTCAATTATTTGCTCCAATGAAAAATTGAAAAATAAAAATTGACACAAGCAACATTAGTGTTTAAAATTGAATATAAATGTTAATTGAGTTAACCGAGAAAAGAAATCGGTTAAAAGGATTAAATTGTCGAAGTTTGGAGTTGAAATAATTTAACAAGTTGGTGTTCATGCATTGATCGGTCAATCGACCACAAGAGGATCGATCAACCAATGGGCGTAGGCTGGAAAAATGATGAGTCTCTGAATCGATCGGTCAACCGACTAGGGGAGACCGGTCAACTGATGGACCGAAGTGAAACTCTTTGTATCAATCGGTCAACCGACCACAGGTGATTGGTCAACTGACTAGGGCCAAATTTTGGCCTAAAAAAGCATTCTGAATTGATCGGTCAATCGACCCTTGGGGAATCGGTCAACCGACT